>CP106725.1:1800000-2257101 GCA_025506655.1 Gossypium rotundifolium
ATATTCAATAAACCTAACAACACATTCATAACTAGAATAAAAAGATGAGAGGACAAAGGGTGCCCTTGCCTAACTCCCTTAGCCCCTGAGAAATACCCAACCAAACCACCATTAATCCACGAAATGCATGCTCTAATCCATTTGCAGAATTTTTCTAGGAACCCAAGCACCCTCAGAATTTGAAAAATAAAGCTCCAACTAATTGAGTCAAAAGCCTTCTTGATATCCACTTTAAGAGCACATCTTGGAGATAAGTGCTTCCTCCCTTATCCATTAACCAATTCTTGAGCAAGTAGAATGTTATCAACAAGATTCCTACCCTCCATAAACGCACTTTGGTTTTAGAAATGATAGAGGGTAAAGAACCTTTCAATTTGTTAGTTATTATCTTCGTGATACATTTATAGATTGTTGAACAACAAGAAATAGGTCTAGTCGGTAACAAAACAAGGATTAGGAATCTTAGGGACCAAAGTATAGTAGAATTAAAAGACCCTAGTAAATTCCCGGTGTCAAAGAAAAATTGCATTGCTCTCACAATATCATCTCCTACAATGCTCCAAGAAGCTTGAAAATTTTTGGCATTAAAGCCAACAGGTCCTGTAGATTTATTCCCATTCATAGAAAATAAATTAGCTTTAATTTCAACTATTGTAACCAACACAACTAATATCCACTTTCAACTCATCGGGTATAGCAATCTATAGAATCTCTAAGTAGATCATCGGGACTACTCTTCACATTCTGATATGTTTAGGAAAATTCAGTCTGGAAATTGAGTTGGTTTGTAATATTTATAACAATAAAATTTTCATGAAAAATACTTGTGCTTTATGTGAGACGAATCCTTAATGACTTTGAATGTGGGCTCAAATAATCATGAACCCTAAATCTCTCTCTTAATAGAAACCAATAGAATTATTATTTCTAAAAAATATAATTTATACTTAAAAAAATATCTCTACCAGTTTCAAATATGTTCAATTGTAATGAATTGTAGGCAAATTTGGCAATAGTTTGCCCTTACTTTTATAAACAGTTAGGCCTTAATATATGAAAGAAGTTTAATGCTGACCAATGTGTTTTGTTTTTTATTATTACCTATTTTATTTTTTCTAACATATGAGCATTGATACATGTAATGTATGAAACTGACAAACAATAACCAAATACTCTTTTAAGTCTTAAAAGAAGATTAAACATTTAGAAAATGAAATGAAATGAAATACAAATATGTAAGAATACCGGACCATTACAATAATAACCAAATACTCTCCCATTGCAATTAGTCTTTCAACTTTCAACTCTGTAAGTAAACTTCTACCCTTTACAGACCATTACATTTAAGACACTTAGCTTCCACTCACCATGAATGAATAACAAAACAGTATACCAACAGCCACATAAGCTGGCTTTCAGTGCTCACAACAACAAGAACAACAACTATCATATAAGCTAATTTAGGGTTTAAAAAACAGCAACAATATTACAAATACTAGCATCAAAACCCATGTTTTTCTCTCTCTCCTTGCATCCTCCAATGTCATCACCTATTTTAGAAGACTCAATAACACAATTCGTGAATGAGCATCAATGGTGGATCGAACTAAGTGAAAAAACAACATGGTTTTCGAAATCCACTCCCAAACTTCTTATATCCAAAAAACCTCCTACCTGGGTTGTCATTGGACCAAGATGTGTTTAATTTGACTGGTTTTCTACAATAGCACACCGGAATCACGGCCGGCATCTTCATTGTTTCTCTTCTTCTTCTTCTATTGTCTAAACCCTAAATTAGTGTTAAAGGGGCTATTTAAATTGGTGGTAACTGACTAGCTGGACGGTTAATGACAATAAGGAAGCCGTCATCTGTCATATCATTTTTCCGTTATGTCTATAGCGGAAAGTGATTAAAAGGACTGTTTTGTTATTTTTCGAAAGTTGAGTGACTGTTAGTTTAATTTACCCTATAATTTATTCACTAATTTATTTGACCCTTTAACTTTACAAAAAAAAAAAATTCATTTTAGCACTTTATTTAATTTTTATCTTTTTTAAACATTGAACTTATATTTTTCTCAAATCAACATTTGTTAACTTTGCGAACGTTGCATAGACGTGAATAGTCACGTGGGTGACATATCATCATTTAATTTATTTTTTAATTAAAATTTAAAAGAAGGGGTAATTTATTCGATAAAATGATGAATGTTAGAAGAACAATTAAAATACTGTGAAGCAAAAGAGTCATCACAAGTTCAATGCCTTCTGATTTAAAGATACCATGAAATTCTACCCCATAAATATTCAGGGCTGGTGTCGATAAAAAAATTAAAATAAAAATCAGGGCTGGTCGTAGAATCCATGAATACAAACTCCAGACACACCTTTTCAAAACCAATATCCAAAGATGCCAGCAACATAAAAACAATAAATAAAAATCACCCAAGAACAGCTGCAACACAGTGTCACGGTTGGTATTCCGAACGGTACTTCTTTTTAGTCATAAAATTTGTCCTATATGTTTCGTTTAAAGCTTATGGTTTCTTCTTGTTTTGCTTTGCCACTGGAAGAGAGATGTGGATAAACCCAAACTTCCTCCTCTGGGTTAAGTACTGCTTTTGATCATCCCCATGTTCTTTTTGGTGATCAGGTATCTGAGGAAATGTCAGATCTTCCCTTAGTTCATGAAGCATTTGACTCAAAGCAACCTTTTGCCTTTCAGTATTGTGGCCCTCATTAGGCCTTTTCACCATACAATCGTCAGGAGTAACCTGTTTCCTGCTCAAGATATCCCTCATTGAAACTGTCGGCCTTAATACAGGCTTTGGTTCATCATCCATTGTTGGGTTTTGCTTGTTCATCAGATCATGCAAAGGAGATCGACGAGGATGCTGATGCTGGAGGATTGGTGGGTGGAAATTGTTGATCTTAGTGGCATTATAAATGACCTGTTTCTTCTGTTCTTGTTCTGGAATCCATCTCCTGAGAGCTTCTTCAGCATCAAGTTGCTTTCTGGTTGCAATTTCGAGTCTATTAAGAGCCTCTTCCAATGCTTGTTTACTATGTTTAACTTCTTCAGAAGCTTCCTCCAGTTTCTTCAAGATTGACAGTTTGGAGATATTTGCTTCCGCAAATTTGTGCATTGCATGGATTACTTTCCTGTTAGAAACCTCTTTTGCCCTTATAACTTTCGGGGTTCCAAGCAACGGTTCGGGTTCTGGTTCCGGCAGGGAAAATCCTGATGAGTTGTCATTGCTTGGTAAACCCTTCATCCCCGTAAGGGCATTCATTTCAATTAGAGCAAGTGACTCAGCTGCCCTGGCGGCTTCCTCCATCTTCTTTGCTGCAATCCATCTCATTTGAGCAGTCCTGCTACAGGGCCTATTTTGTTCATTCCCTGGCAGTGGCATTGATCTTGGAACTTCAGTTTTTGCAGGATCAACCGTTTTCTTAAACTGCTCGAGCTTCGAGTTGCTGTGAAATGGAGATCTTAAGATGTTGGAACAATTATCAGAACTCCCATGATTGGCAGCATCCACAGTGTTGGCAATCGGTGGCTTCACCTTCACCCCTGCAAACTTACAAGTTAGCCTCTCAGGGGTGATATCAATTAAACTTTTCTCTTTCTTCGTATTCTTATTTAGAGACTCAACAAAAGTTTGAATCACCCCAAGATCATTGATAGTTTTACCAAGGTTCAGTTTTGCTTCTTTCAACTCCGTCAAGATCAAATCAGGAGATGAAATGGGGCAGGGGCTTGAACCCCCGTTTCCGATCTGTTCACGGTGCTCCATGTTCATTTCTTTGATAGCAGGAGATGGCATATTGTCTGGTGTAGCAGTGGCCATGCATTTCAAAGCTTCATTCTGAAGCTGTCTCTTTAAATCTTCCACAATCCTTTTTGTAGTTCCAAGTTCTTCAAGCACATCCAAAGTCTCCAACTCTTTCACAATCAGATCTTTCTCCAATTCTGCTGCTTGTTCTTCCACTTTCTTTATGTCAAACTCTTCAATCCCGTTCTGTTCATAACAAATTCGATTTATCGTACATTAAAATTGGAATATAAATCCTCTGCCCACATATTGGTGCCCCCTCCCTGCCCCTTTCAAGTTTAGCTTCCCTTTTTTTTTTTTAAATTTCATTAATTGTTATTTTTTTTATAAAACTTATTAGTTTTTTTAAAGTAAAAAAGACTTATTAGTATTATTTGTTGTTTTACGTCACGCTTTTAATTTTATAAATAATTTATTTAATTAAGAGTAGAAATTAATTATTATAAAAATAGTTTAAATTAAATTTTATTATATAATATTTATAATTAAATAGACAATTAAAATTATTCAAAAGTTAATATGTCTCATTAAAAATGAATTTTTTTCTTTTTGAAATAATAGGATACAAATGCTAAATCAATATGCAAATAATTGTATAAATTAAATTATTAAAATAATAAAATTATTATTTATAATAATAATAATATAGCTAAAATAAAAATATATTGAATAATTTTAACAATTATTTAAATGATTCTTTTGAGTAATTTAAATGCATTTTTATATTTTAATATCTTATTTAAATGATATTTCATTAAAATTGAATAATTATAAAAATTAAATAAAATAAAGATAAATTAAGATATATAAAAGCAATTTAAGGAAAAAAAATTAAAATTAAGGTAGTCAATTTTATTTTAGTACCGTCTTTATTGGTTGGAACGTTATTTTGAGTAGTAAACTGGAATAATAAACTTTAAGTTTTGTTGTAAATTTTGGTCGATATTGCTCATATCAATGCGTATCGGTTGATTTCGCTTGTTTCAATTGAAATTTGATATACTGGTTGATAAAAAATAATTTTGAACTTAAATTTATATTTTTTATCATTTATTTTGGATTTATTGAATTATGGGTTTTATATGTATGGTATGTGATGATCTTATTGTTCAATTTATGTAATAAATTATTTTACTTATTTATTTTTATTTTGTTTGATGATGGACTATATTTGTGAATCCAAAGAATATTTTATATAATTGATGAGCATTTTATAAAATTATATAATTGATGAGTATTTTATATTTTATATAATTTATTTAGCTTTTTAATTTTAAAAAAGTTATTTTACTTATTTATTTATTTTTTGTATCTTTAGTAGGGGTGTTCAAGCGGTTAATCGAGCAGTTAATATTATTAATGAAATTAACCCAACTTTATATGTTTTTTGATTAAAATAAGTATAAAACATATCAAAAAATTGATAATGTTTATTTGACAAAATTATTTAAAATTACTACATATAATTTGTAATTAAAAAGTTCGGTTACCTTAATTATCCGATTTTGAACCGAGTTAGATCGGTTAACTGACCGATTAACCGAATTAGATTGGTTCGGTTGATTAATTTGGTTCTAATTGAAATTTGAACACCCCTATCTTTTAGATCTTGAATTTGCATTATTTATCAAATAGCTCAAAAATATATGAAAAAGTTAATATCTGTTAACTTTGCTGACATGACATCTATATAGCAATTCACATGTACGTCGTGCTAGTAATTAATTAATTTTAAAAAATTTAAAATTTAAAATTTAAATGTAAATTAAAATGATTTCTTTCTTTCATTTTTATTTTCATTGTGAAATATGGTGTTTGAATCCGATAATTAAAAGGACTTGGACATCTGAAGTTATCTATGTTATTTTCAAACTATATACATATAACTTGCTACAAGACAAAGCATGCCTTACTTACATCATATGTAGTCGAATTAAAAGCAAAAAATACTTACATAGGCCTCTCCAAACTTGTACAATGGCACCCTAGGCCCGCTGCCACCAAACCGGGTTACAGCCTCCTTAACCGACACAAAAGGCGGTGAAGTATCGATCTCTGCTCTCAAACTAACCCTCCTTATCCCCGGATTCGGGTCTCTGCTTGAGTCGGTGCAAAACCCAAAATTCTTGGAACCGTGCTCAGGTCTCATCTCCCGGATTCCGGGTGTACCTGGAACCCCTTCCATAGGAGAACCTTGAGGCACTGCTGCCATTACATATGCACATAAATTAAATAAGCTTGAAGAACGAAATGTTAATGTCAATTTGAGTGTAGATGCAAAAGAGAAATGTCTCACTTTAAAATGAAAAGAGAAGGAGAAGATACATGATGAGAAATCAAGAAATTTGCATGATTATGTCCATAGTCCCACAAGGTGAGAGAGCAAAGGTGACAAAATGATTTAATTTCTTTTTCTTTTCTCTGGTTTTTTGGATGAATGTTTGAAGTTTAGTGACGTGTTTGATGGGCATTGGTTGGTAGGATGATGAGTCAGAGTTGGTGGGTCAAGGGGTTTGAGTTTAAGCCAAAAATATGATGACATATCAGCATGTTGGCATGAGGTTGGAATTACATGCTTATGGGTCGATTTATAAGCATTTGGGCGTTGATTGCGGTTCTTAAGGGATGGTTACGTTGGGAATGGCAGATTTGCAGTTTTATTGCAAGGAAAGGCAAAGTCTAATCAAATCACAAAACTAAACGACATCGTTTGTGTAAAATTGAAGTGAATGATTACATCTATGTCAAGATGTCATAAATATACTTCTTAATTTTGTGTCAACGGATTGAATCACGCAAAATGTCACCAAACAATTTTACATTAATTTAATTCAAACTACAAGAAAATTTTAAAACTAATAAATTTTTATTAGGAATAAGATCCTAAAATTTATAATATAATAATTTATTTGACTTCGACTTGTTCATGGGCTAAGTCATTCGGCCCGAAGGTCCGTTCGGAAAATAGGAAGGTTTGAGTAAAATTATAGACCCGAAAAATGAGTTTGGGCAAAAAAATAAGGTCCGTTTAGAAAGCGGGTTAAGCATTGGGTAAGATTTTTTTGCCAAGTTCGACCCGACCCGACCCGAATATGAAAACAAAAAAACCGCTATTTTTTTTTTTGCAATCTTTTTTTATTTTCTTGCCATTTTCTTGTTTTTTTTTTTTCACTATTTTGCTATCAGTTCACAATTATGTTGTTACTATTTGGTTGTTATTATTTAGATATTGTATAATTTTTATTTTATTGCTAATTTTGTTACTATTTTTCACATTTGCTTGTTAAGTTACATTTATCTTAGTTTTATTTAAGTATATATATATATTAATTTATTTTCAATTTTTTTTGGAAATAATTATTTTAATGTTTTGAATATTTTTGATGTATTATATTTTTTAAATATAAATTATATAAAAAATAATATGGGCGGCTCAAGCTTGGCTTGGGTTTTAGTATTTTTATCTAGGTCAAGTTTGGACAAATTTTTAGGGCCATTTTTTGAGTCGGGCCTAAATTTTTTGTTGAGCCCGGCCCAACTCATGGACACCTATAAATTGACTCTCCAATTTTACAAAAAAAAAAAATTAGCACTTCATTTAATTTTTCATTTTTTTTAACTTTTAAACTTGTACTATTTATCAAATCACTCCAAAATGAATGTAAAAGTTAACAATATTCTTAAGAAAAAAAAATCAATGTAGAAAAGAATTATGATCATTTTGCGACCAATTTGACATTCGAAGTGAACCTTCTTCCTTAAAAACAAGTTACCCTGCAAAACTAAATAATAGGAAAAGAATATTTTAGAATATTATAAAAAGCCAAAATATATGAAATATATAAAAGAAAAGAAACAACAAAAATCAGAAAACAAAATAGATAAAACAATAAAATGTTATAGATGTGGAAAACTAAGACACATCTCAAAATATTGTAAGGTTAAGAGAAATATTAATAATTTAAATCTAGATGAAGAAATAGAACAAAAGATCAATAAAATTCTTTTAGAATTCACTACCTCTGAAAATGACATATCTCTTGAATCGGATGAATTAGATACAACATTTGAATCTTCGATGAAAATAAACATTCAATAAATTTGTTAATCAAAGACCAAGAATTCATAATTGAAGTTATTGATAAAATCTTAAAATCCTCATTAAAAGACAAATCGGAAAATAAATTATTCCTAACCAATCACAGATTTACAATATACAAGATATAATATTTAATAAATATGAAGAACGAAACCTAGACAAATCACAAATTCTTAATCACAATTGAAAATAAAAAAAATTAAGTTGGAGCTTTCCCAGCTTAAAAATGAACAACAAGAAATGAAGAAATAAATGCAAACTTTAAAATATGAAATTAAATAAGATAGTTATTCAAAAACTGAACTCGAGACAGAAGATAATACACAAGAATACATGATGGTTATTATTGAAGTATCCATCAAACAAATGTTATTATAAACAACAAATTTCAATGGAAACAATAGCCCTTTTCGACACATGAGTAGATCAAAACTATATTAGGGAATATATAATTCCAACAAAATACAATGGCAAAACATCAGAATCTCTTAAAGTTGTAAATGGTAAAAAAACTCAAAATTACCTACAAAACTCCCAATGCTAAAATTTATCATAAACGTATCAAATATCAAACATGTTTTTTAATGATAAAAGATATTACCCAAGATGTCATATTAGGAACCCCATTCATATCTATAACATTCCGTTTTTCAATGGTGTCAGAAACAATGGTTTTAGAGCCACAAATCCTACGAATAAGTTCGTAAATATTATTTACGAATATTTACGAGTCAATTATGGTTTTTAAAAGGTCTTTGATATGATAAATTTATAAATGATTAATTAAGTTCAAATGGTAAGACCCTAAAATTCAGTGGTTTTAGAAAATGAGGTATTAGGATCTCATTTTTATAAATTGAGCCGTGAATATTTTTATAAATATTTACGGAGTGTTATTAAGGTTTTATTAAAGTTTCGTTAAGAAATTTTAACGTTTAGATAGTTAATTAATGAAAAAGGACTAAATCGTAAAGGATGTAAAATTTGATAATTATTCAATTGAATGGATTACATGACTTAATCAATGAAAGTATATGGACTTGCATGGTAAAATACCATTTTTGAAATGTGTTGGACGGTTAGTGGGGTTATAGTTAAAATAAATAATGTTTATTAAATTATAAAAACATTATAATATGTGTAATAATATTAATTAAATAATAAAAAGAAAATATAAAGATAATTTATTCATCTTCTTTTATCATTTTGCCGAATTAAAAAGGGGGAAGAAGCCATTCTTAAGCTTCAAGCTTACACCTTGCTTTGGATGATGCATGTATAAGTCCGTTTTAGTTTCGTTTCTTTTAATTTTTATATTTTTGAGATCGTTGTAATTAAATCTAGCTAACTCTTACCTTTGATTTTGAAATTGTTAAAAATATTGAACGTTGCCACTGATGAATCTATGTGATTTTAGATGTTAAATGATGAATTTGAAGTGTTGGTTGATATTTAAAATATTTTGTTTTGTGATTTTGATGAATTTATTGATTAAGGACTAAACAATTAAAATAGTAAAAATACAAGGATTTATTGTTAAATTATTGCATAAATGGGCTGAATTGGATTCCATCAATATTCAGATATTATGAATTTTCAATAAAATGGTTAATTTTCTTGTTTTAAGCTTAGGGACTAAATTGGATAAAAATAAAAGTTGAGGTCAATTTTGTAAAAATGTAAAAATGACTAAATTGAATAAAATAAATTTTTTACTATCTAAATTAATGAGTTGAATGAAATTATTAATTTAAATCAAGATCAAGTGGAAAATTGAGGAGAATAGAAAATTACCAAAATGCCCTATACTTTGACATTTCTATAATTTAGCTGAGTAAATTTGTGCTGTTAAATTTTAACATATATATAAATTTATGACTATTATTACATGATATATATATATATATATATATATATATATATATATTCTATGGTTGAAAATGAATCATTATCTGATATATAATATTGAATTTGATGCTCGGTTTGGATTGAACGCGGGATAGAGTACCATCAAGATTTGGTGTGTTACAGGGGTTTGGAGTGGCAATGTTATTGAAGGAGATATCTGTATATTACCTAAGTAAACCGAGGTTCAGCATTTGTTGCGAACTCTCGTGTTATACTTTTTGTTTGGCGTGTTTCGGTTGGATAGGTCTTATGAGCTTCTATTTGGTGTGTTATGGTTGGATCATCTCTTACGAGCTTCTGTTTGGCATGTTTCGATTGGACTAGCTCTTATTAGCTTCTGTTTGGCATGTTACAGTTGGATCAGCTATTATGAGCTTTGTTTGACGTGTTTCAGTTGGATTAGCTTTTATGAGCTTCTATTTCACGTGTTACAATTAGATCAACTCTTATGAGCTTCTGTCTGGTGTGCTTCGGGTGGATTAGCTCTTATGAGCTTCTTTCTGATGTGTTTCGGTTGGATTAGCTTTTAAGAGCTTTTATCTGGTGTGTTCGGTTGATCTAACGATGTACTCTTATCCGTAAGTCATTCTTCGAGTGGAAAATCTAGGTAAGATAATTTGTTTAATGAATTTGAAAGATTTGTTATTTATTGAATATTGATCTGAACATAAATAAATTCATCAGTTGAGATTGTGGATGATGCTTAGGTTTGTGCTAAGCTTATGGTTGCATTATAACATGTTTAATATTAATGATGTACATTGAAATGGTAAGTGGCCAAATGGAAATATGCTTATGTTTATGAAAAGGTGGTAAGATTCAAAGGTGTATTTTCTTATAAGATGGTTTATCATGTGATTGACCCCAAATGAGTTATATACATAAATGCAATAACTTCTGTATTGATAATGGTGATTAGACTTATGTCGAGATTGAGATTATGATTGATGTTTATGCTAATGCCTGGTATTATACAAATGGAATGTGTAAGAAAAGGTAATGAAACGGTAAGTTCATTATTGAAATGTGATATGATGAAAAAGAGATTGATGAGTTGAATGGTGTATTTATATATATGAGAAATTATGTATGTTATTGAGGAACTTACCTATGAGGTGAATAAATATACTAACTAGTGAATTGATGTTGTTATTTAAGTTTATGCTTAGTAAATGAAATGGAAAGTAAGTAAAGGAAGTAATTCATAGTTTTACTGAAAAATTTAATAATGGTGTATAATGATTTATAAAATCCTATGATGTTAGGAATGAAAAAATATATATATGATATTGATAGACTTACTCATTTTTGAGTTGATGGTTATGTAGTTGATAAATCTTGAGGCATTGGTATAGGTTTTTATTTAATCTATAAAGTTAATTGTTGAAATGGATTGTTATGTTTAAAGTTTATGAGCCTACTAAGCATTCATTGCTTACGTAGTTATATCGGTAGATTTGATATCTTGATCAAGGTTATAATGGCATGGATAGGTGGACTTGTGTTTGATGAACTAGTTGTTATGTTTGGCTTGTAAATATGGTAATATGGTTGGTATGCTTTTGGCATTTGATGTCTTGATGATTGGTGTTTTTATTGCCAAATTGATGCATGTGTTAAATGGCCAAAGTGGTATGTGTTAGCATGGTTGAAATGTAATCAATTAGGTTATGTGTTGATATAGAATTTAGTTAAGGTTGTTTGGATGAAACATGATCATTTTGATGCAAATTAAGTATGAATGCTTAGTTGTGATTAAGGTGCCTAAATGGCATATTGGTTGAATGGACTTATGGTATATTGAAATGGTCTTATTATACATATTTTGGCATGTTTTGGTGCCTTGATCATAGGTTCATTTGACGTAATGGTACTTATTAAAATTGGGTGAAAGAAAAGGCTTGATTTTGGCCTATTTCCTATCCATATGGCCTGAGACACGGGCGTGTGTCTCAGCCTTGTGTGACACACGGTTAGGTGACACAGTTGTGTGTCACCTATAGGTTGTTAATGGTTGCTTTTCGAATGTTATAAGGCCTGAGACACGAACTTGTGTCTCAGCCGTGTGACCCTTGTAGTATAAATTTTTCCTAAACTTTCTAAATGTTTCGGATTTAGTCCCGAATTGTTTTTAATGTATTTTTAGGACCTCGAGGGCTCGATTAAGGGATTTTATGAATGTATTTGAATGAAATTAGAATATGTATTGCATTGATGTATGAATTGAATGGTTTACTATTCTGTTTGTTTGGTAATGCTCTGTAACCCTGTTCTGGCAACATATACGGGTTAGGGGTGTTACAATATCTTTAGTCAAACCATATAAGGTAACAAATCATTCAATCTCCACCGAAGTTTTAAATACCAAGGTAGAATTCCCTTTTGTGAAAAAACCCAAAATAAGAAATCCTCAACTTGATAAAATATTTGTTCATCCATAATGGGCAAATCAACAAGTTGATTAATCATAAATGAAACAAATTTCTTTTCTAAAAGAAGAAATATGTTTTATAAAAATTAATTGAACAATTTGCAAAAAGAAAACCAAAAAAGAATAAACCAAATTAAAGAAGAAATAGAATCAACCATATGTTTTTACATCCCTAATGTCTTTTGGAATAGTAAAAAAAAAGAAGTAACATTACCTTATGAAAGTGATTTTGATGAAAGACAAATTCCAACAAAAGTAAGGCCAATACAAGATGAACAAAGAAATAGAAAAATTTTATAGAAAAGAAATACAATATCTTATCAACAAAAAATTAATCAGAAAAGGCAGCTCTACTTGGTGTTGCTCTGCATTCTATGTGATAAAAATGCAGAACTTGAAAGAGGAACACCAAGATTAGTTATTAATTACAAACCCCTCAATCAAAATCTAAAATGGATTAGACGTTCAATCTCAAATAAAAAAGATTTATTGCAAAAATTTTGCAATGCCAACATTTTCTCTAATTTTGACATGAAATCAGGATTTTGACAAATCTAAATAAAAGAAGAAGAAAGATACAAAATGACATTTACTGTACCATTTGGGCAATACGAATGGAATGTAATGCCTTTTAGATTAAAAAATGCTCCATCTAAATTTCAAAGAATTATGAATGACAATTGTATGGAGCTTAAGACATGGAAATGGCATCCAATCAAATATATCAATATGATCATATAGTGTATACCAATGTAAGTGTGATGTGAGGGAGATGATGACTAATCAGGACACAGTTATACACATTCATGCCAAATGTAAGCTCAAGTAAACTTTTCATGGTAAGAAGATATAAAAGATTTATATAAATTTATAGCAAGTTGCCAAGGAATACTAATTCCTAATGCAAAATTACATGTAGGTAATAACAAAATTAACTAGACTCGAGGCACAAATCCTAACAAATTTCACATCCTAAAGGTAATGCTAGTTGTATGTCGCTTTGCAACTGGGTTGTTGTGCAAATTGCAATTTATCTTAGCATTCTTTTGATAAAAAATTATTGGTTTCATTCTTATATCTCTTTAAGGTTTTCAAGCAACAATTTAATGGATTAGATCATATTGAATATCGATCAAGTAAAGATTCTTTTTGAATAATTTATGTGTGATTGTGTTACCTTAAATAAAGAGATCCAATTTCTATAGAAGTTCATTCCTTGAAGGTCTCTGGATATTCAATTCCTTATTAAATACTTATTCAAGGACAAATCAAGGGAATACACATTAACATTGATTGGAGAATTGCAAACCAATAATGTCTATTTAAACAAGGCTTGTTTGAGCGAGATAACACTCATCTATTTGTTGTTAGGAGCTTGTTCTTAGTGAAATTACTTTGTATACAAATTGTGCTCATATTCAATTAGTATCTAAGCTTTTAAAGGGAAAATATTAGTGGGGAAAGTGATGTCAAATTGATGTACTAAAGTGAGGTTACAACCTGATGAGTGAGTTGAACTTAAAGCATATATTGTACCGCAGAAAGATACTGAATTACTCTTTGAACAATGCATTGCAAATTGCTTAACCAATGTGTTTTTTTGTCTCTATTTTTTACTTTTATAGTTGTTTAATCAGTTGCAACTTAATGTGGAAATTGACAACCAATTTCAATGTTTTCTTGTAGTCTTTTATTTTTTAAATATATTTTGCTTCAAGAGGTATGATCATTATTTTTGGATTGCGTTCTCTTCTATACTATTTTTCATGCTATTATTAATAAACTATCAAGATTTACTTTTCAAATAATATTAAAAGTTGTTAGGCTTCATCAATGCCTAAAAATTTTTTCAACCTAAAATAAGGCATAAATAAAAAATGAGATAGAAATTCAAAGCATAGAGAAAATTTAGGTATTGTGTCCAAATTGAGATTAGGGATTGATTTGGATAAAATTAAGTATTTATAGGCATTATTGTGAAGATAAGTTGTAATGGATTGAAATATTTTTTAAAAATATTTGTTTGAAATAATGAAAGTATGTAGATATTGGGATCATAAAACTTGAATGCTATCTTTAAAAGCTAGAGCTGATTAAGCCTTAACTCAGTTGACATAGTTGTTATTGCAACAACCAAGAGGATGTGGGTTCAAGTGCATTTAAGCGTGTTTTTTCTCCGGTTTAAGGGTTGGGTGGAGATTATGAATAGAAGTAGGCATTATATATAATGAAATCACCATCTTCTACACTTTGCTTGGTAGAGTGGAATGGAAATTGGAAAGCTGAAAATTTGAAAGGGTAGAAAAACATAAAGATGGAAAAGATATATATTTTTTATTTCCATAGGTGTGCTTGGTAGAGATGAAAAATGAAAGGAAAGAAAATAAAGCATTTAAAAAATGCATAATTTTGAACTAACATACACTTATCTCTCATTTTCTCTCTTCTAATCATTCAAATTTGGAAGGACTGGTTTTTATGCATTATGATGGAAAATGATCATTTCTCTTATTTTCTTTCCTCTCACTTGTAAAAATTTTGGTTAATCTTTTTGTGTAGGAGTAGGGGTAGGGGGAGTTCGATTAGTTGAAACTAAATCAAAAGTATGGGAATAGGTATCCAAAAATATAGTGCAAAAAGTTGGGCAACCAACCCACCAATATTACATAATTAGGCACCTTTAATGCAATTTTCACAAAATCACCAAAAATATTAGAAGAAAGATCAATTATTTATGCTTAGGGAAAACGTGATGATAAAGCGTAGGGAAGTACCAAAAACATATATGAATAAGATCCAAAGTTATCGTTGATCGATATTTATCATTCATACAATGTTAAGATTGCACTTGTTAACTCCCAATGATTTCTTTTCAATCACCAAAAACAGGTTTATTTATTTATTTTTTTTTTGTGGGAAATAGTTGGAAAATAAAATCATGAATGTAATAAATCGATACAAGAGAGTGTGCTCTTAAAATGGTATAAAAAGTAAACTCATACAAACCATGATAAAAGAAAAAAAAAACGAAGAATATGTTTAATTTATAAGCTTAAGTACATTGTTGAAATTTGAGCTTTCTCCAAACATCAATCTAAAAAAAAAAAATCTTTATAACTCTTCTTCGACTAGGTGAGGGATAAATTATTATACAATTATAATAAAATATATAATAACTCGACTTAGGATCCAACCCGATTATCCAACCTAAAATATCCATGGTTTAAATAGCCCCAAACATTCCATTTAGGGAGGAGGCCAGACAGACTACTTTATCTTCTTCTTCCCGGGAAAATTTCTTCCTCCCTACTCTCAATCTTCTTCAAGAACATTTTGTCTCCCCTTTTTCACTTTCATTGATATTGTGTATCAATAACCATAAATATAAATTGCAACATCAAATTATACAATTTGAATCCTTTTGATCTTTTTTTTTTTTTTTACTTTAATCAATTTAATGCTCATGCTTCTATAAAAAAGGTTAGAAGATATTATAAGTCCATGTATTCTTCAGAAATTTGGAATTTAGTCCCTACTTTAATTTCTAAAATTTTAGTCCCTATCATTTCTCAAATTTCAAAATTCAAGTCCAACTATTAACAATGTTAATTATTTTGTTAAATTCAAGTTCAATACAACATCATTTTTTTAATTACATGGCTATGAAGGAGCATTTTTTATTGCAAAATGTTACATCAACAAATTTAACAAACAAACTTTAATAGTATTAAACTATTGAATATGAATTTTGAAATTTGAAAAGTAGTAGATTAATTCCTAAAAATAAAAGTAAAGAGACTAAATTCTAAATTTTCAAAAATACAAAGAGTTATTCTATATTTTAACAAAAAAAAAAACAATTTTCTTTGACCCTCATGCTAGTTTTCCTACTCAAAATTAACCCGCATGCTATTTTGTTCACTTTTAATATTTATTATTTTTGGTCATTTCTTATCACTTTTAGTCAAATGACCCTAAATTTAATGATATTGCTTTTTTCTTGAATTTGAGTGAAATTGAGAGAAAAATAAAATAAATAACAAATAGAATCACAAAAAAAAAAAAAAAACCTTTGAATTGCTTATAGTTCAAAAATCTAAAATTTGTATGGATCACTCGATGTAGTGGGGCTAGAAAGGAAGGGCACATCTCTAATTTCAAGTGTAGTAAATGCATGCAGGGCACCACCATAATAACCATGTATGGTTCACTTTGCAAACTATCATTTCTCGTCATCATTAAGCAAACTAATCCTTACAACACTACTTGCATTCTTTTCTTTTTTCCTACTGTTTTCATCATCCAAATAGCTTACTTTCTTTTCTTTTAAACACTAATCTCATTATAGGTTTTTTTATCATATATATATATTTTAATACATTATCTAAAATTATTCATAACCCCTTCCCAACCCTTAAATAGGATGATAATGTGCTTCAATGCACTTGAACTCATCGAGTTAAGACTCAATCGACTCAAATAGCTACTTTCTAAAACTTGTTTAAAGGTGCCGCGAGGGGTGCAAGTAGAGACCTTTGTTTCAAACTAGAAATTTTTTTTTATATAACTCCTTCAATTTTTAGAAAATCATAAATTAATATAACTGTGAAAATAAAAATATATATTTATTTTTATCTCCTAAAATAATTTCTTAACTACACTCTTACTTGTTTATGAAGTTAATTGTAACACATTATTTTTTAAGCAAAAAAAAAAGTCATATATTAATTAAAGGGATAAATATCAAATTCATACATGAATTTTGGTCAAATGTATAATTTGATACATGAACTTTGATTTAGTGTAATTATACACATTAAACTTAAATTGTGGTTTTTATCTATACATGAGACTTGATTTTGATTTAATTGTGCACATTTAAAGAATTTGATACATACATTTATTTTTATACGGATTAGTTTAGTTGTTTGTGTATATAATATATTAACATAAAATTGTGCTAATTCGGTAATGTTGTTAATGATTTGTGAAATTTGAATCAAATAAAAATCATGTATAAAACTGCACAAAATCAAAGTTCATGTATGACTTTGCACATTGTATCAAAGTTCATTTATAATTTTGATATTTATCCCTAATTAAAAGCAAAGAAACATCGGAAACCAAGACAAGAGGGCCATTTAACCTAAGCCATCAAGCTTTCGCAATTCACCCAAACTTGCGCCCATCCCTATCAGTGAAATTAACAAAAAGAGAATCAGATTCAAGCAAATAAGAAACGCTGACATATGGCCTATGGCATTCATTGTGGTTCGCATACAATAAAGCTACCCGAGTGAAAGAGTGAGCGACTTTGTTTCTCTGCGAGTCCAAACAAAGGAAAAATGTTGAAATTGATATGCAACATTTTGAAAATTCATATTAATAAGCCAAATTCAGAGGTATCATCAAATTGAATTATTCAAAGAATGTACCACTTGCCAACAATCCGATTCTATAATAATCCCATCACAATTCTTTGATTTCAGCAACGAAAACACTTTTCTAATAGCATACGTTTTAGCCATATGTGGTTGCGCAACCAGAATAAGCCTTGAGAAAATTGCCCTTAAAATCTCTTAGAATAGAAGCAAAAGTCGACTACCGAGATTCCACGTTGCACTTGATTCGACCTTGACAAGAAGCTACCCATCGACCACCCCGTGAACCACCAGACGCCGACAACCCCCTTTGCACCCTTTCATAAATGCCTCCTAATTCTACAAAAACACAGCATCAACATACACTATATGTGAAGAAGGTACATCACGATTCTGCCAAGTAAATAGATTTCGATAAAACCATATAAACCACAGCAGCACAAACATGTGGTTCTGTTGGCCCTCATCCGACATACTTGCACCTTCAGCAACAAAATCGGCACAAGAGAAGTCGGGTAAAGATAAGCCGGCCAAATGCCACACCTTCCTTGCCTTAACACACTCAAACACCGCATATTCAAGAGTTTCAGTCGAGCCTCAACATAAGCAATTTGGCAGAATATTCAGCCCCCGATCAACCAAACGAGACTTATATGGAATGAAATTTCTCATACAACGCCAAAGGAAAAAAACACACCTTTGGAGGGATATAGCTGTTCATAAAGCGAAATCACATGCAACTTTGTAACCCGTCTTCGCAGTATATCACCTGTCTGGACGAGAATGCCATATCAACCCATCAGTTGGCTTTGCATGAATCACCAGTAGGTTCAAAATTTGCATTGCATCGGAAGGGGAAAAATACCTTGTATAAAACCATCATCTAAATCGGTCCCCATAGTGTCTAACAACTCATATACCTTTAGCGATTCCATACTTAGCAAGGGACGCGAATCAACATAATAACATTGATCATTACAAATCCAAAAATCATTGAAAATCGAGATAGACGTTCCGTGTCCAACCGTCCACCTCATACCCTTTGAAAGGAGGCCTGTATCCGCAAACATGCTTCTACAAATGTAGTATGGGTTATTATTACCAAGCTAAGCATCCAAAAATCCCAAGCTGAAAAATATTTAGCCTTGAAATACCGACTTGACAAAGCGTCCGGTTTGTAATAAAGCAAGTTGCCTATTTACCAAGGAAGGCAAGATTAAAACAATGTAAATCACAAAAATCTAAGCCACCAAACTTCTTAGGGGCACATAGCCTATCCCACGAAGCCCAATGAATTTTCCTTCCGCTCCCCCATCCAAACCCCAACAAAAGTAGTTCATCATCCTCTGTGAAAGAGGTACGGTTTACTAATCACTTTCTTGAAAATAAAGAAGAAATTGATAAAGAAATTGATAAACGAAATTGCTCTATTCTGTATTATGAATGAAATCTGTCTTTGTTCATTTTACAGATTGTTTATATAGAACTTGGATGAATTGCTAGCTGTATCACCTAACTACTTTGAGCTAACTACTTGAGCTATACTAACAGTTATAACAAACTAACTGCTTGAGCCATATTCCTGAATTCTATCATGCACCCATCTTCCCGATAGGTAAGACCTGAAGAAGATGTCGAAATCGAGAAAAAAAAGTCACTAACAACGGCTTGGTGAAGATGTCAGCCACTTGATCACAGGCGGGAACCTCACCAACTTGCAGAGATCTATCCGCGACTTTCTCACGAACAAAGAAAAGATCTAGCTCTACATGCTTGAAACTAGAGTGTAAGACAGGATTGGCTACAACGGCCACTGCATTAGAACTATCGTACCAAACATTCGGAGTGTCATTAGACTTAATTTGTAGTTCTTGAAGCAATAAAAGTAACCAGGTAACCTCATTTGTGGCTGCAGCAAGACTCCTATATTCTGCCTCAATCGTGGAACGAGATACCACCTGCTGCTTCTTGGAGCACCATGTCACAAGAGTTTGACCAAAATACACATAGTAGCCGAATGTTGACCGCCTATCGTCAAAATCTAATCCCCAGTTGGCATCAGCATACCCAACTAATGACAATCGATCAGACAGACGAAAAACTATCCCAAAGTTAAGAGTGCCACATAGATATCGCAAAATGCATTTGAGTGCCACCATATGTGCCATAGTAGGGTTGTGCATGAACTGACAGACCCGGTTTACTGCATAAGCAATATCAGGCCTGGTCAAAACGACATATTGGAGGGCACCAAGACATGTACTCAGTAGGATCCTTCAAATGCTCTTCATCATTTTTGGACATGGTAGACCGAGTGACCATTGGTGTCTGAACACTTTTTGCCATGATCATGGAACAACGATCAAGAATGTCAAGGATATATTTCCTCTGACAAAGATGTAGACAACTGGAGGATCGAGTCACTTCTATCCCAAGGAAATAGTGAAGATCATCCATATCCTTAAGCGAGAACTCACTATTTAACAACTAAACAAACCACTCGATAGAGGTGGACAAATTGCCGGTGATTATAATATCATCTACATACACAAGTACACAAAGAGTGGAGCCAGATATTACCCGAACAAATGGAGATGCATCAGATTTTGAGACAACGAAGCCAATCGAGACAAGAAACTATTTTAGTTTTTCAAACCAGGCACGAGGAGCCTGATGGAGACCATATAAAGCTTTCTTCAATCGACAGACAAAAGGTTTACCATCTGAATCACATTGTTTATATCCCGGAGGTTGATGCATGAAAACCTCAGTATCAAGATCCCAATTTAAAAAGGCATTGTTCACATCAACCTACCTCAGTGGCCACCCTTTAGAGACTGTGATGGACAAAATAACTCGAATAGTAGCAGGCTTGTCTACTGGACTGAAGGTTTCCTTAAAATCACAACCAGGAACTTGAGAGCAACCTTTCGCAACTAGCCGAGCCTTTTGTTAGGCAATGGTGCCATTAGGATTCTTTTTATCTGAAGAGCCACTTACACCCAATGACCTTACAATTAGATGGTCGAGAAACAAGACCCCATGTAGAGTTACGAACCAGGGCATCATATTCAGCTTGAGTTGCCTCACGCCACTCGAAAGTAGAAAAAGCTTCATCAATTGAAGAAGGTTCCACAGCTTCAACAGTCAGAGCTTGGGGCTTAAAAATACCAACCTTCGACCGAGTCACCATCGGGTGATTATTACTTATGGGTACAACACGTGTGTGATCATCAGAAGAAAACTCATGAACGTCAGTAGACCGGGTCCTACCATTACCAGATACAAAAGAACCTTGTGGTTCATGGTCAGACCCAACCTCAGATGAGCTGCAACACGAGTAGAAGTTACTGGGCAGTCAACTGAATGAGGAAGTGATGAAGACGGTTGAATAGATGGAGACTCTAGAGGCCGAAAAGGCATGTGTCGAACCAGCAGAACGAACATAGAGACAGACTGACTATTACCCGTTGACCTCTCGTTAGGAGCAGATTCAGTTGAGAGAAATTGATTCTCATCAAACACAACATGTCGGGAAATAATGATCTTGCCAGTCGGTTGAAGGCACTGGTACCCCTTGTGTTGAGCACTATAACCTAAGAAGGTAGACGGTTGAGAGCGAAACTCCAACTTATGTGCCATAAACGGCCGTAAATAAGGGAAACAACAATATGCAAATACTCTCAAATGAGTCTTCCCGAAAATAGTAAGGAAGCAAATTGAAAAGTTCAATTCTTATTTCTCGAAGTTCCAAGTGGAGTAGGTTGAGATTGCAAATCCCATCTCCTCGAGTTAATAATGAGGATAAATTCTAAATTCTTTGAAGTTTTGAGAGAAGATAGAGATTACGAATCTCTTCTCTCAATTCTCATTTCTCGACGCTCCAAAGGAGTAGGTTGAGATTACAAATCCGCCTCCTCGAGTTAACAATGAGGTTACATCCTTAATCCTTTGAAGTTTGGTAGAGAAGATGGAGATTACGAATCTCTTCTCCCTGAATTCTTATTTCCTCGAAGTTCCCGTGGAGTAGGTCGAGATTACAAATCCCGTCTCCCTGAGTTAACAATGAGGATAAGTCCTTATCTCTTTGAAGTTTCGGTAGAGAAGATGGAGACTACGAATCTCTTCTCCCTGAATTCTTATTTCTCCGAAATTCCCACGGAGTAAGAAGTAAATCAAAGAAATCAGTCTGGTGATCCCCGAGTTTGCTGGGATCAGATTGAAGAAAGCAGATTTGACCTTCCTGAAGTTGCAGGAAGCAGATCGAAGATATCAGTCTGGTGATCCTTGAGTTTGCAAGGATCAGATTGAAGATAGCGGTTTAGACATTCCTAAATTTGCAAGAGTAGATCAAGATAACAAGTCCGAGATCCCGATGTTACAGGAGCGGATTGCGCAGCAGGCGTCGAAGATACAAGGCGCAATGAATAAATTGAACTACAAGTCCTATCTCACCAAAGCAACGGTGGAATAGAATTGAAACCACGGATGCGGTGGACCGAATGGGCTACCTAAAGAAAAGAGCACCAAAAGAAGTTAAGCCCATCGAGACCGCAAAATGGGTCTTTCTTATGTCTTGCTTCATCGCCACATACGATTAATGAGCAAAGAGGGCAACCAGACGACCCATTTTGCCACCTACCACCCAATTACAACCCAAACCCAAAACCTTACACAAACCCAAACCCGAAGCCCAATTACAACCCAAACCCACCACCAAACCAACCCTAGCCCCACTAAAGCCCAAGAAGAAAATGAACAAAAAGAAAAAACCTAACTTCAAGGCTGATTCGCCATCCGCCTTCGACCTCGATCTTCTGATCGACGCTCTTGTCCACCGCCTCACCACCGCCTTCCCACTTGGCCACCAAAGACCTTAATACATTAAATAAGAAGAGAAAGAAGTAATTTAGGGGGCTATAAAAACGATTGGTATTCTGTTGTAGGACTCTCTTTTACTTTTTTTCTTCTTAGGTTTTAGATCTGCTTTTTAATCATCAATACAAAGGCATAGTAATTTTCATCAAACAAGAAATCCATTACAACCGAAGAAATATAAGTAAAAATACTAAAAAATAGCAACCAGAATACAAAAGGAGACAAAGTCAGAGAACCAAAGTATTAAAAACCGAGATCGGAGGCCCAAGGTATTCTGAGTTTTTTTATTTTATTTTCCTCATTTTTACGAACTCAATTGCCTTTTTATGCGATAAAATAGAAACACTAAAAGGAAAAGTAAATAAACACATACAAAAAAAGGAAAAAACCGACCTTTTTGAAATTCCTACCATCAGGTGGTGGCCAAGGCCACGTCAAGACGGCTGGCTATCTGACGGAAGTCTTGAGTTCCCTTCCCCTCTCTCGCAGAGAAAAACAGAGAAGAGACCACTTTTTTATTTGTAGCAATTAAATGAAAAAATGAAGGAAATTGGCTTTATAGAATTTCAAAAGGCCGTTTGGGGCCGACCAGGTGGCCCCAAAAGCTGTCAAGCTTCTTAACCCGCTGCGTCGATCTGACCCGCCGAGAGGATCCGCGTGTTTTGTTTTTTGGTCTAATTGCGAAATGGCCCTTCCAGCATTTTTAATTCTTAAAATCAAATTTTTCATTATTATACATAGGCCCAAAAATTTTGAGCAGATTTGCGATTTAGTCCACCTCAACACGCTATGCTTTTAATATTCGGGAAAATTGCCCTTTGGTCCCTCGATTTTTCACGCCTTTAAAAAGGCCACTCCTCTCCTGCTTTTATTCCGAATTAACCCCAAAATCTCGCTTTTTAATTCAATTTAATCCCTCTTTAATTAATTCACAATTTAGGCCTCTTGGCCATTATTTAATATATTTTATTACTAGTATATTATTCACTTATTATTATTATCATTATTATTATTATTATTATTATTATAATAATTATTATACTATATATTATACTATATTATATTATGTTATATTATATCATATCATATAATATTATTACATTAATATATTATTTTATCATACTAAAGCCAATTCTTACATATTAAATTATTTTGTATATTATCAAGGTTATATCATGTAAGTTTTGTCACTCACATACGTATATATATATTATATTATTGTTATTGTTATTATTGTTGTTATTATTATCTTTTTTCAAATTATTAGTCCCACTATTATTACTATTTTGCTACCTTATTATCTCATATTATTTATTTTTCAGATAATGTATATATTTTCCTTATCATTTTGCTTACCGATAGTTTCTATTATTATATCATTATCATTATTATTATTATCGTTATTAAATATATTATTTTTACTATTCTTTCTTACTATTCTTTCTTACTATTATTATATACATATATATATATATATATATATATATATATATATATATATATATATTACTATTATTCGCTTGCTATTATTTTGTATTATTACCATTATCTTATTTCTTATTATCACTTTATTATTTAATTTTCACCACTAATTTTGTTATTCTATTACCATTATTATTATACATGCATTATTCATATCGAAATAATATTATCATAATTTGACCTCATCATCTTAACATTATTGTTTGTACTCTTACATTCATCTATGTATCTGTCTTGATTTTATATTAATACTACGTAAAAATGTAATTTTGAAAATCATCATATTTCATTTTAAGGTTTTAAAATAAAAAGTGATGTTTCGTGTTTAGAATTCGAAAATAGTGCCCTAACGTGTTGGGTTACGATTTTTCGTCTAACTAAATTACTTAGCATCCCTTTTTCAAGTTTTGCAAATCACGAGACGACTTTGATTACGTAGAGATTAAAACATTGCGCCCTAACGAATCGGATGTGATGTTTATATCTTTTCTAATCAAAGAAATCTCAAGTTTTGACTCGAACCTTCTCTCGATTTGACCCGATACGAGGTATTTTGCAAATTTGCTACCTTTCATTTCAAGGTTTTTAAAAATAAAGGCAATGTTTTGTATTTAGGAATTGGGAATAGTGCCCTAACGTCTTTGGGTTGCGATTTTCCGCTTGACTAAATCACTAAACACCCTTTGATAAACTTCGTAAAATCATGAGATAACTTTGATTACGAAGGTTAGAAATATCATGTCCTAACGTGCTGGATGTGATGTTTGTACCCTCTCGAAACAAAGAGATCTCGAATATCCTAATATCTTTTAAAAAGGATCCGTATTTTAAAACCTTTTCAAACTTCCGACATCAAGACACTAATTAATCATGTTGGTACCAAATTTGGGCGATCGAGGTGCTAACCCTTCCTCGTATGTGTAACCGACTTCGAACCCATTTTCGGATTTCGAAGACCAAAATCGTTGTTTTGATAAATCAAACCGCTTATAAAAACAACCATAAATGGGTTCACACCCATAGAGAGCCTTAAACAGAGTTTGTCCTTTTAGAATTGGAGTGGGAAGTTGATTGATGAGATGAACCGCATAGCAAAACGCATAGCCCCAGTACTCCATAGACATATTCGCTGAGCCAAAAGAGTGAGGCCCATTTCAACAATATGGCGATGATTGCGTTCAGCCACTCCGATTCGTTCGGAAGTATGTGGGCACGTTAGTCGATGAACAATCCTTTGAGAGGCTAGAACAGACGTGAAAGCTCGATACTCTCCTCCCCAATCACTCTGAAATTGTTTAATAGTCTTCCCAAACTGAGTCTTAACTAGGCAGAACTGAACAAAACACTACATAGCTTGAGACTTTTGACGAAGTAGATATATCTATGTAAATGTGTGCAAACATCAATAAACGATAAATAATACCAATTATTTTCGCATGTAACATATGCAAGACCCTAGAGATCAGATACAACCAAGGTAAAAGGATCACTATATTCCATAGTGGAAATAGGAAATGGCAGTTTATGGGACTTTTCATTTTGACATGCTGTACATATAGTATCACAGCAATAGTTATTTGAGGTAATACTACATTTATCTAACACAGCCTAAACAACACAAGTAGAGGAGTGACCCAAACGTTTATGCCATAACGAAAAAGCATTACAATCAGTGGACTTATTCTGGATTGCAGAGGAACCAGCAGCTGGAGCTTCGGCCGACTAAGTAGACATCACGGGCACTAAAAAATAGTATAGTCCATCACGAATGTGGCCCTTCAGTAAAGTTTTTGGGTCATTATGTCCTTAATAACACAATAGGTAGGGTGAAATTCAAAAAAACACATCATTATCATTGGAAAATTAAGACACCGATAAAAGATTCTTCCTAATGTTTGGTACATACAAAATATTAGTCAAACGCAGCAATTTAGACTAAGTTGGTAAGAAACTATGACCCACTGATACAATCGAGGCGGGGTGCCATCACACATTAAGAGAGTAGAAGTACCTAAATACGGGGTAACGTGATGTAGAGCCGACGGATCCTGACGCACATGATTACTAGCTCCCAAGTCAGGATACCAGGATATGGTGCCAACTAGCATGGGAATATAAGAATTGTACCATCACCACAAGACCCAACTTGTGCAGTGTTGACATTAGAATCAGAGGAGTCGTAGTAATAAGATGGGTGAAGATCACCTAACCGTGGTAGACCAATATACGGATCAGATCAAGAGTAAACACGAGCACGTGGTTTAGTATGTCACGAAACGCACCACCACCGGAAGGACTATTATGCTACCCTACACCAAGACACGAATTAAGTTGAACATTATTAGAATTAGGCCTAGGTGGTAAATGTGGTGCATTCGGCCGTATATGCCCATGAATTGGCCCAAAACCATGTGGCCCACTAATGGGAGGCCTATACGCATGTTGATAATAGGAGGAGGGGGGACAAATAGATCATGTGGCCCACGTGCTTGATGATTCGATTGTTCAAAAGGTGGCCTGGCATAGTTGAATTGAGAAAATGGCATTGGGCCTATATATGAACTTTGACCCGCACTATGAAAGGGTTGACCAAGGCTAATATCAAGCTTAGGTCTCCTATTTGGTGAAAAATCCACTCATTCCCAACAGCAATAGGACGCAAGGTAAAGGGTGTATCGGCAACCAGACCTTCAAGGGTTGACGGCGGAACTACATCAGCGCGTTATCATCGCGATGATAGTGGTAATAACACCGTTGAGCGACATGGCTGTAGCGTATAGATCTAGCACTGGAGGCGCGAACGAAAGCTCTCCTACGGCCACGTGAGTACAACCGACCACCACGAGTAGGCTCTACCGCCATTTGTGCTGGGGAGCTTTCTATGAGATTTACTACAAGAACAATATCATGGATTGCCTGTTTTTACCGACATTCACATTCAAGGATGGCGTCGATTATGCGTTAAAGAGGCAAAGGAGTCGAAGAGAGAGACGCTGAAGAGACAATGGCGTCAAACTCAGAGGGAATACCCGCGAGCAAGATCTCCGTCTACTCAGCCTCGAAGACCGGAGATCCAGACGCATGCAAGAGAGCACATAGTCCCTTCATTTTCACAACAAAGTTTGTGATCGAGAGGGTACCTTTGCGTAAGGAGTGAAGCTCATGTCACAACCATGATTGCTTCGCACTAGTGTCTGCTGCAAATAGTGTGCTCGCCGTCGTCCACACATCAGGGTCCGTTTGCACATCGGTGAAACAGAAAGAAAGGAGGGGTCGATTGTGGACAGTAACCACGACGTGAGAAGATTATCTTGTTGATTAAAGGTCGAGGCGGCGGATTGGACACAAGGGCTCCATCTGGTGCTAGGACGAACTGCGTTGGTGCAGCTATCGATCCATCTAGAAAATAGGCCAAGTAATAATCGGCGACAATGAGGTATACTTGTTTCTGCCACTTAACAAAGGTATTGCCGTCTAGCTTTACCACATCATGTTGAGGGAAGGAGTTGATGAGCCGATCACCGGTGAAAGGAGATCCATGAGGCTCAACGAAGGCAGAGTCAGCAGAATGCGTGGTGATCATGGTCGAGGATCACCGAGCTACTGATACAATGAAAGAGGTACGATTTACTAATCACTTTCTTAAAAATAAAGAAGAAATTGATAGAGATGAAATTGATAAACGAGATTGCTATATTTTGTATGATGAATGAAATATGTCTTTATTCATTTTACAGATTGTTTATATAGAACTTGGATGAATTGCTAGCTGTATCACCTAACTACTTTGAGCTAACTACTTAAGCTATACTAATAGCTATAACAAACTAACTGCTTAAGCCATATTATTGAATTCTATCACTCTGCAAGGCCTCACACATGGCATCCGAAAGTAGGAACACACTCATACTAAAAACTAAGAAATTACAGAGTATTTCCTAGACATAAGAAAAAGCTTGTTTCTTATTCTTACAAATTAAAGACGGCAAGCCAAGGTAACATCCATGGTTCATAGGATTAAACACTTCTAAAATGGAGCAAATAGTTGACTTTACCCCTTTGGATGTATTGGTGCTAAACATAACACCAGATTTGTGAAAATTTATCAATTGCCCTAACTCATCCTCTTACCAACACAAGATATGCTTAATCATAAGAACCTTCATCTCTTTAGCCTGAAAAAATAAAAAGTTGTCATCGGCGAAAAAAACATGAGAAATGCTCGGGCCACCCCGACAAATAGAAATCCCATGAATATCTCCTTGTGCTTTTGCCCGACGTAGAAGGAAGCTAAGCTCCTCTCTACAGATAAGATATAAATAAGGATATAAGAGTCCCCTTGTCGAAAACCCGTATGAGGTATAATTGGGCCGACCTCCCTTCCATTAAACACAATTGAGTACTTAACAGAAGTAATAGAGACCATAAACCATTTTACCGAATTGGCCTGGAAACCCATCTTAAGCTGAATAAATTCCAAAAAATGCCAATCAACTTTGTCATATAAGCTTTGCTAATATCAAGCTTTAGCGTAAGTTCACCCACATTACGTTTGCTTTTTTATTTTTCATATGATAAATATTGTCAAATGCCACCATAACATTATCAGTGAGAACATGGCCTAGTACAAAATTAAATTGCATCTTTGAAATAATCCTCGACAAAAAAACATTCATTCTATTAGCAAGAATTTGCGACTGAATTCTATAGATAACATTACACATTGCAATAAAGTGTAAATCGGACATACATGAATCAAAACCAATAATGTATTATTTAAAGGCATGGAAAACTTACAATTATGAAGCCAAATGTAACACTATTCAAAAATCTCATCTCCAATCAATGACTAGCAACGTTAAAAAAATGTCGAGTTCAAACCATTCGACCTTGGTGCCTTATATGGGTGCATACTAAAAACAGCCTCATTGAATTCATCTATAATAAATAGAGACAACAATCCCTCATTATCACTATTCGAGACAACCTTTCGAATGTCTGAAAAATCATCTAAACCAAATGAATTAGAAGAAGAAAAAAGTGATACAAAATAATCATAAATAATCGTACTTATTCAAAGCTCCACAATATCGAAGCTTGTCCACCATAGAATAGGACGAGCATCCAATCCACCCATCATACATAGCCGCATGAAGTGAATCTTCGTGTTAGGAATAGCGATTAGATAATCGAAGTTAGTTAAAAAGGGTTAGTGGTGTAGTAGTTAATAGTTTGTTAATTAGTTGGTTAGTTACTGTTAGCCAGCTGACTATTACTTTCTAAATTGTATTAAATACTCCTCTCTCTTCATTAATGAAGCAAGTCAGTAATGTACTTACCATGATCTTGATATGGTATCACGAGCTAAGGTTGTTCTTCGGATAGCTCATTCTTTCCCTTTCTCTTTTCTCTCGATTTTTTTTTATTTTCTCATGGCAAATAAAACTATACCTATGGGTGATACACCTCGCCATTCGTCTAATGTTGAAGGAGTAGCTCATTCACAAGGTCTTAGCAGCACGACTCTATAGACTATTCATTACTTCTCCAAACATGATACCCAAACTAGGGGAGCACAACTTCTTGATATGGAAATATCAGATCTTGTTGATTCTTGAAGGCTATGATCTTGAAAGATTTATGCTTGGTACAACTCTTGGTCCACCTACTCATGTACCTAGACAAGAAATAGAACGAAATCTATAAAACAAGGTAAGAACGTCATGTTTTCGAGTTTTACAGGTATGTTGATAACCCTTCGTTCTGATCCATAAAAAATAGGACAAATTCCTAGCTTCTTGGTTGCTTTTCACAGTCACAGATGAAGTTCTGGTTTATCTCATATCGGCCAAGACCAGTTTTGACATTTAGACTGGAATTGAAAAGAGATTTGGAGTAAAATCCAATGTCAGGCTATCGAGCACACACCATGCTAATTTGTAATGTTTTAGGCTCAAGGACTAAATTGAATAAAAGTAAAATTTTATGATTAGTTTGTAAAAATGTTGGTGACTCTATCAAGATATGGAGTCTTACTGTTAAAGAGTATTTGACTAAAGTGAAAAATCTCAGCGATAGTCACAATGCTGCTGGCAATATGGTCACGGAGCAAGAACAAGTGAGCATCATACTGGCTGGTCTTTCACTGGAGTATGAATTTGTCTGTGTGATTGCCTCCGCTACACTAATGTCTCTCGAATTGTTAATGAAGATGCTTCTTTATTGTAAAACACGATAATTGGCTTCTCTGACTGAGGTACCCTTGTAAGCTAATCTGGCATCCCACCAGAAGTAGGATAGTAACGTGAATTATAAACACACTAATGCTCCTAATTGTTGTCACCAAGAGTATAAATATGGCTACAGAGGGCAATGCCAGGGTTGGTCTCGTGGTAGGGCTCGTAGTAATGGTAGAAGTTGGCCACGATCTAGACCGTAATGCCAGTTATGTGGCAAAATTGGCCACTTAGTTCAGACATGCTATCATCGATTTGATGAAACATTTTGGGTGTTAGTTCTAACCATTCGATGACAGTTAATTACTATCAAATCCACGATCAGGGAGGTTCCTCTATTGTAACTCATTGTTCTTATATGTATCCTGCTTATAGTATTTCATATCAAGCTACCATCTCCTCCTCTCACCCCTCTCCTCAATAGTCTTCCTCTACCGCTCATGATCACGCCTGGTATCCAGATTCTGGGGAAACTAATCACATCACCCCTGACATGGCCAATTTCTCAATAGTTTCTTTATATACAGGTACGAGGCAAGTTTCTATAGTTAATGGTGCTTTTAACATAGGCTCATCTAGCATATAGGCTGGTTCTAGGCTTTTCTGCCTAAAGAATATCCTACATGTCCCCACTGTGTGCAAAAACTTACTATTAGTTGGCCAATTTGCCAGGGATAATGATGCCTATTTTGAATTTCACCCATTGCTTTGCTTTGTGAAGGATATTCAAACCAAGAAACCCTCCTAGTAGACCGTATGCATAATGGTCTCTGCAAGCTTGATACCTCTAGTCAGGTCTCCAGCAAACATGGTGTATCTTCTCAGCCCAGTTCGATGTTATTATACACAACTCAACTTGTGCCTTCCCCTACATTGTGGCATAGTCGACTAGGTCACCCATGTACCAATGTTCTTATTGATGTTTTATGTAGTTGTAATGTTCCTTTCAGACGTAAACTCTATCTACCATTTGTTGAGCTTGCCAGTTAGGCAAAACTCATAAACTGCCCTTCAGTCCATCAAAAACCTTGTACTCGTTGCCTTTTGAATTAGTGGAATCTGATGTTTGGGGCCCTGCTAATCTAAAATCAAATTGCTTTGTTTATTATGTTTCCTTTGTGGACATGCATAGCAGGTACACCTGGGTGTATTTCCTATAGTCAAAGTCAGAAGTCTTCAAGTGTTTTCTCCATTTTCATGCAATGGTTCAAGTTTAATTTGGTTGCTCTATTAAGAGGCTTCAAATTGATTGGAGGGTGAATATAGGTTTGTCTCCAAGGAGTTGTCTCGACTTGGTATTCAACATCGGGTCACTTGTCTCCACACTTTCAAGCAGAACGGGATGGTTAAAAGGAAGCATCGACACCTCGTTGAGATGGGGTTGACACTTCTCGCACAAGCTTCATTACCTTTGAAATTCTGGTCCTATGCTTTTGCTCATGCTGTTCACTTGATGAATAGGCTCTCTACTCCTATTCTACAGAAGAAAATTCCTTATGAGGTACTTTACAAAGCTCGACCTACCTATTCTCATCTAAAGGTTTTTGGTTGTGCTTGTTTTCCCTACTTGAGGCCATATCAAAAGCACAAGCTGTAGTTTCGGTCTAGACAATGCGTGTTTATTGGAATTGCTACAAATCAGAAGAGTTACAAGTGTTTTGATAAGGATGGTCGCATCTTTGTCTCTCGTCATGTTACATTTGATAAAACACTATTTTCTTTTCAGAATGGTTCTTTCTTACATTCTGGTTCTGGCTCAATCAGCTCTCTTCATCACAAGTCTAGCCTTCCCATGGTGGTAGCCACAGCCTCTTCAACTTATAATTCTTCCGCTCTGGACCAAGTCATCTCCTCTTCTGTGGTAAGGTCAATCCGATCCTCTGGCCTACGATCTCCTAATAGACAATCTAGTCCATCAAGTGCTCATGCAGATTCATCAGCAGCAGTGACTCAATCTCTTTCTCCTATCAGGCTGTTGCTTCTGTAAATATTCATCCTATGAGAACCTGATCCAAAAATGGCATCTTCGAACTTAAAGTATTTGCCTCATTCTTAACATAATAAGAACCCACCTCTATTCTCGAAGCCTTTCAAAAGCCTGTGTGGACAGCAGCTACACACAATGAGTATGAGGCTTTAATTGCAAATCATACCTGGGATCTTGTTCCCTTATCTAAAGGTCGTAGGGCTGTAGGTTGCAAGTGGGTCTTCAAAGTCAAATGACATGCTGATGGCTCTATGGCTTGGTACAACGGTAGGCTAGTTGTCAAAGGGTACCTTCAAGAGGCAGGTATTGATTTTCAGGAAACCTTTAGCCTTGTGGTCAAACCAACAACCATTCGAGTAGTTCTAGCTCTAGCAATTTCCAAGGGATGGATTCTTCAACAAGTAGACATTAACAATACCTTCTTGAACGGAGACCTGCAGGAGGAAATATACATGGTGCAACCATCAGGGTTTGAACAACAAGGAGTTGGTGGTCAACAGTTAGTCTGCAGACTGAGAAAAGCACTCTATGGACTTAAGCAGACACCACAAGCCTGGTTTCACAAGCTCAGTGATTTTATTGTAACTGCGCAATTTATTATTTCAAAAATTGATAATTCCTTTTTCCTTCATCGGTCAGGATCTTAACTAATCTATGTCCTCGTATATGTTGATGATATAATTGTAACTGGGACAGATTCCCAAGCTATAGATCGGTTTGTTAAAGAGCTTGATGTCTAGGTCTCTCTTAAAGACCTGGGAAGGTTGAGTTACTTTTTAGGTATTGAGCTCAGCTATACACCAGATGGGATTTTCCTTAGTCAAAGGAAGTACGTACTTGATCTTCTTACAAGGGTATCTGGACAAGTCAAATGACTCACCTACGCTCATGACAATAACCTGTCATTTGATAGCTAATGAAGGTACTCCAATCGAAGATACAAAGTTGTACAGAAGTATAGTTGGTGCCTTACAATATGTCGTGATTACTAGGCCAGATATAGCATTTTCGGTTAATAAGGTTTGCCAATTCATTCACTAACCATCAGACCTGCACTTTAAAACTGTTAAAAGAATTTTACTATATTTGAAAGGGACCTTGGATTATGGCATAAAATTCACTCGGAGTCCAAAATTTCTACTTGAAGGATTCTCATATGCTAGTTGGGGGTCCAATAGTGATGATCACCGGTCAATGTCCGATTACTGTGTTTTCCTTAGAGGAAATCCCGTCTCTTGGAGTTCTAGAAAGTAATAGGTGGTCTCGCGTTATACAGCTGAGGCAGAGTATAAAAGCCTTGCTCATGTCACTATTGAGATGGTTTGGATTTAGTCATTGTTGTCTGAATTAGGAGCTTCTACTAAAGGCAAAGTGTTGGTATGATGTGATAGCTCAGCTGTTGTCGTAGTCGCAGAAATCCTGTAATGCATTCGAAGTTTAAGCACATTGAACTGGATTTATTCTTCGTGCGAGAGAAAGTTGCCCGAGGATTGTTCCAAGTTGGGCATGTTCCAAGTCATGAACAAATTTCAAATGTGTTGACAAAACCATTATCTGTAGGGCCGTTTCACAAGTTTAGGAATCGGCTCAGGATTATCACTCGTGATGTTGAAGATACAGAAAGGAAGTCGAGTAGCCGATTAGATAAACAGAAGTTAGTTAAAAAGGGTTAGTTGTGTAGTAGTTAATAGTTACTTAATCAGTTGGTTAGTTATAGTTAGCCAACTGACTATTACTTTCTAAATTGTATTAAATACTCCTGTCTTTTCATTAATGAAGTAAGTCAGTAATGTACTTACCATGATCTTGATACTTCGAATAACCAAGAATTCTCAAAACGGAATTGTGTTCTTCGACGATTAGAACAGAACATGTTAGTTGTCAACCGTATTGGATTATGATCAGAAGTGGAAGAAATAAGGTTAAAAACCTTATAATGAGGGAAGATATCAAACCAATCATTATTTACAAAAGCTCGGTCCAATTGCTCCCTAACAAACAAATATGTTCTTCTACCTCGTTCCCATTGGTAAGCGAAACCCATCAACGAAATTTCTTAAAGGTGACAACTTGAGATACATCCACGAAAGCCATCAAGCCACTAACTAGGATATTCTGCACCCCTGAACTTGTCATTAATCGATAACAAATTATAAAAATCTCCAAGGAAAACCCAAGGGACAGTACTAGTCTAAGACAAAGAGCGTAGAAAACACCAACTAACACTTTTTCCGAGATGATTCAGGAAAACCATAGAAACCAGTCAATCGCCTAACAACATATGATTTTCAATCACCATATCAATATGGTTACTAGAACAACCGAATACACTTAAAACCTCATAAAAGTTAGACCACCACTTTGCTCGATACATGTTGGAAAAAATTTCAATTAGAAAACAATTTTATTGAACAGCAAAAATTTAAAATTTTGAAAATCAAATTTATTTGTAATATTTATAGCAATAAATTTTACGAAAATTGCATTTGTGTTTTCGACTAGACGGATCCTTGTCGTTAACCGAACGACGTTCTCATACCATGAACTGCCTCGAGTGTGGGCTTGAACGAATTTGAATCAAATACAAAACCAAAAATTATTTACTTTACTTTCAATGGGAATGCAAATCTATTCAATAAAAACTGGTAGAATTGTTATTCCGAAAAATAAAATTTATAATTAGAAAATAAATTCTCATTATTTTTGCAGAATAACAATATATCAAAGTTGTATATTTAGCCTACCAGTGTTATCTATTTATAGAAGAAGAAATAAAACTCTTATTGAATTAGTAGAAGTTTATTTTAACAGAAACAACTACTTAAAGAATATAGAATTACCACTAAAACCTATTTACTTACAAATTGCTAACATCTCAACCATACACAACCCCCATTCAAGACCTTGTTTTCATAACTTATTGTTCATATGTTTCTTAATAGCTTTATTCTTTCAAAAACTTAGCATGCAAAATTATTATACTTACCAGGAAGTCGAGTAACACCGGTTAAATCAAGAACCTTAGCTAACAGCTTAATGAGAGAGAGATAACATTTAAATTTAAGAAAAAGTATAAGTGCGTAATATTGAAGGAAGAACAAAACTTCCTTATGAACTTTTCTCACACTTATATATAACCTATTTCCTCTTAGTAGAACTTAACAAGTGTCACTTGAATCCATAATTTGTCCTCTTAAATGGCCTACAAATTTCGAGAGAAACATAAATGAGAATCTTGTACAATTGATATTTGACAAGCCAATCTAGTTAGCTTCTAACCAGATCACTTTACAAAATTCATTTAGCATAGTGTTCAAGTAACAGGGCGAATCATACTTTTGGTGATAACTCTTATCAGGCTTACTCTTTACTTGACACATTCTTTTCTTAAAAAGTAGAATAACATGAGATAGAATCTTTAATTACTTATACGGTAGTTACCATACGCCAAAATCTTATTTGTCAAAAATTGCAAATGGGCAAACTACACACTTTCAAATCAAGTCCGCCAGATTTGGGGTGTGACAGATTCAATGTGAATGAGATTAAATTGAGAAAAGATGTTAAATGTTGATTTGCTATATGACTCAGCTATGCAATGAACTCACCTTGTTGTTGCAAATTGATATGTTAGGCTAATTGTGTCAAATTAGTTAAATTGATATGTTAATTGTAAATCAAGGTAAGTTTATCGTTGTAATACCTATATGAATTTACTAAGTATCCGAAATGTTTACAAGTCATTTTTCCTTTTTCTTTAGATTGTCAGTTTGTAGAACTCGTCGATCGGATCATCTCGAAGCTCATACTATCCTACTACCAACTTGATAAACTTTTTCTTATTTTAAGCTCGATTATGTGGCATGTGCATAGGTGTTATATTTATATGAGTTCACATTGGCCAGATAGTTGCTTTGAATTTGGTTAATGTTTGAATTATGAAGTGTTAATGTTCAAATGTAAGGATGTGTTAATGTTCAAATGTAAGGATGTATGTTTTGGTAACTTGTGTAACTTTGTGTTTGACATTTAAAATGGTAAGATGAGTATGAAATGAGGTGGTAAATGTGGTGGTAAGGAATGGTAAAATGCATTGATGATTATATTGAATTGATTAAGCAATTTTGTTATGTTTTGTTGATCAAATGAAGACATGTTGGATAGATTTAATTTAAATGATGTTGTGAGGTCTTTGGTATGTATTATGGCATGTTTTGTGCAGATGGAATGTTGTGCTAAGTGCACCAATGTACAAATGGTATAGTTGGTTGAAGTAAGCACCAAAAGGCCTATTTTGTGCAAGAACAGAGTTCACGTAACGACATCAAGCAATGATCATCGTGACGAGATCTAGAATTTGCGCCAAGGTGTGATGAGGAATCCGTCGTCACAATGAGGCAAGTCAGACGCCACATCGCAACGAGGAACCCTTCAAGTTGCAATAGTCCTAATGCAATTCTAGGTTAATTTTAGAACATACTTAGGATCGTCTAAGACTTAAGAAAGGTTGTATATGATGATTTATGATCGATATTTGTTGTGTTTGTATGATTTATGTTTACATTGCATGTTATTATGTGATTATTTATAACCGTAGTTGCTTCAGCAACAATTGTAGCATTCCATAACTCGAACCTAGCAATCGAGTCGGGCGAGGAGTGTTACAACATTAATACTCTTTGTATATTTTCCTCACGTGGTTTTCACATGTAAAGCAAAATAGAAGCAAATATTAGCTCACTTGTTGTCTAATGTTTAACTAATACTAAGTGGTTTATGGTCAGATCGTAATATAAAAAGACAGCTTATATTAGTAGACAAATCTAAACATGTCCTTAGTCTAATTGGAAATGAGCAAACCGATTGAAAGACTAATATGTTGTCTATCAAGTCCAATTAGGAAGATGCTTTGTCTTGGGCATCAGAGTGTATGACTTCCAGAAGATAGAGACATAGATGTAACTAACTGGACTAACAGTACATCGAACTGGACCTAAGCAAAATAGATCATGGATTCAATTGTGACGTTCATAGTGCAACATACCTTAATCCTAAATGGATGATGGACTATGTACATGTAACTCGTATACTTTGATGAAAGTAAAAGTCTGAGTTAAAATAAATAAAGAACTGAAAGCTGGTGCATTTGGTATACGACTTCTACAGTATGTAGCATCATTCACAATAGTGGAATTCATAGCCCAAGACATGGATAAATGATATTCTTTCATTGGCATTACATGATAGGTGAAAATTAAATGTGATCACAAGTCGTTTGTCTTTATGATGAATGAATTAATTATTATTTGATAGCAATTAACTTTTCATGAAGGAAGATGTAATGATTATCATGAGGGAAAATAGGATCATATTGGGAGAGTGAATTTATCCCCAAAGAGATCAAGGATATCCTATAAGGGTAAAACACTTATGATAAGGTCATTGGATGAGCATTGATCAAGTTGCTTTCGTAATGGTATGTTATTAGGGAGAGCTTAGTCACATACTATAGTAGAATAACTTCATGACTGAATGAGTTTATAATTAATAGGCGAAAAGATGAAACTTAATTATAAATCATTTGAGCCTTAATCACATATGTCCAATCGACCCCTCCACTAACTCATTGAAATCGAAAATGAATTGCATGTTGAATCAAATGAACAAAATGGATAGAAATGGTAAAGTTAGAGAAATGAGAAACATTCGGAAATAAATTTGGTTTTCTCACTAAGTATGAAAATAACTTGAGAATTAATTTATGGTTTTTCGAATTATTAATTAATTAATTGATTGAAGTTTGAAAATAGAATTAAATTAATTGGTCATTGTGAATCCGTTGAATGTAGAAACGTTAAATATATTTTCTCATAGATTCTTTTAAGGTAAAATTACCATGATTTTAATAGAATTAGAATCAAAGTTGAAAAATTATTTAATTGATAAATTTATTTATATATTTAAATTAATTTATGATGTTTATTTTGGAAAATAGAAAAACATGTATTGGGTTGGATTGAATTATAAAATGTTGGGTTAAAAGTCTAAGAAGTACTTATAATTGGACTCAATACGGGAGAGGACTAAAAGTCTCTCATGTTAATATGTGGGATGGAAAATACCAATATATTTAACTAATATTGTTGCCCCTCCCTTTCCTAGTTGAACTAGGATTTTATTTTTCTATTGAAATAAACTTCTACTTATTCAACAAGGGTTCCACTTCTTCTCCCTATAAATAGATGGCACCAATAGAGCTAAATATATAACTTTGAGATATTATTATTTTGCATAATGTGGTGGAAATCTATTTTCTAGAATAAATTCTATTTTCTGGGAATTACAATTTTATCGGTTTCTATTAAAAAGAGATTTTTGCTTTCCCACTGAAAGTAAAAAATAATTGTCGTAACCATTTTTTTTGATGAAACGTGAAGCAGACGCGATCGACTCGGGTTTTTGAAAAAGAAAAGGAAAGGAGTTGCCACCGATCTTTATTTGGTGTGATCGGATCACCTTCGTTTTAATAAAACATTTAATTTACTAAAACAGTGCTTTTGGTCCACGAACTTTGAGAAAGCGGATTCGGAGGTCGATTACGTGCGAGGAAGGATTAGCACCTCGACACGCCCAAAATTGGTACCAAACCGATTGATTGATGTCCTATTTGTTGAAAACTTTAAAGGATTCGAAAATACAATGCTTTTTATTTTTAAAATGGGAAGGGCGCTAAGGCTTTCTTATTTTCAAGAGGTAAAGCATCACGTCCGATGAAGTTAGGCACAATACTTTAAACTCCAAACTAAGCTCGCCTTTTGAAACTTGGTTTTTATTTGAGAGGATCTTCCGTTATTCATCAAATGAGGAATCGGAACCCGATAAGTTAGGGCTCGATTTCCGAGATTTCAAATACGGAAGATTGCCTCTATTTTGGAAAAGAAACTTATCCGAAGTATCTAAGTGTCGAGTCCGATGAAGTTAGGCACGACATTTCAATTTCGAGATTAAGTATTTTGTTTTAAAATGTATTTGTTTGAAAAAGGACATTGGTCATTTAGATTAAGCGAGAAAATCACGACTTAAAGGAGATATCCGTTGTTTAACATAAGCGAGAAAAACCGGAACCCGATGAAGTTAGGGCTCGATCTTCCGAATTTTCAAACACCGAACATCATCTTTATTTTTGAAAATTTGATTGATTGATATCGACGAAGTAATGATACTAACAAATTAAGCGAATATATGAATGAATCTAATTCTTATTAACGAATGAATGAGCAACTAAATGATGACACAAGGTTGGCGATAATGGGACTTTAGAAACAAATAGAATGATAACAACAATAATAAGAAAATAAAGAATATAATACGTAAATGAATAAATTGCTTTAAAGTATTAAGCGAGTAAAGAGCAATGAGCGAATAAACAATAAGTAAATGAAAGCGATAATAAATAAAATAATAAGAAATGAATAACGTAAATAAAAAAATTATAAATGGTGAAAATTTAAAAAAATGGAAATCAATTCAAATTAAATAATTGTAATAATAATAATAATAATAATAATAATAATAATATCAATAATAATAATATAGTGATAATCAAATAATAAAAATAACAATAATAAATATAATAGTAAATAAGTAAACAAAAGTAAAAGATGAAATGATAATAATAGTAATAATAATAATAATAATAATAATAATAATAATAATAATAATAATAATATTAATAATAATAATATGGTGATAATAAAATGGAAATAATAAATAATGATAATAAAATTAATAATAGTAAAAATAAAAAATAAAAAACAATAAAATGGTGCAAATTGCAAAATAAGCGAAAAGGATCGAATTGCATTAAGAATGAAAGTTCTGGGGTTAATTTATAATAAACGAAAAGGGGAAGAGGACCCCATTGTGATGCGTGCGAAAACAAGAGGGATGGGGCATAAATTTACCCAAATTGCCTAAACGCGGCGTTTTAAAAGGGACTAAATTGTAATCATTTCAAGCTTACGGGCCAAATAGCAAAATTGAAAGACTTAATTGTAAAATAAAAATGCGGAAGGACCATGCGCGTAAATTTCCCATTTTTCGCAAAACACGGATCCTCTGGAGCGGGTGGTCGCCAGGAAGTCACGACAACGACGTCGCTTTGGGGCCATTATGTCGAGCCCTAGCACGACGTCGTTTGAAACGTTATAAATTCATTTTTTGCTTTTTTTTCATTTTGCGACTTCGAGAAAAAAAGAGGAGAGGGCTCTCCTTTCTCCCTCTGCAGTCGGAGAGGGAGGGTCTCCGGGATTCCGTGAGGTCCGCCGCATGTCGACGCCGTGTTGGAGCTCAACCACACCCAGTGGTGGTTGGAAGGTAAAAATGTTTTTTATAAATTTTTCTTTTTTATATTTTCTTAAAAAAATTGAAACCCCTAACCCCCTTTCTCGTTTTCGTTCTCTGTCGCAAAGGAGGAAACCAAAAGTCGGAAGGCTTGTAACGAGAACAGATCCAAAGAGAGACCTCTCGCACCAGCCTCGATGTCTTGCCCCTCGGTCTATGCTCGTATCCGCGCTCCGATTACGGCGGAGGAGATACGGATAGACCCCCAAAGGTAACCTCTTTCTGTTAGTCTATTGAAAAGTAACTAAAGACTGTGCATAACATAGATAAAAAATGAGCAATAGAAAAGGAGTGTAATCGGAAAAAAAGGGAAAACCTTTCGTTTCTTTTTTGTATTCAAATCTGTATTCTGTCTGCGTATGTGTAGTTAAAGAAAAAAAATTCCTCCTTTTACAATGATTTGTGTGGCTTATATAGCCGAAAATGAAAAAATATATTGCTTTTTTTTTTCTTGTTTTTTTATTTCTGCTATTTCTGGTTGTCCTCCTTTGTCTTGTTTGCAGGTGGCGGTGGAGCGCGTCGGAGCAGGTGGCGTGCGGAGCGGCGCAGAGGGCAGGGTCAGAAGTCAGAGGGTCAGAAAGGGGTGCGGCTAGGGTTTCTTTGTTTTTTCTATTTTTTGGCTGAGAGTGTTTCGGGTTTGGGCCATTTGGGCCCATTTTTGGTCTCATTGTTTTTTAATTTGTAATAATTTTTTATTATTTTTGATTGGGCTCGGGCAATTTGGGCTCTCTATTGCCCTCTTTGCTCATTGTCGGTAACGATAATAGAGCAAAGACTCAAAAAGCTCAATATTGCCGGCCTCGTGAGTCTTGGCCTCTCGGTGCTTTCCTTGAATAGCCTCATCGATCCTTCACACCTTGTCGCCTCGATCCACTTCACCGATATGTGGCTTCAATCACTCTTCTTTGCGATTTCAATAGGATGTGACTTGTTTATTTTGATCGATGCATCTTGAGAGATGAGGTCTTGGTCTTGACCTATCCCACCTCTAGTTAAGGCGATAGGACTAAAGCTTAACCATACTCCCTCTTGGTTAGGGACGGGAGTTACAAATTTTGACCTATTCCACTGGTAGGTGGCAATAGGAGGGTGGCCAACATCATGTTCTCTACTGGTTAGAGAGCCAGGATTCGCCTTCGATCTTGCTCTGCTACTGGTTAGGGCGACAAGATCTACAACTTTCTTTTGATCCATTCCACTGCTGGTCAATGGAAGTAGGATGGTGGCTTAAATCGTGTTCCCCTTGGTTGGGAGCCAAGATTCGCCTTCGATCTTGCCCCACTACCGGTTAGGGCGACAAGATCTACAATTTTGACCTATTCCACTGCTGGTCAGTGGCAATAGGAGGGTGGCCTAAATCGTGTTCCCTACTGGTTAGGGAGCCATGATTTGCCTTCGATCTTGCCCCACTACCGGTCATGGCGACAAGATCTACAATTTTTGGCCTATTCCACTGCTGGTCGGTGGCAATAGGACAATCTTCAACCTATTCCATCACTGGTTGATGGCAATAGGACAATCTTCAACCTATTCCATTACTGGTTGATGGTAATAGGACAATCTTCGATAGTGTTGCTACACCGTCCTTTAGGGACATATCCTGTAGACTCGATTTTGTATTTATGCCAAATGGTGAGGATGCTATGGTCGTAATGACTCGAATGCTCTAACTAATGGATGACACTTGCATGAAGGCGTAATGTCGTGAGAATGATGATCTTTCGTTAAGATGCAATGATTGTAATAAATCGGATGCTCCTAACTAAATGATATTACGGAGGACATTTACATGAATGCAGGATGTCATGAGAACGATTTATTTTTCCTTTAAAATCTTAGGTTGTGATTGCTCGCTCGCATCGTCGAGGTCATGGTACGAGGCAACATATTGTCCGATGTCTATGCTGCGAATCGAAGAAATGGTCAGAATTTTAGACTTCTCTTCTTCGAAAGTTTCCAAACCCTAAGCGCGGTGGTTCCTGAACAACAGTCTTGTTTTAGGTTCCTACGCTGTTTAGAAGCTTCCAGAGTAATAGGCGGGACTCGTTTCATGGAAGTATTATGGGTCAATGGATCGTTATTTCAATTGCAAACAACTCAAGGATTTAAGATAACAATGGAATTTATAGAGAATGGAATTGGATTAATTCAACAAAAGTAAACATTATTGGAGTACAAAAGTGGGTAAAAAAAGTAGGTGCCCCAGATATATGACTGGGCTTCACCATCGAATCCTTTCAAGATCATTTGAGTGAGAAGGCGTTGGGAGATCTGCGCAGGTTTCTGTAGATGTTCCGAGGTGTAACATTCCTCCTTTTGCCAATTCTGGGGGAGAAGATTGTCACATACCTCCTTTTTACTTTGAGCCGCCCTTATCGGGTTTTCGACTCAAAGCCCCTTTGGTCTCAAAGCGCCTTTTACGGGTTTTCACTTCGGCCTCTCCGTTTTTTTTTTTTACCGTAAAGCACTCTTTGCGGGTTTTCACTTTAGCCTTTCTCTTCTTCAAGCGTAATACTTTTGGCGAATCAATTTATGGGATTGGGTAGATCTTTCCCATCCATCTCAGCCAAGATTAGTGCCCCTCCAGAGAAAGCCTTTTTCACCACATATGGTCCTTCCCAATTCGGCATCCATTTCCCTCTGAAATCCTTTTGTATGGAAAGGATCTTTTTCAAAGACGAGATCCCTTCGTGGAATTCCTGGCGAACTTTTTGTTGTAAGCTCGCATCATTCACTTTTGGTACATCCGACCGTGATGGATAGCCCTCAATCTCTTTCTTCAATTAAGTTCAACTGATCATATCGAGCTGGATCCATTCAGCTTCATCCGGCTTCACTTGACAATACTCGAGAGAAGGTATTTCCACTTCGATAGGTAGAGCGCCTCCATCCCATAGACCAATGAGAAAGGTGTTGCCCAGAGAGAGGTTGGACGGACGTTCGATAAGCATAAGCGTGACGGTAATTTTTCATGCCAATCCTTGTAAGTCTCGATCATCTTCCCACTATCCTTTTGATGTTTTTGTTATCGCTTCCAACGCCCCATTCATTTTTAGGCGTACGGTGATGAATTGTGGTGTTTGATGTTGAATTGGCTACAAACCCCGCTATCGTGCTATTGTTTAAATTCGGTCGTTGTGCGATATGATCCTCTCGGGCATCCCGTATCGACAAATGATTTTCTTCTTCAAAATCGGCTAACCACGATTTAGTGGCGTTGGCATATGAGGTGACCTCTACCCATTTCGTGAAGTAGTCAATGACCACAAAGATGAATCGATGCCCGTTCGATGCTTTGGAGATATTGGCCCAATGACGTCCATGCCCCACATGGAGAATGGCCATGGAGAAGTCATAACATGCAAAGGTGACGGGGTACATGAATCTTGTCTCCATAATCTGCATTTATGACACTTTTTGGCATGGTCGTCTGATCTCCTCCATGGTGGACCAATAATATCCGAACCTCATTATTTGTCCGGCCATTGTGAAGCCATTAGCGTGAGTTCCTGAGACACCTTCGTGGACTTCTTCTAGGATTAACTTAGCCCGACGGCGCCCACACACCTTAGCGAGACTTGATCTTTCCTTTTCTTGTATAAGACTTCTCCATCCTAGGCGTAATCACATGCTAATCTCCTCAACGCCTTTTTTTCATTCTCGTGGCTTGATCGTGGTACTCACGATTCTTCACATACCGTAATATATCGTGGTACCATGGTGAGCCAATTTCTCTTCTTCCTTGACATTGTAGCAATGGGCTGGGGCCTCATAAATGCTCATTTGTATAGGTCTCATATCCTCCTTGTTGTTTGCTCGTACCATAGAAGCCAATGTGGCTAGAGCATCAGCCATCTGATTTTCGTCCCTTGGTAAATAATTGAAAGTGATGTCATTGAACTCTTTGATTAGTTCTTGGACCAATCTTTTGTATTCGACCAATTTGGGATCTCTCGTCTCCCATTCTCTTTTAAGTTGATAAATTACCAACGCAGAGTCTCCGTATACTTCCAGCACCTTGATTTTGCGTTCAATAGCGAGACGGATGCCCATGATACAAGCTTCATACTCCGCCATATTGTTTGTACAATCAAAATCCAATTTGCGGTAAATGGGTAATGGTCTCCGTTTGGGGACACGAATCGCCCCAATTCCATTGCCCATAGCGTTCGATGCCCGTCGAAGTTCGGTTTCAAGGGCGACTTTCCGTGGTATCTTCTTCGATGGTTCTACGCACATTAAGTCTTCATTAGGAAATCAAAATCCGAGGCTCATAATTTGCCGAGCTCTACTAGCCGAAAATCCGCTATTGTACCCTTTTATCGCTCGGTTTACATAAACTATGTCAAACTCGTAAAGTAAAATTTGCCATCGGCCATTCGTCCATTAAGAGTAGTTGACTCCATTAGGTATTTTAGTGGGTCTAGCTTTGAGATGAGCCAGTCGTATGATACAACATGTACCGCCTCGTCTCAAGTTGTCGGACAAGGCACAACACATTTTCTCAATCGGTGAGTACCTTGTTTCACACTCAATGAACTTTTTCCTAAGGTAGTATATTGCTTTTCTTTCTTTCCCGACTCATCATCTTGGCCGAGCACACATCCCATTGAATTATCTAATCTTGTCAAATAGAGGATTAAAGGCTTCTCCGGATTAGGCGGTGTCAATCTGGGAGGATTGGACAGCATCTTGCTTTACTTTGTCAAAGGTCTTTTGACATTCCTCGTCCCACACACCTGGGTTATGTTTCTTAAGAAGACGAAATATGGGATCACATTTCTCAGTCAGTTGTGAAATGAACCGAGTAATGTAATTTAATCTTCCTAAGAAACCTCGAACTTCTTTTTGCGTACGAGGTGGGGGCAATTCTTGTATAGCCTTGACTTTGTCCGAGTCAACCTCAATCCCCTTTTCACTGACTATAAATCCTAGCAGTTTCCACGACACGGCTCCAAAGGTACACTTGTGGGTTAAGCTTGATTGGACTTTCCTCAACCTCAAAAATAATTTCCTTAAGACTTGGATATGCTCCTTTTCGGTCCGAGACTTGGCAATCATATCGTCGGCGTAAACCTCAATTTCCTTGTGCATCATGTAATGGAATAGGGTCACCATGGCTCTCTCGATATGTTGCTCTGCATTCTTCAACCCAAATGGCATTACCTTATAGCAAAAGGTCCCCACATGGTTATGAATGTGGTTTTATTCATGTCTTAGGAAGCATCTTTATCGGTTGTATCCCGAGAACCCATCCATGAAGCGAGAACAAGGAATAACCCGTCGTATTGTCCACCAAGGTGTCGATATGGGGTAACGGAAAGTTGTCCTTCTGCTAGCCTTGTTTAGATCTCGTAGTCCACACACATTCGTACTTTCCCATCTTTCTTAGGGGCGGGGCGATATTGGCTACCCATTCGAGTACTTAACCACTTGCAAGAACCTGCGTCAAAGCGCTTCTTGACCTCTTCTTTTATTTTTAGTAAAACGTCGGCCTCATCCTCTGAAGTTTCTGTTGGACTGGCTTGCATTCTTCTTTTATGGGCAAACGGTGTACCGCGATATCAGTGCTTAACCCGGGCATGTCTTGATATGACCATGCGAAGACATCCTTGAATTCTTGGAGTAGCTCGATGAGGTCTTGCTTTGTCTCTGCGGTGATACCGGCTCCAATCTTCACTTCCTTCTTTTCTTGTTCATTTCCTAGATTCACTATTTCCACTGATTCTTTGTGAGGTATGATTTGTTTCTCCTCTTGTTCTACCATCCTTAACAGTTCAGGAGCTAAATCACAGCCTTGGTCATCTCCAAAATCCTGAAAATCTTCCGCACCCATATCTTGCTCAAAAGGACATTCTGAGTCATCGGTAGCGTTACTCAAATCATTGATATCTGGAGACCTATTATGGGAATGAATAAAGGCTCATAGAATCATAGAATCTTGGCATGTTTATTGGTATGATAAATGAAGAATAGAAATGTTTAGAAGAATATTTAAAGAAAGAACAATGAATGAATGAAATGAACATAAAAGAAAATTTGCTCAAAAGATAGCGGAGATGTATTTCATTGAAAATAACGATGGCTTATACAAATTCATGTTTCACAAAAGGGTTCTTATTGCTTCTAGACTTAAAGCAATAAGTGTGTTCCGAGTATTACTCTGAATAAGTTCTAAAGGCTATAGGAATCTCCTCCACGGTCAATTGTTTAGAACGCTACCCAATTTCATAAGGCGGATGCCATTCCGATTTTCTTCCTCAATTTCCCCATCAGACATTGACATGCACGATTTCTTCATTTTGTGTTTCTCGTCCCGGATGGATAACCCCTCCTGATATGAAGGTCTCACGAATATGAGGAATTATCATCGGTTGCCATTTCATCTCATCTCCCCTCAGACGTGCCTTCCTTCTCTCTTGCTTCTTTTCTGACTCTTCTCTTTTTTGCTTGGCGTTTGGCTTGAATCCTAGACCGAAGAAGTCTCGCTTTTCTTTTAGTCTAGGGACCTCGATTTCTCCTTGAGGTATCTTCCAAGTCCTTTCTCCGGCATGCTCCATTCCGACCATCGGTTGTAGACCCATTCTCGTGGTTTTGGACAATTCGATCTGGGACCTTATTCCCTCGGCTGACGAATGTTGCATTGACAAATTCAAAGAACGGAAGGAACACTTACCGCTTCATCGTTGGCTTCTAAATAGGGTGCATTGCTTGTTACGATTGCGATGATGTCCTCTTGACATTTATGGTCACTAAGCGGCCTCCGAGATTAATTTCAACTTTTGGTGCAACGATGAGGCAATCGCCCGCCGAGTGTATCCAAGGTCTCCCAGACAGCGGTTATAAGGCGGTGGATGTCCATCACAATAAAGTCTACCTCATATATACCGGTCCGATTAAGAGAGGTACTTGATCCTTCCCATGACTTTCCTCTCGGTTCCATCGAATGCCCTTACTATGTTGTGGCGAGCCTTCATATGAGAACTATCAACGGTGTCGATTCAAGATCGATAGTGGTAGGACATTAATGACGATCCATTGTCGACTAGCACCCCGGCAATGTGTACCCCTTGCATCGTGTGGTAATGTGGAGAGCCTTGATGGAACCCGTACCTCCCGGAGGAATCTCATCATCGTTAAAGAAAATAAAGTTATCGGCACTTATGTTGCTAACCAGCGATCCGGTTTGTTAACTCGTTATATCATTATAACATAAGTTTCGTTCAATACCTTCATCGGTAGCGTTACGGTGTGCTTGAGCTCAATAGTAAATCTAGCACCGATATCTTGAGTCATTTGTTTATGTAGGCGCTTCTCTACGACCTTGTATTCACTATGCTTGAAACTTTAAGAATTCCCTAGCTTCTTCCTCCTTCACGGCTCGTTTACATGTGTCTCTTGGTTGGTCCCTTTTCTTTCTTACGTTCGCCCGTCAAGTTTTTCCCTCCGGAGTGCTCGTCTTTGTATTTGACAAGTCGTGGCGCTTTCCCTCTTGCGATGTAGGAGCCTTCCTCTTGGTTTTCTTTTGTAGTGTTGGGCGAACCTCTATTCTCAGGAATCGTCACATTGCAGTTATAGTTCCAGGGGACCTTCTTGACATCCTTATATGGAAAGGCCGCAGGCTTCCGGATTACGATCTTAGGATATTCCTGGCTCTCTTTTGTGGACGGACACCCCTTTTCAGGAGTCGTCACGTTACAATTATAACCCCCGAGAGTCTTTTGGTTGTCTTCAGATGAAGAAGGAGTAAGCTTTCGAATCATGATTTTTACTCCGTCGCCTTTTGATCGGGAGACGGTGACTAAAGGATAGCTCGCCTCCGAGGCTTCTGACTCATTCTCCAACGTACAGATGTTCCCCTCTTTCCGGCCTTCATTGTTTTCAAAGAATTCTAGCTCTTTGTTGTCCATCAGCGCCTGCACCAGCATTCTGAACTCGGTGTAACTTTGGATTTCGTGCCCTTCCGAGTCATGAAACTCACAGCCCTTTCGTGTTTCTTCATGTTCTCCCCTTGGGCGTGCCACAACCAACCCTCTTTTTAGCATTTCCTTCCAGACTTGTTTCATTGGGGTTTTCACATCGGAAATATCCCTTTTAACTCTTCTTCTCGCATCTTCGCCTATCATGTTGACCCCGTGATTAGGTAGCGGGTGCCCCTTGCCAGAGGTGTCATCGACTTTATAACTCCCATCCGGATCGGTTTTCTACTAGTTTCTTAAAAGCGAGGCGGTGCTTTCATAGAATGCCTACGATTCTGCATGGTATTCGTGACCGTATGTTCGCATCATACCACTTAGGGTGCAGGGGTTGTAAGGGTTTTAAGTAATGGGGAGAGACAACGTGTCGTCAAATAATTTCTGGTACATTTCCTTGTATGGGACCGGATAGGTGTAAATTAGATTTTCTCCGTATTTTACCTCGTCTTTGGGCTCTGTCTAAAGGAGCTCGATGATCGGGGTTGTAGTCCTTAGGCGGCTCACGGTAATAGGTTTTGAATAACCTTTACCTATGTTGTTTATATCACTCTCCTCTTCTTGGGACCGTCTTCCTAGTACTTTCTCCGGCCTCTATTTTACCGCTTGGATTGCATTTTGATCATTTCCGACAAAGACAATATCGGAAAAACTTTTGTGGCACTTCCAAGCATGTGATTAATGAAGGAGCTTTCAGATTGACAAACAAAGATGGTTGTCTCTTTTTCTAGGAGCGGTGGCTAAACTTGTGGCTACTTCCTCCACCATTGGGCATCTTGCTGAAACTTTCGTTTGGCTTTTTCTCCATATTTTGGAGAGTGATTCGATCAGAGCTATATCGAATTACGTGTCGTATTGTTTGAGGAAGGCCTGCTAAGTCCTTCCATGACTTGATCTGGTACGACCGAGCTGATTGTACCACTTGGTCGCGGCCCGCCAAACTATCACGGAAACAATGAATGAGCAGTTGATCGTTGTTAACATATCCGCCATCCGTGATGAGAACATCGTGATGTGCGCTTCAGAACAACGGTCCCATTGTATTTTCAAAATCAGGGTCTTGAACTTTGGCGGAAGTATGAGGTGCAGGACTAGGCTCAAGTCTTTAGCGTCCACTTTCCGTAGCGATGGTCGTAGCCTCTATTTCCTTAAATTTTCTTCTAACCATTTGCAACGATCCTCGAGTTGTTTGGGAAGGTTCGTTTTGCCTTATCCATTTCACCATTTCATCAAAGTCGGGGACTATAGGGTTAGTCGGACCTTCTCCGGATTCTTTGCTGAACCAATCGAGAAAGTGCGCCGGCATTGCGATCTCAACTCGCATTGTGGCTCGATAACAAAAGGTGTCCTTTGGGGACCTATTTCTGGTGGTGCTTGAGTGTTTGGCGGGGTAAATCTCGGAGGGTAAGCAGGGTCGTCATTATTCCCTGAACTAGTAGCGATGCCTTTTCCTCGTTCATTGGCTAATAGTTGCGCCAGTTGGTTCATCATGTTGTTTTGGGACTCTTGCATCCGTTCTATCATATCTTGCTGGAGTTTCGTTATTTGCTCCTGCATTTGTTCTTGCATCTCCTTCTGAAATTATTCAAATCTTTGATCCATTTTCTTAGCACGAGTCCCGTAGTGATGTCCAGTTCCCAGATTTCTTTTTCTTCTCTCTTGTATCTCTTTTGTTTCTCTGTTAATCTTAACCAATTAGGCTTCTTTTTATAAACTTTAATGCATGTAATATGATGTAATGCAAATGCATGAATGCTGGGAAGAAGACATCGATTACGATCAACTTCATTTTAGAAAACTTTATTAGAAGGCAAAACCCTTTACATAAAGTAGATTACAAATACGTTCTAGCCTTAAGACCTAAGGTTTTGATCTTTCCAAGCGAGAGATTAGCTATTCATCACGCACGGTGGTAGCCCATATCTCATGCCCACTATGTCGACCTCCTCGGCCAAGGTTTGTAGGTGATCGCCTACTTCTCGAACTCGGATTATCTTCTCCCATGAGGTAGTCCCGGCTTGAACTTGCTCGCAAGAATGGTGAAGCTCTTCCTCCCAACGTCTTTCTCTTGTTTCCGAAGCTCAATCCGGAGCTCGCTACTATGCAATGCCGATTCTAACTCTTCAACCCTACCTTTCGGTTCCTCTATTACATTTAGGCTTGACTTTAGTTGGCTTTCAGAGTCCCGACTTGGTAGTGGTGCGAGATCGCCAAGCTCGGCTATTCTAGCTTCTAATCCTTTTTTCTTTTGGTCTTCGTCTCCGCCCCTTCTAAGTCTTCCTTCAAGGCTTCAGATTTCATGAAACTTTTTCTCCCAACTGTTAACTTTGGCTCTTTCTTCCGGACCTCTTGTTGCCCTTTGCTCCGGAGTTTTCCCTAATCCTGCGTTTTTCATCGTTAAGCGCATCCTCTTGTATTCCGTCTTCAAGTCATCTCGGTCTTCCTCTACTTTTCGCTTTTCTTTTCTGAGTTTTTCAGCCTCTGACTTTTGACCGTCCACTTCTAACTGGAGGAGCATCTTTTCTTCCTCCAACCTTTCTATCCTTTTCCTGAGTTCCGAGCTCATCCGTTCAAAATCTTACTTTACAACCTCTAATTCGATGGGACCACTCGATGCATTCTTCTCTTGATCGGGCGCTTACGGATTTGGCTCGGGAATGTTATCATTGACCCTCCTAGCCTCCATTTAATATATTACGTGGTCGTTCTGGGCACAGACAATCTTCTCATTACGTGAATCGATTCTGCACTAGAAATCTCTTTAACCCTTTTCTTATAGCTTCCCCCTTCATATGAAAACTCACACTGAGCTAGCCCGTATGTCGTTGGTAATGCAAGCGCCTTGAACCATCTTGTCTTAAGACCAGAAAAGGCGTGGCGGTAGCTCCCCAAATTCCCAATAGGGAACCAGTCAAAGCTTCATAGCGATAAAGGATCCTGTCGGGAATCATCCAGGGAGCCTTCCACTCAATGTCGTCCTCTTGAAGGTTTTGAAAGATCGCGATCCGTTTTCTTGACACATCCTCTCTTCTAAGCGTAGTTGCTATCTCTTCTAGTGGGAGTACTTCTCGACATGAACCGGCAAGACACTTTCTCTATTTTCCAAAAGTAACTATGGAACCAAGCCAATAACAATTGCAAGACACCCAATAAACTCCGCCTTCACCTCTTCTCGGCATGCGGTCAAGGATCCGAATGTTTCGCTAAGATGGCGAGAGCAGGTGTGACCCTTTGTCCAATCATTTGAATAGATCGATAACCGCTTCGTCAATGTGCCTTAAAGCTTTGGGGAAGATTACCGGTAAGTAAATACACAAGGCCAAGATGTCTACCTTTTCTTCAGTCGGGATGCGCTAGGATCAGTCTCTCAAGCATATCCAGGTATGCATTTACCTCGCCCTTCTTTTGCATTCTAGCCGAGACCCATTGCTCACTCATGCGGTGATATTCATCAACTTCTTCGCGAATGTTGGGCCATTAACCGCCTTGGAATAAGCTTTGTCAACTTGAATTCTCGGGTAGCGAAAGGTCGATACTCTTCTCTGTGGGAACCAGATCCACTTTTAGAAGGAGAAAGCATTATAAGCGGCATTCGTAATCGGGCCATTGCTCGAACAGTGCTTGTCTATTTTGACCTCAAGCGGGTAAGGCGGTCGTAGTAAGTACCATAGATCACCGCTTCGCTTCATCATCCCATCGAGTCCAAATTTCTCTCAATTTACGAGCTCGATTCTGCGTGATAATCGATATTGGTGAAGTTCCGTAGTTACATCGCATACCCTTCGACTAAGCTATCTCCTTTTCTATTTGGCATTGCTCGACCATATGCGGATGGCCGCATTGTCTTCTACTTTATCAAGGAATTCGCTTTCCATAACCAACTTCCCAACTCGTAAAGCGGACCGTGAATCGATGTCTCTTTAAAATATGAAATGATATGCACAAAAGAAAGAAACACAAAAGTTAGTACCATGGAATGTAAAGCAAGTAAAATAAGCAAATGCCTATCTAGGTGACCACTAAGGTTTGCGATGGCTCTACCTAAGGTGGGCTCTTGGGGTTTGCTATATGCGGCTTGGTTCTAAAGTTCGAGGTTCTCGAACCGCCAGATTCCTCGATCCTCACCCATTATAGGCTCATACGGACCGAGTTCGGTTCGGGGAATACATTTCCTATGGCCATGCGGAAGTGAAAACTTCACGGAGACATAGGTACGGATGTATTCCAAAGCGTACCACTAGCCCATGCGGAGGTGAAAACCTCACGAAGGCATAGCTTCGCTCCCACTTAAGGGTGTGACCACAACGGTCATGCAATGCAATGCCAGAGTATTTACAAGGCTAATATTGAAGATGCGTCAAAAGAAGCATGATTTTTCAAAACCATTTTAATTAAAAGGACAAAAAATCAATCAATTTTTGGCTTGACCCTCGTGTCCCCAGTGGAGTCGCCAAGCTGTCGTAACCATTTTTTTTGATGAAAACGTGAAACGACGCGGTCGACTCGATTTTTTGAAAAAGAAAAGGAAAGGAGTCGCCACCGATCTTTATTTGGTGTGATCGGATCACCTTCGTTTTAATAAAACATTTAATTTACTAAAACAGTGCTTTTTGGTCTACGAACTTTGAGAAAGCAGATTAGGAGGTCGATTACGTGCGAGGAAGGATTAGCACCCTCGACACACCCAAAATTGGTACCAAAGCGATTGATTGATGTCCTATTTGTTGAAAACTTTAAAGGATTGAAAATACAATGCTTTTTATTTTTAAAATGGGAAGGGACGCTAAGGCTTTCTTATTTTCAAGAGGTAAAGCATCACGTCCGAGAAGTTAGGGCACAATACTTTAAACTCCAAACTAAGCTCGCCTTTTGAAACTTGATTTTTATTTGGAGAGGATCTTCCGTTATTCGTCAAATGAGGAATCGGAACCCGATGAAGTTAGGGCTCGATTTCACGAGATTTCAAATACTAAGATTGCCTCTATTTTGGAAAAAGAAACTTATCCCGAAGTATCTAAGTGTCGAGTCCAGTAAGTTAGGGCACGACATTTCGAATTTCCGAGATTAAGTATTTTGTTTTAAAATGTATTTGTTTGAAAAAGGACATTCAGTCATTTAGATTAAACGAGAAAATCGCGACTTAAAAGGAGATATCCCGTTGTTTAACATAAGCAGAAAACCGAACCCAGTAAGTTAGGGCTCGATCTTCCCGAATTTTCAAACACCGAACATCATCTTTATTTTTGAAAATTTGATTGATTGATATCGGCGAAGTAATGATACTAACAAATTAAGCGAATATATGAATGAATCTAATTCTTATTAACGAATGAATGAGCAACTAAATGATGACACAAGGTTGGCGATAATGGGACTTTAGAAACAAATAGAATGATAACAACAATAATAAGAAAATAAAGAATATAATAAATAAATGAATAAATTGCTTTAAAGTATTAAACGAGTAAAGAGCAATGAACGAATAAACAATAAGTAAATAAAACGATAATAAATAAAATAATAAGAAATGAATAACGTAAATAAAAAAATTATAAATGGTGAAAATTTAAAAAATGGAAATCAATTCAAATTAAATAATTGTAATAATAATAATAATAATAATAATAATAATAATAATAATATCAATAATAATAATATAGTGATAATCAAATAATAAAAATAACAATAATAAATATAATAGTAAATAAGTAAACAAAAGTAAAAGATGAAATGATAATAATAGTAATAATAATAATAATAATAATAATAATAACAATAATATTAATAATAATAATATGGTGATAATAAAATGGAAATAATAAATAATGATAATAAAAATTAATAATAGTAAAAATAAAAAAAAAAGAAATGGTGCAAATTGCAAAATAAGCGAAAAGGATCGAATTGCATTAAGAATGAAAGTTAAGGGTTAATTTATAATAAGCGAAAAGGGAAGAGGACCCCATTGTGATGCGCGAAAACAAGAGGGATGGGAGCATAAATTTACCAAATCGCCTAAACGCGGCGTTTTAAAAGGGACTAAATTGTAATCGTCAAGCTTCGGGCCAAATAGCAAAATTGAAAGACTTAATTGTAAAAAAAAAAATGCGGAAGGACCGCACAGAATTTCCATTTTTCCGCAAAACGCGGATCCTCCGAGCGGGTCGGTCGCTCCTGGGTCACGGCAACGACGCTCGTTTTGGGGCCATCAGATCGAGGCCCTAAACGACGTCGTTTTGAAACGTTATAAATTCATTTTTTGCTTTTTTTTTCATTTTGCGACTTCGGAAAAAAAGAGAGAGGGCTCTCTCCTTTCTCCTCTGCAGATCGGAGAGGGAGGGTCTCCGGGGATTCCGTGAGGGTCCGCCGCATGTCGGCAGCCGGCGTCGGAGTTCAAGCCACCGCCCATTGGTACGGAAAGGTAAAAATGTTTTTTTATAAATTTTTCTTTTTATATTTTCTTAAAGAAAAAATTGAAACCCCAACCCCTTTCTCGTTTTGCTTCTTCGTCAGCAAGGAGGAAACCAAAAGTCGGAAGGCTTGTAACGAGAACAGATCAAAGAGAGACCTCTCAAGACCACCTCGATGTCTTGCCCTCGGTCTATGCTCAGATCCGCATCAGATTACTGGCGGAGGAGATACTGGATAGACCCCAAAGGTAACCCCTTACGTTAGTCTATTGAAAAGTAACTAAAGACTGCATAACATAGATAAAAATGAGCAATAGAAAAGGAGTGTAATCGGAAAAAAGGAAAACCTTTCGTTTTTTTTTGTATTCAAATCAGATTGCATCTGCGTATGTGTAGTTAAAGAAAAAAATTCCTCCTTTTACAATGATTTGTGTGGCTTATATAGTCGAAAATGAAAAAATATATTGCTTTTTTTTCTTGTTTTTTTATTTCTGCTATTTCTGGTTGTCCTCCTTTGTCTTGTTTGCAGGTGGCGGTGGAGCACGTCGAGGCAGTGTGGCGTCGTGAGGCCAGCAGAGAGGTGGTCAAGTCGAGGGTCGAGAAAAGTGCGGCTAGGGTTTCTTTGTTTTTTCTATTTTTTGGCTGAGAGTGTTTCGGGTTTGGGCCATTTGGGCCCATTTTTGGTTCTGTTGTTTTTTTTAATTTGTAATAATTTTTTTTATTATTTTTGATTGGGCTCGGGCAATTTGGGCTCTACAATAATAATTTTTGGTTGTGTGTTTGATTCGAATTCGTTTGAACCCACACTCGAATCATTTCATGGTACGAGAATAGTGGTGAAGGTCATTAGGTTGAAAGCCGGGAACGCCAAGGATCTGTTTAACCCAAAACACAGGTGCAATTTTGGAAAAAATTTTATTGCTCTAAATATCACAAATCGGCTCGGTTTTCAAAATTTTATTTTTCTGTTGTGCAAGAAAACTATTTTTAAATCAAATTTTTCCAACAATTATACCCCTACCTCGGTTGGGACACGTGGTAGCACGAGAAGTGGCCTTAAAGACATCTGCAAATGACTCCCTGTCTAATACCATCTAGTTGGTCACCCAATGACCAACCACCCACATGCCTCACACTGTCTATAGGAAAGCCACCCTCCATCAGGCCACCCGCTTTTAGTGGTATGCTTTTATCCCCAATAGTGGACCACTAAGGGACTACTAAGGCTTAACAACCTCGTCTTATCTCAACAAAGAGAATATTAAAGCAAGCTCACATAGTACAATGCCTGACAACAATAGATATATAATGGACCTACCACCTGGCTGATCACATCGAATGGGCCACCATCCATACTATCGGTGATGTGTCACTATCAAGAAAGGGGACCTCCACCCACGAAGGATCTTTTGGCCCGTAAAACCCAAAGCACTCCCCAATTCATCTCCTCCTTCCTCCTCCCCTAAATACTCCAACTCTTCGCCTATAACAAGTGAACCAACCTCCTTATCATTACCATCGTCTCCTTCTTAGCTCCCCTTCTTAAATAGTAATATCAACCCTCCTTTAAAAAATAAAGAAGTTTGATAGATTTCAACGTCTAACCTTGCATTTAACTTTGACCATATTCTTTATCGTATTAAATTGGAAAGTTAAACAATCCTAAATCAGTTTTTAAAGCAATCTATCTTTGTCCGAAACAAGCAGCTTTTGATTAAATCATGGACCACGACAAGTTCTCATTTATTAGGGCTTTGCTAACTCGTAACCAATATATCCTCACTGCTCAACTGTTTTTCCTCATTCAGATTAAAATGGACGGTCCACATTAACCCACTTCATCTGCCTCATCAATGAACCAGATTCTTACAAAAAATTATTAGTAAGCTATAGCTACCCTATTAAATTCCCCCAACTCAATCCATCCACCAAAGCTGCTCTTCTCAATATACAATAGCTTTCATCACCATTATCATAATTGCCAAAGTTATATTATATTATTCACAGTTAGAAGGGTTGGATATCAATATGTTTTTATGTTTTTTTTAAAAAAAAAAAATTATATGCACGTAAAATCTTAAACACAAACCCTTCGAGGAAGGACATGCAATAGGGAAAATAAAATCTCAAATATATTAATTAATGAAACAAAACAAGTCCCCACTTCATTAAAATACTTGGTATAGATTCTATTCTTTAATGATAATACATTTGAAAAATTTTGATATACTAAAATCATTTAGAAAATGATTTATTGCATTCAAAGATTTTTATCTCCCTTTTGATACGATCTCTCTATGAGAACAAACTTAAATATAATTATATATATATAAAAATGACTTGAGCCTTAATTATATTATATACCACTAGACTAGACTAAAAGAATTCATTCGGCCTTGAAATATTCTATTCTGAGCATTTACCAGGCTTCAACATCGGATCTTGAGCCCTCTTTAGAAATTAGAGATCTACTAAGTTTAGCTGACAACGCACACACTCACCCATCAGTTCCCCAAATCAAAATGTTGAGTGACAGTAAAGGCGAGGAGCTTCAGCATCAGAAAGGTCTCCAGATCAAGCAAGATGACAAGTTCTTCAGCAGGCTCATGTCTAAAGAAACTTCAATGGCTAACTCTTCTTGCAGGGTCTACTATGGCGGAGCTTCGGGTGCTGTACCATTCATGTGGGAATCACACCCTGGAACCCCAAAACATCCTTCATGTGACACTGCTATTCCTCCTCTTACTCCACCTCCTTCATATTATTCCTCATTCAACTCCAAATCCAAGCAGACAAAGGGCTTGAAATCCACCCTTTTGAACTCTATCTTTCCCAGGCTTATCACTGCTAGGAAATCCCAGGCTTCCCCTTCTTCTTCTTCTTCACGCTCTTCTACATCATCTTCATCGTCTTTATCACCATGCTCGTCGTTGCATGATGTTGGTTCTTCACCATTGCCTAAATCTTCAATTAATCGAAAGCTATTTCATAGGCAGATGAGCTATTTTTCATGTTCCAGGTCGCCAGTTCATAGCTGCATGGATGATGATGATCATCATCATGAAAATGAAGGGCTTGGGTCACCAACTTCGACATTGTGTTTTGGGGTTAAACCAAGAAATCTGAATGTGTTTAAAGGATGTCAGTCAATGATAAACATGAAGAAAGCATTGCTCTCAATGGTTAGCCATGGTTCAGGTCAAGGTACTCGTAATTAATTTAATCATTGCCTTTGACTTTGAATTATGTTCTTAATTTGTGGATTTTCCCTTCTATTCTTCTTCTTTTGGTTTTGGTTTTGGTGTATTTGTAGAGAGATGCTATTTATTTCTACTCTTTGCCTCCACTGTTTCAGATGTATGATTGTTGTGTTTGGGCTATCAAATTTTCATCATTGAACAGTTTGTTCAAACTCATCATCATCCAATGCTTGCCATTGTGATATGTATAATAAGTAAACATTTATCATGTTTATGTAATTATGTACCAATTAATCCATGGCTACCGACAATTTTTATTTATTCAAGGTTCCTTGATGAATATATAATTAACAATATGCAATTATATCATCACAACTTCAATCTTTTTCTTTCCGAGAACATTTGTGTTAGCTTAGCTTATGCCTATAGGCCCCCATTTAAGGACTATTTAATAATTTAAAAAAGATAACTTCAAAGTAAATATGTTAATACACTAATTAAAATTTACATATTTATTTTTGGAAATTTTATTTAAAAATATATGTCCCCCACACTCTCCTAACTTTCATGGCTGTTCACGTGGTAGTTAGGTTTTTAATGAAAGTGAACTTCTTCTTTTTTTGCAAGTTAATGGCATTAAATACACATGTGGATTGCATTAATTTACTGTACAGCCTTGCACCGTCTGTCTACTTTTCAGATAGCTTGAAGTTAATACGCATGAAATTAATGAAAATTACGAATTTTGATTTAATTAACCTGAGAAAGCTAGTCTGTAAAAAATTGTTGTTTAAACTCGACAACCTTCCGAATCAATATTATTACATTCCAATTTCTTACTGAAGGAAAATTTCGAATTGGATCCTAAATTGACGGGTTAGTGTGAGCTTATCCATGCAGTTATGCACTTGTAAGCACTAAATTTTGTCCGACTTAATTATGGGTTTATTTTAAAAAATTAAAAAAATTTTAAAAAAATTTTAAAAAAATTTACATTTTAACCCTTAAACTTTCTTGAAATTACATTTTGGCCTCAAAACTTTTCAAAATTACATTTTTACCCCTTATCTTTCTTAAAATTACACTTTGGCCCCAACAATTTTACTACGATTGCAATCTGGTCCTTCTGTCAGAAAATCTCCAAAAATCCGGCGGATTTCGCGCACCCACCCCCCGATTTTCCGCCACCAGCCTAAGGGATGGCCTCCCTTCCCCCTAGCCACCTGCTACCTGCAAAAAAACGCTATAAAAGGGGATTTTTCCCAAAAAAAAACCCCAAACATTCAAAAAACCCACAAAAAAAAGAGAAAGAAAAGAAGAGAAGAAGAGAAAAAAGAGAGGAAAGAAGAGAAGAGGGAGAGAAGGCTCACCACCGGCGGGGGAGTCGGAGTCGACGACGGCGGCGGCGGCGGTTGGAGAAGAAGAAGAAAGGAGAAAAAGAAGGAAGAAGAAGAAGAAAGAAGAAGAAAAGAAAAAAAAGAAAAAAAAAAGGAAAGAAAAAGAAAGAAAAAAGAAAAGTAAAAAAAATAAAGTCAGTCGGGTCGACCCGACCCGACCCATGACCCAACCCGCGTGGCCCACACCAGCAACACCCAGGCCCATTTTCAGCAGGCCCAAAGGCAGCAGGCCCAGAAGAAAGAAGAAGAAGAAAAGAGAAGAAAAAAAAAAAAAAAAAGGAAAGGAAAAAAGGAAAAGAAGAAAAAGAAAGAAGAAAAAAAAAAGAGAGAAAAATTGGTCGTGTATCCCGTTCTTCAAGTTCGTAATTTTGAGCTTTTCGGTAATTTTCTTTTTACCTACTTTTAATTTAATTCGTGTATTTTAATGACATCTCGTTTTAATATTATTAATATTTTAGCATTTTTATTTTTTAATTGTGTTTTATTTTACTTTTAATTTTAATAATTTTAATAAATAAGGCAACGAATCGGTTTAACACTTTTCGTTGATTTCATCGCTATGTTGGGTGAATATCATCGGTTCGTATTAAATACGATACGCCCTTTTAAAAAATAAAAAAATCAAAAAAATAAAATAAAATTTCGATTTTCCAAACTTTTTGTGTTTTCAAAAAATTGTCGATTTTCTAAATTTTCGTGTTTTAAAAAAATTAGTGTTTTCAAAAATTCTCGATTTTAAAAATTCTCGTGTTCTAAAAGTTTTCGTGTTTTCAAAATTTTCAGATTTCAAAATTTTCATATTTTCAAAATTCGTGTTTCAAATAATTATCGATTTTTAAAGTTCTCGATTTTCAAAAAATTAGTGTTTTAAAAAAAATTTCGTTTCAAAATTTTTGAGTTTTCAAAATTTCATGTTTTTAAAAAAAAATTTCTTGTGTTTTAAAATTTCCGATTTTCAAAATTTCGTGTTTTAAAAAATTCAGATTTCAAAAATTCTCAGATTTTCAAAGTTCTCATATTTTTAAAAAAATTTCAGATTTTAAAAAATAATTTTCGCGTTTCAAAATTTTCGGGTTTTCAAAATTTCATATTTTTTGTGTTTTAAAATTTCCGTGTTTTAAAAATTTCGTGTTTTTAAAAATTTAGTGTTTCAAAAAAATTCGTGTTTCAAAAAATTCTCGTGTTTTCGAAGTTTCCGTATTTCCAAAATTTAGTGTTTTCAAAATTTTCGAGTTTTCAAAAATTCTGTGTTTTCAAAACAAAAAAAAAATTCGTGTTTCAAAAAATTCTCGTGTTTTCAAAGTTTCCGTATTTCTAAAATTTCATGTTTTCAAAATTTTTGGGTTTTCAAAAATTTCATGTTTTAAAAAAAAAATTCTTGTGTTTTAAAATTTCCGTGTTTTCAAAAATTTCGTGTTTTCAAAAAAAATTTCGTGTTTCAAAAAAATTTCGTGTTTTCAGATTTCTAAAATTTCGTGTTTTTAAAATTTTGGGTTTAAAAAATTTTCGTGTTTTCAAAATTCTTGGGTTTTAAAAAAATTTCTAGTCTTAAAATTCTCGTTTCTTTTAAAAAAAAAATTCGTGTCTCAATCGGATCACGATTAAATATTAAATTAAACTTGTATTTTTGAAAATTAAGACAACGCGCGTTTAACGAGATACTAATTTTGGGCGTCGCGAGGGAGCTAATACCTTCCTCGTGCGTAACAGACTCCCGAGCCCTATTTTTTCTCTAGAATTTTGACGCAGACTTAAACCCAGTCCTTTTTTAAGAAAATTCAAAAAAATGATTTTTCTTTAAAAAAGAGGATTTATTAGGTGTCCGATCACACCTAGAAAAAAGATCGGTGGCGACTCCCTTTTGTAAATAAAATTGAAACTCTATTTTCAAATTTTAATAATTTCCTCAATTAGCGCCCAAGCAAATTTTAGGTCGCCATTCTGATGGCGACTCACTGGGACATTTTTTGAGAGTCGAGTGCGGAATTAAAGCGTGTTGTCAAAATTTTCAAAATTCCTCGTTCAAAATAATTTTTAATCGTGATTCTTAATTTTTTTTAAAAAAAGTCATGCATTTGCATCATGTTGTAAATATTTTCTAACTTGTTTTTATCTTATTATTTTTCACTCTAAGTTTTTATGGTTCTAGTTTTTAGTTTTAAAATAAAAGCGAAAAGGTTTGTGAGTTTCTCCCACACACGTGCACTTGCATTTTGCATAACATGAACTCTCTACCGGGCTCCGTCGCTTAAGTGGAAGTAAACGCTATGCCTTCGTGAGTTAACTCGTCCCTCCGCGACAAAGCTAGTGAATACTTAGGGTTATATATGACTTATGCTTTCGTGAGTTAACTTGTCCTCGGCATAGGCATAAGTAAATGTAATCCTCGAATTGAGCTCATGAGCCTATGATGGGCGATAACCGAGGCTCAGATTAGCCTTAGTAGCGGACAAGACGGACAATTCGAGTACCTTTTAGAACCAAACCGCATATAGTGAACAGTATGAGCCACCGGCTAGAGCCATGCTTAACCTTCGGTTAATAGTTACCAAAATAAGTACATGGGAGAAACACTTCTTACCTTTTATTTCTTTTACATTTACACTTTTATGCAAGCAAATCGGTCCGTTTAATAATTTAGAGGGTAGATTATCGATGAGCATGTGGGGTAAGTTTATTTTGTAAATATGATGGGGTAAAAAAAAAAGTAGGTCGGTTTCACCAAAATGCAAAATTAAATATCTTAATTTGTTAGATTTTCCATAGTTTTCTCCGATTATATTTGTTGTAATTACTAACCAATGTTATTTGTCTTCATTTTTATTTTTCATCATGCATCATAGGCATCTTATTAGGAAGGTGTTGATTAGAGATTGGTTGCCAAAAACGGGTTTCTGATAGAGGAGTCAATTACACAAGTAACCGAGAAAAACGTCGTGGTTCGAGACTGATCTTTGAAAACCCAGAAAGCAAAAGGAGACAGTTTAAAAGAAGGATGTATCTCCAATCTTTCCGAGCATGTGACTATGAATATTCGTCGGAATAACCTCGAAGACTTGACTAGGATCTGGAAACAGTGGGACTTAGACACTAGGGGCATCTTCACTGAAAAGTACGGGGATATAGCTCACTTAATCACCGTCAACTTAGATGAACAGTTAATTCAAGCCATGGTTCAATTCTGGGACCCAGCTTATCAATGTTTTACTTTCAATAAAGAAGATATGACTCCGACCATAGAAGAGTATGCCGCCTTGCTTCGCGTTAACAATGCACAATTCAGCAAGATATATGTGAAAGAGCCCAAACCAATGACCTTCAAGAAAAAGTTAATGAAGTTGATAGGAATGGCTGATACATGGGTTGAAAAACAGATAAAGAAAAAGAACGAAGTCAGTTGTATTCCATGGTTTTCTTTGCGAGACTTAGTTCAAAACCATCCAGATATTGTGAAGAGAGTGGATCTGTTTGCTTTAGCCATTTACGGATTAATTGTCTTCCCAAAAGTTCTTGGGCATATAGAAGTTGCGGTAGTGAATTTCTTTGAAAAGTTGAGGCAAGGAATCAACCCCGTCTCAACTATCTTAGCTGAGACTTTTAGATCTCTAAATTGTTGTAGGAGAAAAGGGGAAGGACGTTTTATCGGATGTACACAGCTACTTAATGTTTGGATTCTGAGCCACTTCTGGAAAATGGAGCGCACACATTTCCACATGTTTTCGAAAACATTCGCCCATTGGAAGCTTACCTTGAGAAAGATTGGCGAAGGATGTCACCCAACAAGACGGGTTTCAGCTTTTTAGAACCTCCGCATGCCAAGATATAACTTGGAGAGCACCATGGATCCGTCCTTGATTCGCTATACAAATGCGAAAGCTGAGATTAGGTATCTTTACTCGGATTATGGGGAGGAGTTGGATATGTACGTTAATGGGTTCAAATATAGCTTTGCTTCACGATAGTTCATACCAACTACCGGAGGATTAGCACGATCGAGTTTGCTTTTACAGTGAATGTTACATGAAAAAGTCCGAGATCTTGCAAAGTCTTGGAAGGAAATCTATCTAATGGAGTTAGCTCTGTATGCTGATACTATCACTCAAGATTATGACATATGGAGACAAAGACAAGTAAATAGTTAACAAACCTCACCAATGATTATATTTTCCGAATCCTTTCTCGTAATAAATGTCGTCCGAATGGAAATAGCAAGACATGAATTTGAGCGTGAAAAGTCCAAATTACGGAAATTAGTTCTCTTCAAGAGGAAAATTACGGTGAAGATAGATGTTCAAATTGAAAAATCTAGAAACGAAAGTCCGAAAGAAGTCGAGATCATGAGAAATGACTTAAAGGATCTTCATTTGGAAAATAAGAAATTAAGAGAGACCATAAAGAATAGCGAAATTTGGGCAAATCATCGACGGAATGGAAGGAAGAATTAAGCAACATCAAAAGTGGGATGGAATTCGGAGAGGAAAGCGAAGAAGGAAGAGGAAAAAAGTCGCTCGTCTATGATAGAGTTAAGGAAGAAGAATGTTGAATCTGAAACTGGTATGCAGAATTAATGACTACTCGGTCCGCGTCAAGAGCTAAGAAGGAAAATACAAGATTTAGAAAATACATTGCAAGCTCATCAGCAACACTTGGATACTCTCCTAAAAGCCTTAGAAGAAAAGAATGGCCAGCATGAAAGAGACATTCGTGCCTACGAAAGAGCTCTCTAAGAAAAAGATATGTATCTTGGCGGTTTGATTAATGAAATTTGCAAGGCGGCTATGCAAATTGTGCAATTATCAGATGAAGCAGAAGATCTCAATTACCAATTCCCTCCGAGACAAGGATCAAGCATGTTAGAATTCCTAGAACGAGTGTAACTGTTAGATCAGAGATGACAAAACGTTTTGTAATAGACTCTTTTGATTAATGAAATGCCTAAGTATGGGGCTATCTTGAAATCAACACCAAATTCTTGCATATTTATTCATGATTAACATGTATTTTTCATTTATTCATTCATCCATTCATTGCATGTGCATATCACTCTAATCATTCACCGAGGCTAAAACCATACAATCCACGATTTGCGTAAAGATTAAGAAATGAGGTTTATGAGCCTCGTGTCGAGTTGGAATGGGAGCCCATAAGCGTATCCTTCTTTGTCAAAACATTTACATCTGCGCAGAATGATGTACCCAGCGAGATAATTCACGAAGACGTTGTTATTGATTGAAAGGGGTCTTGAGCGTCAAGATAAATGTTATTGACAAAGGAGATGATGCAATTGAAGATGTTTCAATGATACGCCCTTGTCCTCCTGGATTCATTTTGAACAATTGAATCATTGTGGATCTTCTTGTAGTTTCTAAGTCCTCTCCGAGTAATGCTCAATGTTAACTCTCCTTTTTTGTGTATCCCTAAGTAATAGTGGGATTCTTTTGTAAGAGCTTATGTTTGCTCTTTATTATTTAAATAAACATTAATGGAGATGCATTTTGTCATAATCTTTTCATTCTCATTAACTTAATAATTATTCTCCTTCTCAAACCTATCCTTACATATATCTCATATCATGCCATAACATATACTTGTTGGTTCCAATCCTTTGATACTCCTCTATAGTTTTTTTTCCATTCACCTTTCGGTGCTTTCAGATACCAACGACATGAACAATCCGTTACAAGTCTTGAAATCGATTTTGAGAAAGCTATTTGTTTAGGAGAATTCAAGTGAGGAAAATGCTGAAAATTATGTCTCGCCTCTCGACTTACAAAGAATGATAGAACGAGAAGATAAGCAGATCCTACCCCATCAAGAATCACGAGAGGGCAGTGAACTTGGGAAATGAAGAAAAGAGGCAAGAAGTGAAGATTGGTACCTCCATTTCAGATAACACTAAACATGATTTGATCGCCTTACTTTGTGAGTATAAAGATGTATTTGCATGGTCGTATCAAGACATGCCAGGGTTGAACGAAGATGTAGTGTTCCATAGACTCCCACTGAAACCAGAATGCAAACCTATTCAACAGAAGCTAAGACGAATGAGACCTGAAATGCTGTTAAAGATAAAAGAAGAAGTCAAGAAACAATTTGATGCTGGCTTCCTACAAGTCTCCAAATACCCAGAATGGGTAGCTAACATAGTCCCAGAACCGAAAAAAGACGGTAAGGTACGAATGTGCGTGGATTATCGCGATCTGAATCGAGCAAGTCCTAAAGATAATTTTCCATTGCCACACATCGATACGTTGGTGGATAACACAGCAAAACATTTATTATTTTCTTTCATGGATGGATTTTCGGGTTATAATCAGATAAATATGGCTCCCGAGGATATGGAGAAAACTACCTTCGTAACAATGTAGGGAACATTTTGCTACAAGGTGATGCCGTTCGGATTAAAGAATCTTTCGGGCAACATATCGAGAGGCAATGGTGATGCTATTCCATGACATGATGCACAAAGAGATAGAAGTTTATGTTGATGATATGATTGTCAAATCTCGGGGGGAAAGAGAGCATATTGGGAACCTCAAGAAATTGTTCGAAAGATTAAGAAAGTTTCAGCTGAAGCTTAATCCAGCCAAATGTACGTTCGGGGCTACCTCGGGAAAATTACTCGACTTTATCGTTAGTGAGAGAGGTATTGAGGTTGATCCAGATAAGATAAAAGCCATACAAGAATTACCACCTCCGCATACACAAAAAGAAGTCGAGGATTTTAGGAGGTTGAACTACATCGCCGATTCATTGCTCAACTTACCAACCACAGGACCCAATTTTTCACTCCTTGAAAACATGATCCGGAGAGTGGAACGATGAGTGCCAAGTGGCTTTTGACAAAATAAAACAAGATTTGTCTAACCTCGGTGCTAGTACCACCAACTCTGGAAGACCGTTAATATTGTATCTAAGCGTGTTCGAAAATTCAATGGGTTGTGTCTTGGGGCAACATGATGAGTCGGGGAAAGAGAAAGGGCAATCTACTACCTCAAAGAAGTTCACGAATATGAAGCAAAGTACCGTCAATTGAAAAATTTTTTGTGCTTTGGTCAGGTAGTTCAAGGCTCGAGACAATATATGTTGTATCATACGACGTGGTTAATTTCAAAGTGGACCCAATACATGATGGAATCACCGCACTTTCGGGAAGAATGGCACGATGGCGAGATCCTACTATCGAGTACGACATTGTATATGTGAGTCAAAAGTCGATAAAGGGAGCTTAATAGGCGACTTCTTAGCAACTCGAGCCACGGAGGAATATGAGCCTTTGAGATTTGATTTCAGACGAGAATTTGATATGCATTGTAGAAAAGAGTGTGAGTCGTTAAAAGAGAAATCATGGAAAATGAGCTTTGATGGTGCATCGAATGCATTGGGGCATGGGATTGGAGCAAATCTTAGTGTCACCGAAGGAACCATTATCCACTCAACGCCAGATTAAATTTCTTCTCGTATCAATAATGTAGCGAGAATATGAGGCTTGCATCATGGGCCTTCGTCGACTATTGAACGAAACATCAAAATCTTAGAAGTGTACGGGACTCGGCGTTGGTAATTTACCAAACAGTAGAGATTGGGAAGTGAGAGATTCAAATTGGTCAAATATCGCGATCTCGTATGAGATCTGGTCAAAGAATTCAAAGAAGTGACTTTTAACTACTTTCCACGAGAAGAAAACTAATTGGTGATGCCTTGGCCACCCCGCTTCAATGTTCAAAGCAAACAGAGAAATGGAAATAATGCCTCTCCAAATGAGCATATATGAAGACCCCGCACATTGTTTTAGCATTGAAAAAGAGATGATGGGGTCGTGGTTCCATGATATCTTTGAATATGTCAAGAATCAAAGGTATCCGAGCAAGCAAATGAGAACGACAAAAGAACAATCGGAAGAATGGCGGTGGATTTGTCCTTGATGGGGATATCTGTACAAAAGAGGAAAAGATCAAGTGCTCTCGAGATGCGTGGATTTGCTGAAGCGGAAAAATACTTGAAGATGTCCATGAAGGAATTTGTGGGACGATGCCAATGGTTTCACTATGGCGAGCAGATTATGAGACTCGGTTATTCTTGGTGACGATGGAAAGCGATCGCATTAGTTACGCGAAGGTGTCACAAATGTCAAATTCTGACGATAAAATTCATGCAAATTTCTTCGCCCCTTCATGTCATGACTTCTCCGTGGCCTTTTTCTATGTGGGGCATGGATGTTATAGGGCCAATTCTCCAAAAGCTTCTAATGGCCACCGGTTCATTTTGTGGTTATAGATTACTTCACAAAATGGGTGAAGCCGCTTCATTTGCTAATGTGATGAAGATCTGCGCTTTGCGTGTTCTTAAAAAGGAAATCATATGTCGATACGGTTTGTTCGAGAAAATTATTTGGGATAACGCTTAAATCTGAACAACAAGATGATGAAAGAAGTGTTCGAGCAATTTTAAATAAAGCATCATAATTCCTCACCCTATCGCCCAAAGATGAACGGAGCAGTAGAAGCGGCTAACAAAAATATTAAGAAGATTATTGGGAAAATGACCGAGACTTATAAAGGCGGCACGAGAAGTTAGCATTCGCTTAGTATGCATATCGCACATCCGTGCGGACATCTACGGAGCAACTCCTTTCTCTACGGTCTATGGAATGGAAGTCGTCTTGCCCATGAAGTTGAGATCCCCTCTACGAGTCTTAATGGAGTCAAAACTAGAAGAATCAGAATGGGTTCAAGCTCGATATGACCAACTAAATCTTATCGAAGAAAACGCTGAAGGTAATCTGTCATGGACGGATGTACCGTAAGAGAATGATCACGGCTCATGATAAGAAGGTCGGCCAAGAGAATTCGCGAGGGGAACTCGTACTGAGAAAGATTCTTCCAATGCAAAAAGACTTTCGAGGAAAATGGGCACCAAATTGGGAAGGGCCGTACATCGTAAAGAAGGCTTTCTCTGGTGGAGCTTTGATTCTCACTGAGATGGATGGGAAGGAGTTACCTAATCCAGTGAACTCAGATGCCGTGAAAAGTACTATGCCTAAAAAAGGAGAGATCAAGATGAAAACCGAAAAGGCGTCTTGATAAAAAAAAGAAAAAGATCAAGATGAAAACTCAAAAGGCGCCTTGATAAACAAAAAGATTAGGATGAAAACACGAAAGGCGTCCTAATGAAGGAGGTTCGGACAAAAGGAGCAAGACGATTTGAACGGGGAGTCATGTGGCGAGATTACAATATTTGAAGCGGTCTTAAGCTCAAATCTTCTACACAAGAAGCCGTGCTCAAGAGATCCGGGATGAAGAAATGTGGAGAAGTTCATGCGTTGAATATCTAGAGCATTTGTGACAATTGAATCGCTTTCCTTTCTTTATAATGTTTTCTTTATTGAGCTTTTCCTTGTCAAATTTTCTCCGCTTATTGCTTTTGAAATAAATATGAATGTGAGGTATTTCTTTCAGTACCTACTTTCCTATTTTCATGCATCTCATGTGGTTCGTCTAAATGATAAATAGTGAAATGACATACTCTAAACAAAAGGAATGTTGAGTATTACCGGATGAGAATTTGGTAAGTGCAAGAGCCGCAAAGCAAGGACAAAGTTCAACAAGGGCAAAGGGTGATACACGAGAAACGCAGATTACTCGAGGATGGGTACAAAACACGAAAGGAAATCAAGAATCAAGAAATGAATGCGTCATCATGAGAGTCGAACGAAAAGAGATATACTGCAAATAAGCCCAAGGTGTATGGCATAATCATGTAGGCATAAAAGCATTTAAGACCAAACATGTGCATATCATGATAACATCATGCATGACATATCTGGTATTCCAATAAAGCAAAAGGTTTTGATGATATTGTATCTAACCAAGGACAAGGAAGACATTCGAGTTCCACCAGATGATATGTTTTGAAATTTTGATACTTTTTAAAATTATTTCAATTTCTATTTTTCAAAATCAACTTATAATGCGAGAGGTGAGTTGAGCCTCAGTCACACACTGTTGAGGTATTTTTCAATTTTCGCTTTTCAAAATCAACTCATATTGCGAGAGGTGGGTTGAGCCTCAGGTCACATGCTGAGGTGTTTTTCAATTTCTGTTTTTCAAAAAAAATCAACTCATATTGCGATAGGTGAGTTGAGCCTCGGGTCACACTGAGGTATTTTCAATTTTGTTTTTCAAAAAATCAACTCATATTATGAGAGGTGAGTTGAGCCTCAGTCACATTGAGGTATTTCCAATTCTGCTTTTCAAAAATCAACTCATAATGCGAGAGGTGAGTTGAGCCTCAGTCACACGAGGTATTTTTCAATTTTCATTTTTCAAAATCAACTCATATTGCGAGAGGTGAGTTGAGCCTCGAGTCACATTTGAGGTGTTTTCAATTTCTATTTTTCAAAAAATCAACTCATATTGCGAAAGGTGAGTTGAGCCTCAGTCACACTGTTGAGGTATTTTCAATTCTGCTTTTCAAAAACCAACTCATAATGCGAGAGGTGAGTTGAGCCTCAGTCACACCGAGGTATTTTTCAATTTTCGTTTTCAAAATCAACTCATATTGCGAGAGGTGAGTTGAGCCTCAGTCACACGCCGAGGTGTTTTCAATTTCGCTTTTCAAAAAAAAATCAACTCATATTGCGAGAGGTGAGTTGAGCCTCGATCACACACTGAGGTATTTTTCAATTTTCGTTTTTCAAAATCAACTCATATTGCGAGAGGTGAGTTGAGCCTTGGGTCACACGCCGAGGTATTTTTTAATTTTCGTTTTTCAAAAAAATCAACTCATATTGCGAGGGTGAGTTGAGCCTCAGATCACACGCTGAGGTATTTTCAATTTCTGTTTTTCAAAAATCGACTCATAATGCGAGAGGTGAGTTGAGCCTCAGTCACACCGAGGTATTTTTCAATTTTCGTTTTTCAAAATCAACTCATATTGCGAGAGGTGAGTTGAGCCTCAGGTCACACGCTGAGGTGTTTTTCAATTTCTGTTTTTCAAAAAATCAACTCATATTATGAGAGGTGAGTTGAGCCTCAGTCACACTGAGGTATTTTTCAATTTTCGCTTTTCAAAATCAACTCATATTCATGAGAGGTGAGTTGAGCCTCGGTCACACGCCGAGGTATTTTTCAATTTTGTTTTTCAAAAAATCAACTCATATTATGAGAGGTGAGTTGAACCTCAGTCACACGCCGAGGTATTTTCAATTCGCTTTTCAAAATCAACTCATAATACGAGAGGTGATTTGAGCCTCGGGTCACACGCCGAGGTATTTTTCAATTCTCGTTTTTCAAAAATCAACTCATATTGCGAGAGGTGAGTTGAGCCTCAGTCACACTGAGGTATCTTCAATTCTTTTTCAAAAATCAACTCACATTGCGAGGTGAGTTGAGCCTCAGTCACACGCCGAGGTATTTTCAATTTTTGTTTTCAAAGATCAACTCATAATCCAGAAGTGAGTTGAGCTCGTGTCACATGTCGAGCTATTTTCGATTTCTATTTTCAATAAAGAATAAATATTGGACATCGAACAAAATTTAAGCGCTTTTAAGTCTTTGCTCTATCCTGCTTTCACAATGATGAGCAAAGAGGGCAACTGAAGCACTAAATTTTGTCCGACTTAATTATGGGTTTATTTTAAAAAATTAAAAATTTAAAAAATTTTAAAAAATTTACATTTTAACCCTTAAACTTTCTTGAAATTACATTTTGGCCTCAAAACTTTTCAAAATTACATTTTACCCTTATCTTTCTTAAAATTACACTTTGGCCCCAACAATTTTACTACGATTGTAACTGTCCTTCCATCGTAAAATCTCCAAAATTCATGGATTTCAAGACCCACCCCCGATTTTCCGGCCACCACCTAAGGGATGGCCTCCTTCCCTAGCCACCAAGCACTGCAAAAAACGCTATAAAAGGGATTTTCCCCAAAAAGAAACCCCAAACATTCAAAAACCCACAAAAAAAGAGAAAGAAAAGAAGAGAAGAAGAGAAAAAGAGAGGAAAGAAGAGAAGAGGAGAGAAGGCTCACCACCCGGGGAGTCGAGTCGACGACGGCATGGCAAGCAAGGGTTGGAGAAGAAGAAGAAAGGAGAAAAGAAGGAAGAAGAAGAAAGAAGAAGAAAAAAAAAAAAAGAAAGAAAAAAAGGGAAAGAAAAAGAAAGAAAAAAAAGAAAAAGTAAAAAAATAAAGTCAGTCGGGTCGACCCGACCCGACCCGTGACCCGACCCACGTGGCCCACACCAGCAGCACCCAGGCCCATTTTCAGCAGGCCCAAAGGCAGCAGGCCCAGAAGAAAGAAGAAGAAGAAAAGAGAAGAAAAAAGGAAAAAAAAAAGGAAAGGAAAAAAGAAAAAAAGAAAAAAAGAAAGAAGAAAAAAAAAAGAGAGAAAAATGGGTCGTGTATCCCGTTCTTCAAGTTCGTAATTTTGAGATTTTCGGTAATTTTCTTTTTACCTACTTTTAATTTAATTCGTGTATTTTAATGACATCTCGCTTTAATATTATTAATATTTTAGCATTTTATTTTTTAATTGTGTTTTATTTTACTTTTAATTTTAATAATTTTAATAAATAAGACAACGAATCGGTTTAACACTTTCGTTGATTTCATCGCTATGTTGGGTGAATATCATCGGTTCAGATTAAATACGACACGCCTTTTAAAAAATAAAAAATCAAAAATAAAATAAAATTTCGATTTTCCAAACTTTTGTGTTTTCAAAAAAATTGTCGATTTTCTAAATTTTCGTGTTTTAAAAAAATTAGATTTTCAAAATTCTCGATTTTAAAAATTCTCGTGTTTTAAAAGTTTTCGTGTTTTCAAAATTTTCAGATTTCAAAATTTTCATATTTTCAAAATTCCGTGTTTCAAATAATTATCGATTTTTAAAGTTCTCGATTTTCAAAAATTCGTGTTTTAAAAAAAATTTTCGCTTCAAAATTTTCGAGTTTTCAAAATTTCATGTTTTTAAAAAAATTCTTGTGTTTTAAAATTTCAGATTTTCAAAAATTTCGTGTTTTAAAAAATTCAGATTTCAAAATTCTCGATTTTCAAAGTTCTGTGTTTTTAAAAAAATTTCAGATTTTAAAAAATAATTTTCGCTTCAAAATTTTTGGTTTTCAAAATTTCATATTTTTGTGTTTTAAAATTTCCGTGTTTTAAAAATTTCGTGTTTTCAAAATTTCGTGTTTCAAAAAATTCGTGTTTCAAAAATTCTCGTGTTTTCAAGTTTCCGATTTGCAAAATTTAGTGTTTTCAAAATTTTCGGTTTTCAAAAATTCTGTTTTCAAAACAAAAAAATTCGTGTTTCAAAAATTCTCGTGTTTTCAAAGTTTCGATTTCTAAAATTTCATGTTTTCAAAATTTTGGGTTTTCAAAATTTCATGTTTTAAAAAAATTCTTGTGTTTTAAAATTTCCGTGTTTTCAAAAATTTCAGATTTTCAAAAAAATTTCGTGTTTCAAAAAATTCTTGTTTTCAGATTTCTAAAATTTTGTGTTTTTAAAATTTTTGGGTTTAAAAAATTTTAGTGTTTTCAAAATTCTCGGGTTTTAAAAAAATTCTCGAGTCTTAAAATTCTCGTTTCTTTTAAAAAAAAATTCGTGTCTCAATCAGATCACGATTAAATATTAAATTAAACTTGTATTTTTAAAAATTAAGACAACGCGCGTTTAACGAGATACTAATTTTGGGCGTCATGAGGAGCTAATACCTTCCTCGCAGTAATGCACTCGAGCCCTATTTTTTCTCTGGAATTTTGACGCAGACTTAAACCCAGTCATTTTTTAAGAAAATTCAAAAAAATGATTTTTCTTTAAAAAAGAGGATTTATTAGGTGTCCGATCACACCTAGAAAAAAGATCGGTGGTGATTCCCTTTTGTAAATAAAATTGAAACTCTGTTTTCAAATTTTTAATAATTTCCTCAATTAGCGCCCAAGCAAATTTTAGGTCGCTACAGCACTCTTCGAATAGGAATCTATTTTCTGAAAGATCTTGGCTTTCGTGCTTTGATGAGTCTCCGAGATCCTTTCGACGACCTATGTTTAGGGGTGAGTATTCGATCGAGTCAAGTCGAATCGAGTCAAAAAAATTCGAGTTAGTCGAGTTGACAAATCATATTTTAGCAACCAAACTCAATTTGAATTTTTTTCGTATCGAATAGAATCGAGTGAAAAAATTTCGAGTTAAGTCGAGTCGAGTTAACGAATCATATTATTTATACTCAATATTGTGTTTACATGGACCGATTATTTAACTAGTAGATGAAGTACAAGATTATTTAACTACACAAAACAATATAATTGTTTTACCTTTTTAACTAAATGAGTAAATATTTATCAAAACGACGTAATTTTGTCTTTTAACTTAATAGTTTTGACTTTTAACTTTAGAATATGTTAACATTTATCAAAAGGACGTAGTTTTGCCTTTTCCTATTCGGATTTTCGGATAACTCGAATTGTGTAATTCATATTTGAGTTAAACCAAAAAACTTAATTTTTTATTTGAGTTGATCCGAATAACTTGATTAACTCAAATAACTCAAACTATTTAATTCAAAATTTGAATTTTTTATCGAGTTTTTCAAATCGAATCGGATTTTACTCACCCTACCTATGTTGTGTTAAAAGGATATCTATATGATCCAATCGATTGCGTAAAGCCCGCGGTAACAACGAAGCCGAGGAAAGTATACAGAAAACACAATTCTTTTCTTTCTATTTATTAGTATTTTCTATTCTATTAGTATTAGATTAGTTAAGAAAATAATATTTGGAGTTTCACTTAGTGAATTGTTTCATTTCTTAATTGTTCAAATTATTTATTCATTAAAGTCTAATCTACCATTATAAAAAATAATTGCGCCTCAATTCTAATAATTAATCACAACTTATTATAACTACTCACCTAAAACCTCGCTTACAAAGATTCAATCTCACAAGAAAGGCCTACCAATTGACTATGAAATTACAAGTAAAAAATAACAGAGAAATAATCAAGTAATTCAACGCAACTCTCTCTCGAACTAACTGCTTAATTATAAGCTTAGTATGGTAGCCTAATTAATCAACACAATCTGTAACACTTCAAACTCAATCTAAATGTTATGATCAGATTTTAAAGATTATACCGACCACCCGATAAATTACTTGTTTTCTTTATAAAATATTGTTTTTCATGTATGAATAATTCTGCAAAATCTGTTTTATTATCTTATTTTCAAAAAACTTAGTGCTGTTAATCGAGAGTCCTCTAAAACATTCATTATTCACTAACCAGTTGATTTATTTATCATTCAAAAAACTCAATTTGCTTATTTTGATTTGCAGCGGAACAATTCATGATTTAAAAAAAAAAAAATTGAACATCCAATTGAGTTGACAGAAAAGTCTTGCAGTTTGTTTAACCTAACATGAAGACAAAATCCAAAACCAATATTTAAGTCCATAAAGTTACCAGACAGTCAAAAAAAAAAATCATATTTTAAATAAAGAAAGAAAAACCTTTAAAACCATTTTGTTTACGAGAATTTGAATTAGAGTTTTTCAATGTCGTGCAATCCTAATCTCAATGATTATTTGAGAAGATAAAATAGTAGGGTGAACTAAAGCCCAGTGTGTGCCAAGAGGCCCACCAACATAACAAATAGTCAATTAATATGCATATTTAACATATGCGAGTAGAAAATTGAATACAATGTATGCTTAACAATGTAATGTCATATAAAATAAATCCTACTCCATCCACTACATATCATCTATGTCCAACCCACACACCAAATTAGTGGCTATGCACCACTGAAGTATTATGCAGACAAACTGTCAGATATGATGCAGGAAAACCGCCAAAACGAGTAATGCATTTTAACCGCCAAAATTAGATTTTCTTCGTATCTGCCAAAACCATAGAACATAGTTTACTAGAACTTTCTTCATATCATATTTATAACCCACCCCAATGCACATGCGAACAACTTAACACATGTTTAGATATGCTCGGACTAATCATGTTTATTTATGAAGATAACTGATCGGAAACATGCTAAGTAGCATACAAATTAACAGATTGGAGACATGCATATAATTTATTAGAAGTTACTTATTAAAGACATGTTCGTACATACAAACATACAATCAAGTATCTAAGGCACACGCTCGTGTAGTCCACACAACTAGGTACACGCCCGTATGCCATGACTGCCCACTTTCGATTTTGCATAAATTTACAAGTTTTCAAGTTAGAGACACACACCAAATTGTTTTTGGGATGTTGACACTACAGCAACAATCCGAGTTCTGCACACGACATCCAAAACTCAACCAGTAAACAATCACCCGCATAGAAATTCAGCCCTGGCTCCCTAGAGCATTCAGCCAAGACCGCATTTGCATTCAACCCTTGCAAAAATATTAGCGCAAACCAGCCCCTAAACTTGGGCATTCGGCTACTTACCCTTAGAAGCAGTGGTTTCCAAGGCACTTAATTTGCAAGAGGGGGTGTGCGCCTCACGATCCTCATCTAATAGAATTACAAATAATTAGACCATCACTAATTAGCCACCCTCAACCAACAAACCTTGCAATTAAAACCTAAAACAACCTTCTTAAAAAAAACACAAACGGATTGCACTTACATAAAAAATTATGATACTACACCAAACTTCAGATCACACACGGCTAACACCAAAACTAGAAGGTTAGCGATGACACTAGGAAGAATCAAAATCTAAACGGCAAAGAACACGTAGCGTGGACGACAAATGTGGAAAACAAGAGAGCGTTAATCGTGAAATTATGGAAACAACAAAAATGAAGAAAGAATGAGGTTACAACAAAAAAAGTGAAAAGGAAAAAAAAGAAAGGTGAAGAGTGAGGGGGTGAGGGGATGGCACTAAGGAGAATTTTTAGGAGATAATTCTCAAAAACTTTAATAAAATAAAATTTGATTATATTTCAACTATTCTGATTCGTTATTAATTCAATCTGATTATTCAGAGTTTGAGTTTTTCTAAAATTCTAACCTCAAATTTTCAAAGGAAGGGAACTGAACACACTCAAGCATACATCCAAAATACTTAATCTCTAAACCAAATCAATTTACTTGATACAATTTAGCATTCAAACATTTAATAATAAAAAAACTCGAGGCGTTGCACAATCCAAAATAAACACAACTTTATCAACAAAAAAATCTAAATAAATAATCTTTAACCTTATCCCAAATAAAGTAGGATTAATCTCCTAATAAGTAGATCTCAACCTCTTCAAATACTCCAACTTCATTGTGAAAATGAGGAAGAATAAAACATGTCTTCAAAGTTCATTTGCTTATAAAACAATCGAATGAAAAACTCCAAATCAAATAAGTCAACAAATAAAATCAACTAACCTGTTCTAATGTCTTGACTAATCAAGTGTTTAAAGAGGTGAATAATTAGATATTGACTAGTTAAGTGACGGATCAGACATCGAGTCTTCAATATTAAATAATTTGGTCCTGTCAATAATATATATAAAAAGTCACATTTAATAAATTTAAGCCTTTATAATTTTTTTTCCATCTAACTATGGCAAATTTTATATAAAATGGGTGAAGAATCCTTTATAACAAGTATCCTATTGTTGCTTTCTTAACCCTTGTGATGGAACATCTTATAGCATTGTGGAGGGATGGTAGTTGGTCCCTTGCTCTTAACCTTAAATTTTATAATTTAATTTATTATTAATTTATTTTTAATTTTAAAAATTTAGTCTTTTACTTATTTAATTTGAGAACTAAAATTCAATTGATAATTATATTAATGAATTTTTTAAAACTTTAATTTTTGCATTTTAATATTTAAAAGTTTGCTTTAAAATCTAAAATTTTATTGATAACACCTTCAAATTTAACAGAAATTAATTCATAAGTTATCAATCAGATCTTTAATTTTTAAATTAGATGCGTAAGATGACTAAAATTTTAGAACTAAAAGTAGAGCGACTAAATTTTAAAATCTAAAGAGTACAAGGACTAGGGAAAAATTAAACCATTCATATATTTGTGTTATATATTTATTATATTTTTTAACTATTTTCATGACATGATTATATTTAAAGTGTAACGTATTAATATAAATTTTAAGTCATAATAATTCATATAGTAGACTTTACATTTTCTTTTCACATGTTCATTTTAATTTTTTTTAAAAATTCATATTATATTTTCTTCGAAACTAAAGAAATTAAAATCTCTAAAATATTATTATAAAAATCACTAAATTATATAAGGAACATAAATTTGACATAATAGTTCTAATGTATAATCTTCAATTGATCATGCTTGAAATATAATATTTTGCAATTCAAATCAAAAAAATAAAAGGGTAATTATATTTATTATAAATTAAGTCAACTCTCATTTAATTAGAATATATATATATATTTTAAAAATTATAAATCAAATATAAATTATGACATAGGAACTAGTATATTATAAAATATTAAACTTGTTTTTATATTAATATTAATATTAATATTAATATGATTTAATAATTAAACTTAAATGAAATTTTTATTATTTTTTGAATTTAAATTTGGTATTTGAGTTAAACTTCAATATTTAAATTGGTATCTAAAATTTTTCATTTTAAAGCTTGAGGTTTTTTTTTTTTGTCTCAATTAAACACTGAATTTAATTTTAATATTCAATTTAGTACTTAAATTTTTATCTAATTAAGTGATTTTATTTTTACTAAAACGCATATATTAAATATTTAAAATATTGAAGCTAAACTTAAATATTAAAATATAATAAAAAATTAGTATTAAATTAAACATTAAAATTATTTAATGATATATTAACCGAAAAAAACACAAACACACAACTGAAAACGTGAGCCTCGTGGTGTCATCATTAATATCCCCATGCTTGGTTATTGTCATCTTTTAATACCATTCATTTAATGGGCTAACTTATATGTATATATATATATATATATATATATAATTGTGGATGTTTGTCAAATTATGTTGCCTAATAGCATTTTTAATTAGGTACAAAAGTCTTTAAGATATCAGGGGCTCCTTGAAATAATCAATTTATTAGGCCCTTAATCATAAATTTCTTTTAGGAATTTGGTGCTGAACCATGCCTGAAAGAAGAAGAAACTTTTGAATGGGAGAAAGAGGAGGAGAAGAGTTTTGAATAATGTCATAACATAATTGGAAAAAAATGAAATACAATACTCGAATTGGATCATCAGCCTAAGTTTCTTTAGCGTGGGCATGTATCAACTACAACCCCTGCAAACCATCGATTGTTCTCAAGGATGAAAATGCGAATACTTCTGCTGCAGATCAAACCAAGTTTACTAGGTTGCATTTTTTGGAAAATTGTTACTCCAATGCACTAGCGCTTTTCATGCAAGAGCATTTATCGACTTGCTAGCTACTTTGGTCTAAATTGAAGAGGATGAAGCTAGGCATATTTTGGGCTTTGAAAGCCTAATGAGTTGTAACATGAAAAGCCTAATTTGGTTAGAAGATTCTTAACAGACTTTTGAGCTCATTTAGTAAATGAATTAATGCATGAACGAATGTGCGTGCATTAGATACATGTATTTAGTTAATTAAAACGTGAATTTTGAAATTTTACATGAATTTAGGATTACATTTAGATGCATGTATTTGGTCATTAATGTAAGTATTAATTCAAATACATAGCTTTTATGTTTCTTATGCTTGAGGGATATAGCAAATATTCTAGATAAAGGTTGACAATGTAAATGAAAGATATTTGAGAATTTGAATCAAAATTTGCTCCTTCAGCAAACTTTCTATAGAAATGATAGGGTACTTAATTTGCAAACAAGCTTACCTGTGGTGTGAAATGCTTAAGTGTATGATGTGATTATATATGTTGAATATATGTGTGGATATGCCTAGTGGGCAACTGGTTTTATACACATACCTTTGATATGAAAGTGTAATTGGCTCGATGAGTAAAGTGTTAACACTTGAAGTGCATTATGAGAACATGAGATAGGTGTTTGATCATGGTAAAGCATGATATATGAAAGTTTGCATAAACCAGAAAATGAATGTGTGAGATGGCTATATTTGCCTTGTGAACCTTTGAAAGCATTGGATATAGTTGGCATGTTATAAGATTTGAGTACTCATTTATATGATTTGTTATTGGACACGTATGGAGGGATAAGGGAATGAAGAGCATTGCTCCATTCATTGGGATATGTTGGTGTGTTGGAGAGTGTTAGCTTCATGCTACACTTACTTGGGACATGTAGGCTCTTTTGAGTCATGGTGTGATGGAGATTCGAGTATCCAATGAAAGCTATTTTTTTCTATATTTTCATCTTCACAAGTTCTCAATGTATCAATATGATATGATATTTGATGATTCTATATGATAAATGTGTTTAGCATGCTTGTTTTTAACTCTTGTTTTCTTCGGTTTGTTGTAGCATCTTGAACACTCACTAAGCTTGGTTAAGCTCACACTCCTTTATGTGTGTGTGTGTGTGTGTGTTTCTTCTTCTTCTTCATTTTTTTTTTTTGCATAGAAATAGCTTGTATGGAGGGAGGAAGTGGACAAGCTTGAGATCCAAAGGCAAAGGCATCTTGGTTGTGCATGTGAGGTGGTCTTGGTTAGTAAAGGATGACAATACGGGTTTATTTTGAGGGTTTAGACTTTGGACTTATTTGGTTTGTAAGTGGACTTTCCAAGGACTATTTAAGGACTTTTAAAACTATTTTCTGGATGTTTTTATTGCTTGGATGATTGCATGAAGTATGCTTGATGATTGCTTAGACTATATGTTGAATAGCATGCTTGTGCCATAGTGATTTGTAGTTAGAATTGTTTAAATGATGTGTTTTATGCTTGGCCAGATACAAAATGACCAAACGGCAAGGTATGTGCATTTTTTGCACTTTAAATTGCCTTATATGCAAATTTGTTATGTTGAGTAAATTAAATTGAGACTTTAGAAAAGCATGCTAGCATGGGTGATTGATTTGGATGCCAAAGCATGTTAATGTATGATCTTGTGTGTTTGAGCAAGATTTATATGATTTAAGTATGCTATATGACATGTTAGAGTAGGGAAAATGACATGAAATAATGAAATGGTATGTGTGTTTGAGTGCCAAAGTGTCATATGCAAATGCTGCAATTTTTATGCAATATTGAAGTATGTTGTCGTGACGAGCCCTTATTGACATTGTGACGAGCACCCGACATCGAGACGTGAAAAATTGTGTTGTCTCGACGTCGTTGGTGAGTGATCTGGGCATGTTTCGGAACATTTGCAATTAAGTACCGATGTTTATACAATAAAATTGGAGGCTTTAAACACCTTGAAATGCTTTAAAAATTTACATGAAATGGTTTTAAATGATGAATTTCAATATGCGGTCTTTAATTTCACAAAATGGTTTATTTGGATATCTTGTAAAATTTACGTTTTAGTCCTTAAACTTCATTTTGAAATTGAGTGAGTTTTAAATGTCTTTTTGAGCTAAATGTTTCAAAAATGATTTAAAATGATATGCCCAAGACACTAGTTGGACTAAATTCACAAGTTACGTGTTTTTTGCTTACACTGTGCAAATTGACAATTTTACCCTCGTTCATGTTTTGTTGTATTGTGTTAGACAAAACATGTTCTAGGCTTGTATGTTTAAAATTTCTTGTTTAAGAATGTTTTTGATTGGCCTGATGGTTGGATTGTGGTGTTTTGGTGGTTGGTAAAGAAAGTCACGTAAATAGCTAATGTGACGTTTCGGGTTCGAGTATGTCCGTCCCAGCCGGGTTTGGGGCACCACAATACAAGTTTTCAATATTGTGATTTTGCCAAAAAATAGTGAGAACTTATTTTCTAAGTATAAATTTATTTTCTATGAATAACAATTTTCTCGATCTCTACTGAGAGAGAATTACTTTCCTACTAAAAGTAATATATCATTTCTGGTTTTGTGTTTGGTTCATAATTATTCGAGCCCACACTTGAAGCAATTCGTGGTACAAGAATAGCGGAGAAAATCGTTAAGTTGAAAGCCAGAAACGTCTAGGATCTGTCTCACACAAAGCACAGGTACATTTTCTAAAAAAGTTTATTACTATAAATATCACAAACGACTCGGTTTTCAAGACCTTTTAATTGGTATGGTTGAAGTCCTCCTTTTGAATTCAAGTCCTTTTTTGTCCATTTCCAAATTTCTTTTCACTAACAAAGTTGACATTTAAACTAAGAATAAGTGCATCCTTAGTGTGATTTTCAACCTGAATTTGCGAGTTAGAAACACTTCAATTGTATTTGATTCTAGACAATGCAATATCTTCTTACTATATCTATTCCAAGAAGGATCCAATTTGGATAAAATTGCTCCCTCTTGAAGCGAATCAAGAACTTTGGTTTCTAATTCACTTAACTTAGATACTAGAGTTTGCAACTCATTCACTTGGTCGATGATAGGTTTTGTGTAGATAACACTAAATTGAAAATATCTTAAAGCAAGAAACTTATCTGCGCCTTTCTTCTCATTTCTATATGAGTTCTTAAGAGCGGTCCAAATTTCCCTTAGTGAAGTTATATTTATGTGGAGGTTATATAATTGATCTATGAGGGAATTTAAAATGTATCCATGATGATGCACTCACCCTCTTAGAATTTGCATCTTTCTTTTACTGTAGCATTAGAGTCTATAGATGTTGCTCCTATATCGGTTGAAGATCTAGATCAAGAATATAAAAGATGTTCAATGTAGTTAATAGGAATGCCATCTTGTCTTTTTATCTTGTGTAATTGGTCCTATTGAACCTATCCAACTTGATCATATCTTGATGAACTTTCAGACTTGAATTTAATTCAGTCTCCATTATTATTGTAGAAAATGAAGATAAAAAGCTTTAAGGTTGTTATAAAAAATTTATAAATATGTATGAAAAATCATCAGAATAGACTTTGAGGTTGACACAATTTCCTTAAGGACTTTTATGCCTCCAAGATACAACAAAATTTTACAACATTCAAACAAAATTGTAAAATGATTAATAATGATGAGTTCTTAAATAAGCAATGTCTAGCTACTTCTAACAGGCACTTAATTATTGTCATGAGTCATGACATTGCTCTTTATTAAATGTCATTTATTTCAGAACAAAATTATTGACATAAATTGTGTTGTTATGTAACATTATTTTTCACTAAATGACACAACCAACCATTTAAAGTGTTGTGTCATTTCAACACAATTATTCTAATGCCAAAATATATTCTTAAAATATTAGTCAAAATAAAATAGTTGCACTCTAAATATCAAACATACATATTTTGACATATAATATGTATAAAAGCTCACTAAATAAGCTTAACCCAATGGGCTTAGCATTTAGCTTATTTGTTCATTCATAAAAAAAATAACTTATTATATAGGCTTAATGCACACTTTAGTCCCTAAAGTATATCGTTTTTTTCATTTTGGTCTTTAAAATTTTTTTTGGCCCACTTCAATCCCTAGCGCTATCAGAACTTTCCAATTTAGTCCTTTGGACATTAAAAACTAATAGGTGAGATATTCAACCAATCATACACTACCACATGCCATATGATGTTGCTATTGTGACATCATCATTCGAAAAACCTTTAAAATAATTAAAAATAAAAAATTACAAAGAATTATTAAAAATATTAATAATATATATAATATAAAATTACAAAAATAATATAAAATATAATTTTTTTAATAATTTTAATAATTTTTAAATACTTTTTTTAAAAATTTCATTTTTAAAAACTTTTTAAAGTTTTTTTTGGATGATGATATCACGGTGATGTCATCGTATGACATGTGGCAACATATGATTGGTTGGATATCCCAGATTGGTTGGATATCCCAGCCGATTTTTTAATGTCCAAAGGACTGAATCAGGGACGTTTGATAATGTTAGGGACTTAAGTGGGCCAAAAAAACTTGAAGGACCAAATGAGAAAAATGGTACATTTTAGGGACTAAAGTGTGCATTAAGCTTCTTATATATTATATATTTTGAACTTTTCTAAATGATGTGAGAACTAAATAAATCAATGTGTTGCAAACTAGTAACATAAACATAAAAATAGATGACAATATAAAATTGAAAGAAATAGTTTGTATAACATACAAGATACAATCTTTTAAACATAGCATAATTTCCATTACTCTTTTCTTTTTTAGTAATGTACCAAAGGATTTTGACCTATTTGAAATGAATGTTTGTTATATTAAGTTGACAGCTGATATAGGCTTGGGTATATCCTATGATTAGACTACGTTTCTGGAACCTCTTTCTAGGGTTTATTAAAGAGGGTTTAGAGAAGGTCAAGTCCTTTACTTGACTGCATAAATATGTAGTGGAAGTGGGTGAATTAATTCAGTTCAAACTTCAATGGCAGAGAGAAGAGAGGGAGACACAGAGTTAGGTTGGGGATGAGAGGACAACGGGGCGATTTGTATGGCTTAAAATAAGGGTCAACAACTATCCATACAAGTGATATATTTATATAGTATATGTATGGATCAATGGTGCCGTTTTTCCTTATAATCTAAGCAAATTTATCTCTTGTTTGATATCCCCTCTCTAAAATATACCCTTGATCACCACCCACTTTGATATAACATTTCTCACAAATTACACCCAACCAAAACCCTCCTCTCTCTATCACTTGAAATAGTAGCTCGCATTTCTTGCATTTTAGTAGAAACATAATGAGGTAATTAGATAGGGCTTTGGGTTATGGGTATATTAGCTAGTAGAAAATAAATTAGTTAATAAGAAATTCCTTCTAGAATTTACAATTTTTCATACGTCCAATAATTTCTATTTTTAGTAGCTTGAATACTTTTTAACACGAACCAAGATTCTAATTTTACCAACAGTTCCATTTGACTTGCCGTATAAAACTCACTCGTGATATATCATGCATAAATTTAATTATCAACTGTTACAAATTGAATGTGCAAGTAAATAAATGTTACAAATTACATTAGCACTTGATATATATATATATGGTATTGAGGTTAAAAGAGGGGTTATAATTCTTGAATTGTAATACTAACCATTTGTGAAAATATTGGTAAGCTGTCTGATCTTTCCATATATGAGCATGTGATGAACATCCTCATAGAACCTTGTTTTTGCTGTAAAAAGATGTATAAATCTTGAGGTTGTGCAATCTTTTTCTGTGAACATTGTAGTGTAATTTTGAGTAGTAAGCTTCATAAGATTAAGTGATTAATTTATTTCATTTTGTCATGTTGGGCAATAAATGAATCCTTATAACTTTGATTTATGATTCATTTGTTTAAATTGTTTATTGTCAATAATTGTGTCATTTAAAGAACTTTCACTAAGAGGTGTATGTGTTTTAAATTGGTTGAATTACTGAAAAATATTATAGCCAACAGTATACCTATAGCAGGGTAAACTAGAAATTTTTTCAGGAGGAGTTGAAATTAAATTGTAATTTTTATAATAATAAAGATGCAATTTTATCATTTTAATAATCTATATCTTTATAATTTTAAAGGATTAAATCAAATTTGTATATTTTTAAGGGGTAAAAGTTTAATTTTATCTTTAATAATTTAAAATTTTAAAGGGCCTAAAAGAGATATCAAACACATAAAAATATATTGAGTTTTAAATTTCAACTATGAAATTATAATTATCTTTTATCTAATAACAATTTTCCATTTAAATTCAAATATGAAAATTTTAGTAATCCTATTCAAGAGTCGAGTTTAGACATAAAATTAATCACGACTCAACTTGGCTCAATCCAAAGTATTAATTAAGATTTAAGATGCTCTAAGTCAACAAATTAAAGCTTCCATGTTGGAATTAATTAAGGAATGTAAACAAGAAAAAAGAATGCTTCATGTGCATATTTGATAATTTAATTATCTAAGCTTTAGCTTATACTATAAAAAGAAAGTTTGATGGGTGTATTTGATTTTTTTTTTTTTTATTATTATTATTATTTTTAAATGTAAATTTTAATTTTAATTTTATACAACTATTTACATATATATATATATATATATATATACAGAATGTTATTGTATTCCAATTTATCTCATTTTCTATACAATTTATAAAAAAATAGTTTAATTTTAATTTTAATTTCCTCAAAAACTTCAATTTTACTTACTTAAAATATTAAAATAGTTATTAATTAATATATATAAAAAGTATATTGATGTATACCATATATTTTAAAATATTAATTACAGTATCACCAGGTCTGCTTATATGGAAAATCCTTGGCCTTCTTTAAACAACAAATTGCGGGTAGTACACGGCAATTCTGATTATTAAAATTTCATTTTCGAAACTATTTCCCAGATATTAAATTTATAGTCACTAATTTTGGGAGTTAATTAAGATTAAATCTATATCTTTCAATTAACATATTTTCATTGTCTTTACGAAAGTAAATCACTAAAATATATTAAAACTAAATTAATTAAATTTTATAGTAATTAAAATCATTAAATGTAATGAAAAGTGACGATTGAGTCGGGGATAAAGTTAGAAATTAAATTGTAAATTTTACTATAATAAAAATATAATTTAACCATTTTAATAACCTATATTTTATAATTTTTAAAGGATTAAAATTAAAATTTACCATTTTAGGTGATCAAAGTGTAATTTTATCTTTATTAATTTAAAACTTTAAAAATTTTAAAGGGCCTAAATAGAAAATTTTTCATTTTAGGGAGATCGAGGCCCTTGCCAGTCCCCTAACTACGCCCCTAGATTGAGTCTTAGCTCAATTGGAATGGGCAATATTATTGAAAGATTTGTTTTGATAATCGAGAAACCAAATTCACTTATTACACAACATATCTTTTCATAGCTTGGGTTTATTTGTATTTATATTGTTAACAAAACATTTGAAAAAGTTTTCAAGTTTGCAATTAAATCCACTTGCTTTTTTTTTAAAATGAAAATTGTTATTTTTTAACAATAAGGATTATGTTTAATATACAGCTAATATTGTATAAATATATACACCACTAATAATTTCTTAATTAAATATTTTTAAATTATTTTTCGTTTACAGAATTTGAAATTGAACCCTAAAAGTTTAATATTTTTAAATTATGAATAATTCATAAAATAAATTCAACTATCCAAAGACCACATGAGCAAAGCTAATTTAAAATACTGAAATAGTTTTAATATACCAACAGTCAACTCACTTCCATTAAATCTCGTAATTGATGTATTTATATTCAATTATACATATATATTTATTATATTTTTTAATCTAATAAACACATCAAATTAATTAATTTGTCTACAATGTGCATTATATTTTGTATCAGTCTGACTCGTATTATTCTTAATGGTGTTGTTGATCACATGACTAAATGTGCTGATACAGATAGTTCTTTAATACGTTTATTTAGATCCTCGCCAGCTTTGATCATGAACTTGTTGAGAAGAGATCGCAATATGTCTATTTTCTCTTAATTATGATTTTATCTAATGAAATCACTTAATAATGTACTTTTTTAACAAAAATTAACTATAAATTTTCATAAAAGTAGCATTAATTTTTTGTGGATCAACAAATTAAATATTAAATGAATCCTCTTACATCATGTTAAAAAAAAAAAATGAAGGCAACAAAATTGAGTTCATTGATTTAGATTCTCAAACTTTAGATTGTAACATAAATCCTATTTTATATTCCATTCTATAGATAAACAATGGACAACATGTATATCTTGCCTTTTAAGCACTCTTTGCCCCCTTTCTCTCATTTTCGTTTTCTTGCTTCTTTTCTCTTCGCCTTCATCTTTGTTTCTCTCAGAAAATATTTTCCTCCATACTTGAGAGCATGCTTGAATGTCCAGAGAAAGGTAAGAAGTAGAAATCTTATTTCTATTTCTCTGTTTAATCATTAGAGCTTAGACATATACACATACCTATAACTTACGTCTTCGTTTTCTTCCTTTTACTTTTTCAACTTGATTTTCCCTAATATCAACAGTGACGAAAGATAAATCATAAGAAATAATCATGATGTTGAAGTCACAATTTAAACCCTATTTTAATCTCTTATGATTAATATTTAAGTATATACATTTATTGGTATGTATAGATATAAAGTAATTTTTTTTTTTTGATTCCATATATATTTTAGAGAGAGATTTGATGAAATAGGCAAGAAGATCAAGAGAGAGGGAGGTGTGTCATGTCATCAGCAAATGGGAAGAAGACATATATTGAGTCCTCCAGGAACCCTAAATACCATAACACCATGTGCAGCCTGCAAACTGTTGAGGCGTAGGTGTGCTCAAGAATGCCCTTTTTTACCATATTTCTCTCCCCATGAACCCCAAAAGTTTGCTTCCGTTCACAAAGTCTTTGGCGCTAGCAATGTCTCCAAGATGCTAATGGTAACCAAAACTCTAATCCCTTCAAAGCAAAGCTATTATTGAATCAATTCCAGTTTTGATTTAATTGTTTGTGATGCCTTTCATGGGGGTAATATTTCAGGAGGTACCGGAGAGCCAAAGAGCTGACGCAGCAAACAGTCTTGTTTATGAGGCTAACGTGAGGCTTAGAGATCCTGTTTATGGCTGTATGGGTGCAATTTCAGCTTTGCAACACCAAGTTCAATCTTTACAAGCTGAAGTACATGCAGTAAGGGCTGAGATATTGAAATATAAGTATAGGGAAGCTAACTTTATACCCTCTTCCCTTGTAGCCTTGCTCTCTTCTGGGGCTGTTTCAGTTGCAGCACCACCACCACCACCGCAACCTTCTCCTCCTCCTCTTCCTACTACTTCTACCTCCACATCTTCCATGTATACCCAACTTACCACTGCTGCAGACTATACCACCATTTCTAATGAAAATGTTTCCTACTTTGGATAATTATTATATTTATAGTTTATTTTCTATATTATAAAACGAAAGAAAAACGAAAATGGAATAAAACGAAAGAAAGAAAGAGACGAAAGATCCTGTTTAAATTGCAAATAAGTTCGTATAACTCCTTATACGTCATGGGAATAGGGTGAACCGAGGTTTTTCCGAACGCCTCCCGATTGGTTCCTGGTGGGACCGGTGACCGGAATCGCTTTCTTTGGTCGGTTTGTCGAAACGGCTTGAATAACCCTTGGCGATACATTTGCGTTAGCCACATCTTTATCCTTTCTTTGGGGCTTTTAGCCCTTTTCTTTTCTTTGTCCTCGTATGTCATTACTAGGGCCCATTGAGAAGACCGTATCGGCCCTATTGAGATCCAATAGTGACAGTACCACGCGAGAATGTGCATCCGTTGAGTGGGATATTTATTGGGAATAAACGATCTTCATCATTATCCACATTGTCGGGCCACCGTCACCTTTTTCAAGTCCTTGCTAGTAATCGAAGTTAATGCCCATCATGTTCTTTTGAAAGTCAGCATTTGCTTCGCATTTCTTGTTGAATTTGGATCAATTGTTCTTGCAATTTGCCTTTGCTCTATCCTCACCAAATGTTTTTCAGTTAATCAAACATTTTGCCTAATTAGGGTCCTTTTGAAGTCTAATGCAAATGAATGTAATGCAATGTAGTGAATAATGTATGAATGCAAAAGGTATCGATTCGATCGACTTCATTTTAGAAAACTTTATTAGAAAAAGTTCTTTTACATAAAACTACTATATATGCATTCGTCCTAAGTCCTAAAAGTCTTGATTTCCCAAGTAATGAAGCTAAGACTAATCAGAGCCCATATTTTATGCTTAACATATCCACTTGTAATGCCAAAACTGAGATGACCGACCACTGCTGTATCCGAACCGTATTCCCCCATAAGGTAATCTTGACTTTTTAACTTGATGATCATAAGAATGATGAAGTTCTTCTCTCCAACATTTCTCTCTCGCTTCAAGAAGCTCGATCCGCTGTCACAATGTGTAACGTTAGATTTAATTACACTTCATTTCCTCAATCTTGTTGGACTTAAATTCAACTCGATCAGAGTTACTTTTCGGTAGTGAGGAGACTAAGCATCGCTTTTTAGTATTGATCCTGTTTTCAGCATCAAGAAGGAACTGCTCCGACATTGATTGTTCCAATAGTTTTTCCAATTCCAACCATGGTGAAAGTCGTCTATTCGGTTCGTCTCTTTGAATCTATCTGTCAATACAAACAAGAATCAAGTCCTTGCAATGTTGTTTGGATCACAACGATTCTTCTTCTTCTTCTTTTTAAAAAAGAAAAACCAAAAGGCCGTCATAAACAAGGTCCTTTCCACCAATTCATTGTCATAGTTCTCTTGCCCTCGTCAATTACTTTCCTTCCAACACCTCGTTGTTCATGTGTGGTTGCCATCTTCACATGAAAGAGAAACATCGAATGGTAGTTGCGTCTATCCGACCTTACTCGCCACTATGAAGTGATTAGTGAGTATAATTACTTTCTACCATGCATTGCCATAAAATGTCATACAATCTTTTCCACATCCGATTTGGTTTTGATCGAACAACATTAGGAAGCATAGGTGGTTGAGATTTTAGACCTTGCTGCTTGCTCAAATGGATCCATACCTTCTAACGCCTAGGTTCTAACTATATACTGGACGACTACATTGTCTTCCACTTTATCAAGGAACCGTTCTCCATAACCATTTTCGACCTGAAACCCACCATGAATCGATACTCTAAAGAAATGAGATGATATGCACGAAAATAAAATATAACGAGTTAGTATCACAAAGTATAAAGCCTGATATGAGGCTAACGTGAGGCTTAGAGATCCTGTTTATGGCTGTATGGGTGCAATTTCAGCTTTGCAACACCAAGTTCAATCTTTACAAGCTGAAGTACATGCAGTAAGGGCTGAGATATTGAAATATAAGTATAGGGAAGCTAACTTTATACCCTCTTCCCTTGTAGCCTTGCTCTCTTCTGGGGCTGTTTCCGTTGCAGCACCACCACCACCACCGCAACCTCCTCCTCCTCCTGTTCCTACTACTTCTACCTCCACATCTTCCATGTATACCCAACTTACCACTGCTGCAGACTATACCACCATTTCTAATGAAAATGTTTCCTACTTTGGATAATTATTATATTTATAGTTTATTTTTCTATATTATAAAACGAAAGAAAAACGAAAATGGAATAAAACGAAAGAAAGAAAGAGACGAAAGATCCTGTTTAAATTGCTTCTTCTTCTTCTTCTTTTTTAAAAAAAGAAAAACCAAAAGGAAAAATTAGTGACTCAAATATTACCCACTCTAGCAAGGGCCAAGCCAGATCAATTGTTTAGGGGGGATGAAATTTTAATTTTTTATAGTTTATATCTTTATAATTTGTAAAAAAAATAAATCAAATTTTTATAATTTTAAGGGAACTAAAGTATAATTTTATCTTTATTAATTTAAAATTTTTAAAAAAATTTAAGAGACTAAATAATAATTTTATACTTTAGGGCACAGCCCCTGGCTTCCCCTGCACTATAGCTTGCTCCACAATTGTAGTCCATTTATAAACGCCTTTACCTATAATGGTTGGTTGATGTGTTTCTTTCTTGTACATATTGTTTTCTTATCATGTATCATTAAATTTCTTATTTTTCACTTCACTTTACTGTTTTCCTCAATGAATAATGTGGCTAAAACCATATTGGAAATGGAGAATTAATGACCTTTTCCTTATTGACATGCACATAGTTTTAAATTGGCGATCACAGATTTTATTGCTGTGTCGTAGTTGGGGGGTCAAGAGCGTATTGTTGCGGTAGTGTTTCAAGGAATTTACTAATATCGGAGCCGTAACAATATGAAAATTACTAGAATTTTTGTTTGTCAAGCCCTTACATATGTTTCGCATTCTTAAAGTTGGGTATGTAAGCTCCCATATTTGAGTATCGTAGGTGTTTATCCGGTTAAAATGAGATTTAACCTCACTCGATTCTAAATTTAATGAACTTGAGAATTTGGATTTAGAATTTTGGATATAAATGGTAAAAATTAAATGCATATATTACAATAAAATTAGTTGATCAGATTATCCTACCTTAACCGATGGTCAAGGGTATGATTCTCGTCTTGGGTATGAAGCAGTTTTAAAACTCGTTGTCAACATCTACCCTTTTAATGGGCTTAAAGAACACAGATAATTAGTCATTAGGTTTGCTCTAGTAGATATTTTAGAAAAAAAAAGATATAGACATTAGAAAAGTATAAAAACATGGATTGTCAAATTCATTACTAAATAGCACATTTCTAAATAGTTTACTACCCGACTTACATTATTTTTAAATTTTAAAATTTTAGTTCCTAAACGTTACCTTCCGATTTCGAGATATTCATAGAATGCATTATATATGTTCACTTTAAAATAAAATGCTTAATGTTAGATAAGCTTTTACTTTAGTTTTCTTTCTTAATTTCATGAGGAGAAAACACTAGGAAAATGAGAATTTTTACCCTAGAAATAAATCAAGTGAGAATTATTTGGTTTTGTGAAGTAAAGATGGTAGATGATGTAGTTGAATATTTGATTGTGTATTGGGGGAATTTTAGAGCAAAATATGAAGTGATTGCACGTGAAAAGGCAGAGTGTGAGCACATGCTATTGTGTGCCATTGAAGGATTTATAGTTACCTCATGTTGGAAAGGGAGACAAAAGGTACATGTGACCATCCCCGCATAGGTTAATTAATGGAGAGTTCTAAGAGTTAAAAAGCATGAATATATAGATTAGTTTATGTTAGAGTTGTGTGAATTGAATATCATCATTTGTTAAAAGAAATAAAATATAGTGGTAAAATAAAGGTGTCGCGACCTAAAATTTTAGTACGGGCGTTAATTGAGAAGGTTATTGAACATTTGAAAACAGAGTTTCAATTTTATTTAAAAAAAGGAGTCGCCACCGATTTTTTTTAGGTGTGATCGGACACATAATAAATTCTCTTTTTAAAAAGATTTTTTTTTAATTTTCTTAAAAAAAGGCCGAGTTTAGGTCTACGTCAAAATTCCAAAGAAAAATAGGGTTTGGGAGTCGATTCATTAGGAAGGTATTAGCACCCTCGATCGCCCAAAATTGGTATCTCGTTAAGCGCGTTATCTTAATTTTCAAAAATACGAGTTCAATTTAATATTTAATCGTGATCCGATTGAAACAAAAGAATTTTTTTGAAAACACGAAAATTTTGAAACTCGAGAATTTTTTTTTTGAAACCCGAGAATTTTTGAAAACACGAAATTTTTTTAAAACACGAAATTTTTTTATATGAAATTTTTTTTAAAAACACGAAAATTTTGAAATAAAAGAATTTTGAAAACACAATTTTTTGAAACTCGAGAATATTTTTTTAAAACCCAAAATTTTTGAAAACACGAAAATTATGAAATACAAGAATTTTTAAAAACACAAAAAAAATTAACACGAAACTCTTGAAATGCGAGAATTTTCTAAAAGCACAAAAAATTTTGAAACTCGAAATTTTTTTTATTTTTTTTAAAAGGGCGTATCGTATTTAACACGAACCGATGATATACACCCAACATAGCAATGAAATCAACGACTTAGTGTTAAACCGATTCATTGCCTTATTTATTAAAATTATTAAAATTATAAAATAAAATATAATTAAAAAATAAAAAATGCTAAACATCACTAATATTGTCATAAAAATATACGAATTAAATTAAACATGAGTAAAGAAAAATTACCAAAATGTCCAAATCCAACATAGCGATAAAATCAACGATTTAGTGTTAAACCGATTCATTGTCTTATTTATTAAAATTATTAAAATTATAAAATAAAATATAATTAAAAAATAAAAAATGCTAAACATCACTAATATTGTCATAAAAAATATACGAATTAAATTAAACATGAGTAAAAAAAATTACCAAAATGTCCAAAATTACGGGCTTGATCGAATGGTTTACACGACCCGGGCTCTTTTTCCTTTTTTTTCTTTTTTCTTTTTTCTTTCCTTTTTCTCTTTTTTTCCTTCTCTTTTCTTCTTCTTCTTTCTTCTGGGCCTGCTGCCTTTGGGAAAACGGACTGCTGCTTGGTGGGCTGGTGCTTGGGAAAATGGGCTGCTGCTTGATGGGTTGGTGCTTGGGAAAATGGGCTGCTGCTTGGTGGGCTGATGCTTGGGGAAATTGTAGGCCAACTTGCAATTTTTCTTTGGGCTGGTAAGTATTTTTTTTAAATGGGTCTTTTTTTACTTCTTCTTTCTCTTTTTTTCTTAACAGCATGTAAAAAAGGAAGTAAGGAGCAGTAGACGTTAGCTATGGTGGTGTTGACGCCGGCGATGGTTCGCGCAATGGTGATGGGGGGTTTGTTAGGGAAGTTTTGGTTCAAATGGGTGGTGAAAGAAAGGTTTTTTTTTTTGTGGGGTATTTGGAAAATATAACAAAGGAAAATGGGGGCTAAAAGTTTGATTTTCTAGAAAATCTTTTATATATATTTTTTCAATGGCCGAATGGGTTTTGGTTGATGATGTTGTTGCTTCTTGCTGAATGATCTTCCTAATTTTTGCTTTTTCTTCTTGCTTCAAAAACATTCCTTTTTGGCCGAATGGGTGGGGGGTTCTTTTTGCCGAATTTTTTGGGGGGCAAGAACCCCTTTTATGGTTGTTTTTTGCAGGTAGCAGGTGGCTAGGGGGAAGGGAGGCCATCCCTTAGGCTGGTGGCCGAAAATCACGGAGGGTAGATGCCCCAAATCATGTAATCTACCAGAAGGATCAGATTGCAATTACAGCAAAACTTATGGGGTCAAAACATAATTTTAAGAAAGTATTAGGGTCAAAGTATAATTTTGGAAAAATTTAGGGGTCAAAATGAAATTTTAGAAAAGATAGGGGGTTAAAATGTAATTTTGAAAAGTTGAGGGGTCAAATATAATTTTGATTTTTTGTATTTTCAAATTTTCAATTTTTTAAATTAATTTTTTTAATTAAACACGAAATCAAGTCGGACAAATTTAGTGCTTACAGAAGGAATCTGTGAGGGCAAAAGGTTGAGGGCCAAAGGTTTAAATAAAGGGATCTATGTCGCACAAGTAGAATCTGTATAGAACTATATTTATTCTATTTGACATTGATTAGAATAGGGTTTTTCAACCTTTAAATAGATGTAGTCGAAACTCTTCTTGTATCATTCGTTTTTTAACATTAGTGAATTTCTTCTCCTCTGCCCGTGATTTTTACTCAAAGAGATTTCTACGTAAAATTTATGTGTTCTTATTTTTCTTATTTTACGATCATTCTATTGTCATTATCGACGTCTATTATAACACTTTACTTACCACTCTTTCTTTGCTTTCTAATGGATGATTAATTGTTCTTATATTTTCCAAATATGAAATATTTTAAGGGTGTTATTCACATTATTAAATCTTGAAATTTTTTGGGGACATTTTAAAAAGTGCAAGATGGTTTTAAGTTTAACTACTATTACCCCTTCCTCTAGGGATTTTCATTTTTATAATTTTATTTAATTAATAAACTTAATTTGAAATAAAATTATTAAAATGTTTCAACTATAATATTTGTTTAAATTTTTAATTGTGTTTAAATTTTCAAAAAATTATTATTTATAAATTTAAAGTTATGACTTCAAAGTTGTGTAATTTTTTTTATTACACTTTAAAATTTTATTACTACTTAAAAGAAAATTGTTTAAAACAATTCATGGTAATTGAAATAAATACAATTTAATGCGAAATTTTGTGGATGATAATAATGATTATGTATGATAGTAAAATTTATTTACTTAGAGATTTAATTAGAAAATTTTAATAGTAGCTTCCCTTTTGACTTTGCTTTTGTATTTAACTTTGCATTGGTTCGAGTAATAAGGAGTTTACAGATCCTGCTTTTGGTGGAGATGGAGAAAAAAATTAAGTTGGTTATACTGGAAAGCCCCTAAATTTTTCCCTACGGTTATTATCTCAAACTTCTATATCAGGTTTACAAACCATCCTCTCTCGGTGAGGTGGAACTTGAACCTGTGACTGCATAATCACTATCAATTGGGCTCCCAAGTTTACTCCAAACCGTGACCCCATATTAACATCCGTCAACTAGGAGCCCCTTGTTATACTACAACCTGCAATCGTATAAGCACTGCAAACTCGAAGCCTGATTTGCAATGCAATAGACTTCTAAGGTAATGGTTCTATCTCTACACGACAAAAGAAATGCATAGTTTTCCCAGTGCTATCGCATCACCGTCACTGAAATATACCTTTGTGTTTTCACAATATCTACCTCAAACACAAACACAAAAAAATTGGCCTCCCATTATTTCCAACCTTAAAACCTACAACCCAAAAATAAACCCTAAACCCTTGAAAATCTTAACAAAATCCTAAAATCCATTTACTATAAAAATCCTAAACCCAATAAAACTCTAACAAAACCCTAAAAACTTTAAACCCAATCGAGGAGAGAAGGTAAAAACGTGTTGGTAACGCGTTTTCTTACAAAGTCAAATAAAATCTCTTCCAGTTAGACGCATTACATTCTCTCTCCAAAATAAACTTATTTCGATAAATATGCTAAAAATCCACTTACTCTCTCAACGTCTTTTAAAAAAATAGGCACTTTTGGCTAATTCTGCCCATGATGCGCAGTAAGAAACTAGTACTAAATATTTTAAGTGTGTTATTCACAGGCAAATATCCCAAAATACCAAAAAAATAAAAATTACCGAAAAGGATAGGTTTCAAAAATATTGACCGAAAGGGCAATTTCAAAAATCGCTTCGCCGGTAGCGTTTTTGGAAAGCGTTAAAGCGCGTCCAGGAGGCGCTGGTTACCTCACCAAAAACGCTCCCACGAGGGCGCTTTATTGAGGTGGCCAAAAGCGCCCCCGACGCCGCTTTTAGGCCGTCATGTATCAAATTTTTTTGACCGTTGCCCCAACGTAAAAAAAAACTATAAATACCCCCAACCCTTTATTTTTTCACACTTCAATCCTTTCTCATTTTTCTCTCAATTTTCTCTCAATTTGCTCTCAATTTTCTCTCAAGTTTCTCTCAAAGTCCTTGAAATTTACGCTCAAATTTCAAAATAGTCATTTACTATTTACGAAAAAGCCCTTTATAATTTTTTTAATATATCTATTTTTTGGAAAATTTAAAAATTCTTTATCGGAGTACAATGGCCGGGGAATTACGTCGCCTAGACAACAAGCACATTGCCGTCGAGCAAATGAAAATGGTAAGTTTGAATGTTAATTTTTCAATATTATTAAATTTTTTTAATTATGCAATTTTAATTAATTTTGAATTTTATAATTTTTTAAACAGTCTGTAGATCGGGTGTTGCAATGTTATATTCGCAACATGCCTGGTCCCCCATCGCCATTGATCGAGAATTACCTGCGGGAAGCGGGTTTTTGGCACGTGGCCACGATAGGCCGGGGGTTCAAGTTGGACCCGCCTTTGATCAGCGCGTTGATAGAGAGGTGGAGACCCGAGACGCACACTTTCCATCTGCCATGCGGAGAGTGTACCATCACCTTAGAAGATGTGCAGTTACAGTTGGGATTACCGGTGGACGGGTCGGTAGTCACCGGGTCCGTAACATCTCTCGATTGGATGGCCGTATGCTACGAGCTTCTGGGTGCCATTCCGGATAGAATGCAAGGAGGTCGGATCGATATGGCTTGGTTACGAGATGCATTCCCGCAGCCGAATGAAGGTTCGACCGAAGAAGAAAGAATACAGATGCGTGGCATACATGCTTCAGATAATTGAGGCTATCTCGATGCCGGACCTCTCTAGAAACCTCGTCCACCGAGATGACTCTCAAACTTGTTGATTTCAGAGCAGCCGGTGAATTGAGTTGGGGGTCTGCCGTGCTATCGAGGTTGTACCGGAGATGTGGGGGACGACTGCCGAGTAAAGAAAAATCAAGGTTGCCTATCACTACCTGCAATCATGGGCATGGTTTCGATTTCCATTTTACGCCCTCGACTCGACCGACCATATTCATTCCCACCGATAACGAGGTAAATTTAATATTATATTTTACAATTATGTCGAGATTTATAGTATAATTGCATGCTAAAAGTTTATTTAATTAGGTGGAACCATCCGACGAGTCATGTTGGAATACCTAACTCGCTTGAGGATATACGGCTCCTATTGGAACAACGGTCGGAATCACAAGTGAGTGTCAATTTTGTTATTATAATTTAGTATTTATGTATATAACTAATATTTTGGTAATGTTAATATAGTTTCAATGGACACCTGACGAGGATCCCAAATTGGCAAGAATTCGGAGGAGTTCCTCCAAAATCAGCAGTTGGTACGTTAAGGTCCCGCTAATCACCTACGCGACCGTGGAGATGCACCGGTCGATCGGGTTCTGCGGCAATTTGGATCTTGGCAACCGATTCCGTGTTTTCCGAGGTGCTCGATGATGAGCACAAAGTGGACTTACGGCAGCAGCACACGGATTGGCCAAGATTTTGGTCAGAACATATCGAGACGTGGGAGAACCGGTATGACTTTTTACTTAACCGGGAACCGATCATAGTTCCTGAGTTAGCGTGCGTGCCGGAGTACATGCCATGGTTTAGAATCCATGGCAAGCCGTATCTATTGTCGGATGAAGAGAGGCGACGGCAAATTCGCGAGCGAAGAGAACGTCGGGCCCTTTACATTCAAGGAGAATGGGTGATGAGACGGCCCAAAGAACAGCCGGCTACATACCACCGGGCCCATCAACAGCGCCTACACAATCACCGGCCCATCGGTTCGGTGACAACACCGACATCACAGCATCCCACGCTTATGCCAGTTCGTACCACCCCTTATATGTATCCTCCTAACCCATATATGTTTCCTTTTCCTAATCCCACCCTGTGTTGGAATGCATGGCGGGTTCGAGTCCGCTCTCGACAACTCCCATTAGCCACCGATCGTGAGGCCGACGTCGGTGTGGGATTAGAGGAGGCGCCGTCGGGAGCGCTTCTTTCTACCGAGCTCCTTCACCGTCACGGATGCGCCACACCCGCCGTGGTTTATGCAAACACCTCCGGGTCATTATTTTATCAAGGTGGGTCATCATCGCAACACCTGTAACTGCACTCCACCACGGAGGAATCGATTCCCACCGAGGTTCCACGACCCCCGCCGAAAGCTAGAAGAAGGAGGAATCCAGCGTGTAACCGCCGACCGCCCCCATGTGGCACTAGTTCCCACCAAAGATACTCTAAACCCTAATTTAATTTTGTTATTTTATTTTTTGTAATTTAGTTTTAATATATTTAATAAAATTTGAGTTTAATTTTTTAATTTCTGTAATTTAAATTTTTAATTTAATTTTAACATCTTTGATAAGATAGAAATGGTTTAATTTTTTTTGTAATTTAATTTTTTATATGTAATAAAATTTGAGTTTAATTTTATTTCTTTTGTAATTTAACTTTTTATTTTATTTTAATATATTTGATAAGATAGAAATGGTTTAATTTTTTGTAATTTAATTTTTTATATGTAATAAAATTTGAGTTTAATTTTATTTCTTTTGTAATTTAATTTTTATTTTAATTTTAATATCTTTGATAAGATAGAAATAGTTTAATTTTTTTGTAATTTAATTTTTTTATTTAATAAAAATTGAGTTTAATATTATTTATTTTGTATTTTAATTTTTATTTTAATTTTAATATCTTTGATAATATAGAAATGGTTTATTTTTTTGTAATTTAATTTTTTATATGTAATAAAATTTGAGTTTAATTTTATTTCTTTTGTAATTTAATTTTTTATTTTAATTTTAATATCTTTGATAAGATAGAAATGGTTTAATTTTTTTGTAATTTAAATTTTTATTTAATAAAAATTGAGTTTAATTTATTTCTTTTATATTTTAATTTTAATATCTTTGATAAGATAGAAATGGTTTAATTTTTTAATTTAATTTTTTTATATAATAAAATTTGAGTTTAATTTTATTTCTTTTGTAATTTAATTTTTTATTTTAATTTTAATATCTTTGATAAGATAGAAATGGTTTAATTTTTTTGTAATTTAATTTTTTATTTAATAAAATTGATTTTAATTTTATTTCTTTTGTATTTTAATTTTTTATTTTAATTTTAATATCTTTGATAATATAGAAATGGTTTAATTTTTTTATAATTTAATTTTTTATATTTAATAAAATTTGAGTTTAATTTTAGTTATTTTTTAATTTAATTTTTTATTTTAATTTAATATCTTTGATAAGATAGAAATGGTTTAATTTCTTTTTTTTGTAATTTAATTTTTTATTTAATAAAATTGAGTTTAATTTTATTTCTTTTGTATTTTAATTTTTTATTTTAATTTTAATATCTTTGATAAGATAGAAATGATTTAATTTTTTTGTAATTTTGTAATTTAATTTTAATAACTTGAATAAAATAAAAGTTGGTTTATTACTAAGATCAACGTTGATTAGGATGGGCTGTTTTATTTTTTAAATTGTAATAAATTTTTTATTTTTGGATAAAAAAGTTGTTTTTTATTTGTGTTTGTAATTTAATTTTAATTATCTTATATTTAATAAATTTGAGTTATTATACAAAAGTTCACCGCTTTTCCTCCAAAAAATGTAAATTACATAGCCAAAAGAGACAAACAAGCTAAGAACACGGTCAACTAGTTCGATTTGGACACGAGCGAGATGTATGGTCGGGTTCCTACACCACCCGCATCCCGACTTTGGTTGGTCGGTTCTGATATCCATATTGTTGCGTATTCTAGTCGAGGAAGGTCGACCTTTTGGTTTGCGCCTCAATTCTCTATCCCAAGAATGTACTTATACGGTGCAAGCGATACCGATGGCCACTTACGCTCATCTGGATGGTGGGAATACGTGTTCCACACGTTGTACATGTTTTCTAATTTGTAGACTTCGTCGACATAGCTCATGGGGTCAAGACGAAGATTATGACAAGCCGCAAGTACATGAGCACATGGGTAACGGCGCATCAAATATCCCACAATCGCATGTCCTATTTGTCAAGTGTACACGATAATGCCCGCCAACAATACCTTGGTTCGGTCTGTCAAACTCCGTGACACGAAACCATAAGTCGTCATGGTCGTGACACACCGTGTGCATGGTGTTCGCCGTGCCTTCCCACGGTTAATTTCTTGCAAGACCTTCGGCTCCATACATAGCCTCCTTGCATCGCCTCGATAACTCGCCGCCTCTTTGGAAATAGTACCGCTAAATGAAAATATGTCTCCCGCAAAACCGTCAGAATCGGCAGATGACGGGTTCCTTTAGCATGTAATTTATGCATTCGGCCAGTTTGTGGTCATATGACCATATCGTAGGTCATCATATGCTTGTGTCCACTGCTCAAAAGGAATATTGCATTGTGTACTTTGCGCTTCGGCGTTATCTCCAGCAATAAACCGCCAACATCTCGTGAAAACGGTCTTTATTGATCTCGTACCGCCAATATACGTTGATAGCGAATATTACATACCACTATTCAATTGCGAATAAATTGAAAATTTCAAAAGAAATTATATTAATAGATATTTCATACCCATATCGGTCACTTGTCGCTTCGTCTTTTAGATCGGTGTTGCCCATAGTAGTTGGATGAAACATGCCTCGTGCAATATCGATGGTGTGCGATGCCACATGCTTCCTCGTCGTTCTATTGCCGCAAGTATTCCAGGCCCCAATCCGATATAACGATATGTCGTTGAGGGCGATATGCCTCCTTAACCTAGATAGGAAGAAGTCCCTACCATCACCGACTTCGGTGTTATTGCGAATGCAATCGAAAGGATTCTTCCACGCCGCCTTGTACCACGCCTAGCAATAGCCGTCGCGATATCTACCATACATGAAGGTACCATCAATTTGTACCAGTTGGCTTGCAGATGTAAAAGCATCTCGGCATTGCTTAAATGTCCGAATAGGCGCTTGAACACTACGCATCCATGGAGCAGACGATCTTTGTAGTACGCCGGTTCCGTTTCAAGGTCTTGTAGTCGCTCGGGACATACGTCTCCAACACCGACACCACCGCCACACTTCATTATATGAAGCGCCCCACCGACCGTGCAACTTTTCCAACGCTTTCGCTGGCTATCCAAGCCTTTCAGAAGAGGCGTGTACCCCATTTGCTACGAATATTGCCAATTAAGGCCAAGATGTAGTTTTGGGATCGGCCTTCACCGTCGGGATTATTAAATCACCAACATGTCGAATCCATCCTCGGATGATCTAGTGTTACACCCACAACAAGCACGTTAAATAATGCAACATTACATAATATTAGTGTTATTCAAAATCATTGAACACATAGTGGTATCAGATCGGTAAGACATGTATGCGGACCTTTGTACTTTTCACCTCCCACATCCATGTCCTTTTCCTCAACGACGCCATGATTTTCCATGAACATGTGCTTGCCTCTTGCACCGCACGCTTCGCGCACCTATCGAGCTTTGATTTAACCATAGTGTAGTTAACCCGCTCTCGATCATCGTATTGTTTCAATGCACCAAGAAAAGTATTCTTGTTGGAAAACTGGTTACCAACTTCTAATTGGTCCGAATCCAACGAAGAATTTGTACGGTCACGCGTCCGGTGTGGTAGTTCAGGAAACTCCAATGCATCATCTTGAGATAGATCGACATTATGCATGTGCGCTAGAGGTGAGTATGCCCTGAATAGCGGATCTTCTTCTTCTTCGTCTGAACCGCCCTCAACATCTTCAGGTACAATTGGAACGGGCTCCGGTTCAGAAAATAATCCAACTTCTGCACCGTCAGGCCCTAGCTCCCGAGGTGGATCCACATCGGATTCATCGTCCGATCCTCCATAACCTGCAACAAACGAGGGCCCCTCACTGGTGGATGTCGTCGATAATACATCATCCTCCTTAAACATCTTTCAGAAGATCCCAATCGATGTGGATTGCCATCCACTAGAAGTTGATGACGCCCTCCAATACGTATTTCGCCATCCGACGTCCGAATGACGAATATGCATATCCCATCCACCAATCGAGTGTTATGTTTTCCATACTACCACCGCACACGGCACTTCGTGTTTTGCCTCCCACTTACAGAGTGTCGACTTGGGGTCGGTACTCCCTCGAACGATACTAGATGTTGAGGTCGCGACGAGATCACTTGGAGATGAAAATTCTACATATACCTCGATATAGGGTGAACCACTGGCAAGATGAGTCTCCACCATTGCCTCAAGGCTCCGAGGACCTTTGATGTCGAATGCGTCATATCTCACCGGATCAAACGAAGCACAAAATCTATACTTAATAGACTGAACTTTCATTAGCGTTGTTCCAAATATTTTACGCCTAATTCTTTTGCGAAGTTCTACCAAATCGACGTTCCGATTAAAACTCAATCGCTCTGTGTTCTCCGATAAGAAAATAACACCATCTTCGGTGTCACGCACTTCACCATCGTAGTAAATAACAGCATTAATACGTTCACTCATTTTCAATTTTTTTTTCCTTTTGCTTGAATTTGCTTTCTGCCAACTGAGAATGAAATTTGACTGATTTAAAGCCTAATTTTGCGGATAGCATCAGTAGCAAAAGCGCGTCTCACGGGAGCGCTTTTCAAGACTCTCGGTAATAGTGCACCCGCCGAAGCGTTTTTTGCCTTGCTTGTTTAAACGTCTCTCAAAATAATTTTGCCAAGACCATGTAGCAAAAGAGAGTCCACGTGGGAGCGCCGCCACGGTTTGTTCTCGCCCAAAACTTATTTCATTTTTCACATTGCAAGTGGACGGAAGAATCTTAAAAACGCTGTCACGTAAGCGTTTTGGGGGAAAAAGCCTAAAGCGTCCCTAGGGGAGCGCTTATTACATCAATAAGCGCCGCCTCGTGGGAGCGCTTTTTCTTGAGGTGGCCAAAAGCGCTCCCTCAGGGACGCGCTTTAGGTTGCTTTCCCCAAAAACGCTATGATGTGGACGCGATTTTTGGGGAAATTGCCCTTTCCGGTCAATATTTTTGAAACCTGTCTTTTCCGATAATTTTTGATTTTTTTTTTTTGGTATTTTTGAGATATTTGCCCGTTATTCACATCTATTAAATCTTCAATTTTGGGGACAATTTGAGAAATTACAAGATGGTTTTAAGCCTAACTAGACTTATCCCCCCGCTTTCGCTGGGGATTTTATTTATAATTTTTATCTTTAGATTATAGTAATATTAATATTTGATTATTTATGAAAATAAAATGGTATAATGATTTATTTGACCCTTAAACTTTACCAAAAAAGTTATTTTAGCCTTCCATTTATTTTTATTTTTTTACTTCTTTTAGCCCTTTAACTTGCATTGTCTGTCAAATCATTTTAACTTTGCTGATGTGGCATACATGTGGATCCCCACGTGAATGTCACCACATTAGCAATTAAATAATTTTTTAAATACAAAAACTTCAAAAAAAAACATAAAAATTTTAAAATCATTAAATTGTATAAAATTATAAAAAATATTTTTTTAATATTTTTTAAATTTTCTTAAATTTATTTAATCTCTAACTTGACATACACTTGGACTTCCACATGGATTCTATGTCTGTAAAGTTAATAGAGGTTAACTTTTCTATCTATTTTTAGATTTTTGACAAACAATATAAATTCAATAATTAAAAGAGATGAAAAATTAAATAAAAGACTAAAATAATTTTTTATAAATTTAGAGGGTGAAATAATTCATTATACCAAATTAAATTTATGTTAACTGTTTTAGTTGAATATGAATTTTAAGTTCAGTTGCAAGTCAACATAAAGATTATATATATATATATATATATATATATATATATAATTTTAGTGTATGGGTCAATTAAGAATACTGAAACGATATGTCAGTAATTCCCTTAGAAAATTTTAGATGTAAAAGTGAAATTTTAATTCGGTGAGTACTTAAGTTTGTAATCGTTTATTGTATGAGATGCTAAGATAGTAAATTATTTTCTAGGTAAAATCCTACAGACATAGAGAAATCATATAGTGTGTTCATTGTTGTTGTTCATCAGTACCTAAAGTTGTTGGAGCTGATTCTGGCACTGCTCAATTTACTTGAAACTATTGTTGCAGATCTTTTATGTCATATCTTTACTCTGATGTATTTAAGATGAACTCTAGATTTTTCGATAAGTTTAGAAGTAAATTGATAAAATAGTTTAGCCACAATTATTAGCACTCACATTCAATCCTCTAAAATCCCCCAAGAAATTTACTATCTTTTCTCCCTAGTCTTTTCTTTCTCTATATTTCTTGCTATTTTTCTTTTAATTTGAAAAATAAGTAAGTAAAGCACTTGATAATATAGTCGCTAGGCTTGGTTCATTCTAGCTTAATCCAATTTGAGGGGGTTAATTATGGGTCGTGATTTGCATTTAGTGAGAATGGGCTTGGATTAAGAGGTGCATAAATAAGATTTGATAATTCGAGTATCCACACCACAATAGTACTGAGAGAAATAGGAATACTTCTAATGCTATTACTTTCTCAGCAACATGACCTAAGGCCTTGAACAATTTGGAAGAAATTAAACATCAAAACACACAACTCCTACTTCATAATCTTAACTGATACAAACAAACAACCATTTAAGGAAACAAAATTTCCACTGCGTGCTTTTATTTTCTTATAGTTTAGTTTCCATAGGCAAATGCACATGAAGAACCCCACAAATTAGTTCACCCTTCTGCAGTTCTTCCTGATCTCGCCACGTGATCCAGTGAGGGGACTAATGTCTCCCATCTTGATCATGGCAGAAACAAAATCCGAATTGAAGGAGCTTGGGCTGTTACCGTAACCGCGAACGATGGAATCCGTGGATCCACCATTGAACAACTGTTGATCAGAGTGGAGAAGTCCTCTTTGACTGATTAGGTTCTTGAAGTAGTTGTTGTCAAAAGATGTTGGAGTTTGGATATCAAGAGGTGCCAAATTGTTGTCCCCTGAGCCTGTTGTTCTTGGGCAGTTTCTTTGCCTTGTTTGAGCGAAGGAAGCGTCAATGTTGCTCTCATTGTATATGCGAGCCCTGAATGACGTGCATCTCGCTTGTCCAATTGTGTGTGCCCCTGCACAATTTACAGTTGAGGCTGTCAGGATCGAATTCCAATTTTTAGAATTAATGTTAGTCAGAAACTGGTGAGTTCATATATGTTTCTTAAAGGGTCATGTGTTTGTTTACATATGAGTCCAACACGGATATTAGATATAGATACTTCAAAAGAAAATTGAAATGTCAGAACCAAACAAACAAGTGTAATGGTAGGACAGAGAACAAACCAGATAACGCAACCAAGTCCCTGGTGGAAAGTCCAAGAGCATTGAACCTGGAAGTGAGTTGGTTCAAGTTCGAAGTTGGTGCAGGAATGCCATTATTAGCCGCAGACTGGCTAGCACTTCTTGCATCTCTCCTTCCAAGTTTCACATCCCATTTGGGACCTCCCAACTACAAATAAATAATAACTAAAAATTAAAAAATGTATTCTTTCAATTACGTGCTTATTTGAAAATCTCAGCAAGTTGCTTAAATATGTTCATATATGCATGCATGTATATATGTTTAGGACTTACAATTTCGACAGAGTCTCTAGCAGTAATGGCCAAGATATCAGCACAAGAAACTACACCAGGGCAAACATTCTCAACAGCTGACTTGATGTTATCAACAACATCGAATCCCGAGCCGAGTTCCGATTCGGGACAGCATTTTTCTCTCCGGTGAAGGAAGATGTGTCGTCGAGTAGCACTGATCCGTCACAACCCTATCATGAAACTCTTATTAACACCATGATAAATCAAGGCACATACTTAGTAGTTACCATGAAATAGAACAAAGCTAAAGTCACTAAGTTAGGCATCATAATATGGTCAACTTTGTCGGTTTCTTTTCTTTTTGTTTTTGGTTGATGTCCTTTTCGACAGAAGTCAAATAAAGAGGCCATTTTCCTAAAACATTATTACTAGTAAAATGCAGAGGATGAGTTTGAAATTCATTAGAAAATTCTAACTTTACCATCCTACGCATGATTTAGAAGAAGAAGAAGAAGAATTACATTGACAAAGCAGTCGTGGAAGAACAATCGAAGCAGAGAAGCACCCATTCGGGCCTCTTTGTTAATAGCAGAGGTGACAGTGGATTTCACAGTTGAAAACAACTTGGGGCATGATTTTGAGTAAAAATTGGTTGAAAGTTGAGCATTGGTGCTCCCCAATACAACCACAAGGAGAAGCAATGTCAAACAAAACTTGGAAAAACTAGAAGCTGAACCCATTTTAGTATTACCCAACATATACATGCAACAACTGAAAATGTCTTTGGCTTGGAAACTAACCGTGCCAAACTCATGCCTTTATATACACATATTTCTCCACCCTAATCAAAGCTACCATTCTCGACAGGTAACCTAACACGTAGACTCGTCAAATCTGCATGGCATTTTTACTTTTACGTTCTCAAGTAGGATATTCTGTTAAATTTGTGTTCATATTAATATGATAAGAAAAAGTAAAGATGAAGACGCGTATTTGTTTGACACTCGCTAACGAATTGGTTATGTGTTTTACATTTATTCGTTAATAAGGGCACAGTGTTATTGGTAGGCTTCCCATTTCAAATCACTTTAATTACAATAAATCTTTTATGATTTGGTCCACATTTGTGATTAATGACCGCAACTTCTCTTCATCAACAAGCAAACTAAATCCGAAGTTTGAAAAAAAATCACCAAAATATGTCAGCACATTTTATGATTTACCTGAAATAGAAATAGTGAAGATGATTATTTTCATATTAATAGATTCAGGTCCATAACCTAAGATATCTTAGGTATTATTCTTGATTCACAAAAAATATAAATATACTCAAAATAACATTTGTTATTTTGTAAAATGAATAAGTTTTTGGTAATTTTGTAACTGTGTTAGGACCCACTATTAATATATAATTAGATTATGGCACAAAATTTTATGTAAAAATATTAATATAAAAATCAAATGCATCTGGGTTGAAATGGTAAATTTGAGATAATGAAAATTACAATGATTTTGGTTCAAATCTCATTATTCGGTTATGTGTATGTACTTTATTTTTTTAGATTTATCAAAATAAAAATATAGAAATACCCTCGTAGAAGGCCCAAATTGCCCGGAACCCATTTTTACAACCCATTAAACAAGCCCACTTTACAAGTCCAATTTCTAAAACAAAACCCTAGCCCAACACCCAAATGAAAACAGAAACAACAAACCCTAGTACGCCAGCACCTAAGGTCTTCGCCTCCACCGCCTATGTCACCTCTGCGACCACCACCACCGTCCCATCACCACTTGCTCCCCATAACCTGCAAACAAAAGAAAACAGACAGCAATAGCAGCAGAAATATCGATTGTATTTTTTATTTCTTCTTTCTTCAATCTCGGTTATAAAAACCGAAGAAGAAACAATGTAAAGGGGATTGATTTTTGAATACAAAAAAAGAGAGAGATTTCAGATTCACAAACAATCAAGTGATTAAATACAAACGCAAAAACAGAGATTAAACTCTAAAAGAAAAAACTAGAATCAAAACCGAAGAATAGAGGCGATTTCTTTTTTTTTTCGAAATTCTTTTTTTCTTTTCCTTTTTTTCTTCTTTTTGGCATATACATATATCTATATATTAAAAAGAGAGAAAAAATAGAACTTTACCTTTTCGGGTTCGATCCCGTGCACTGCCATGGCGGCGTATGAACAGAGTTCATGCATGCATGAATCTGACGGAATCCCACCAGAGACACCGAGCTGCAGAGAAAAAAAAGAGATTAGAAATTTTTTTAACAAGTGAGAAATGATTTTTTCGATTTTGGGCCTTAATAGCCCCTCAAACGACATCGCTTTAGGGATGGCTATTAACGCCCAAAACGACGTCGCTTTGACCGGGATCCAGCAGCGACCGACCCGCCAGGGAGGATCCGCGTGTTTTTGCTTTTGGGGTTTATTACTGTATTGATCCTTCCACTTTTTTATCAATTTGTAATCAAGCTTTCTGCGTTTTTAATTTTGACCCCAAACTTTCATTCGGATTTCATTTTGGTCCTTTCCATGCTGTGCGTTTTGAAGGGAGGGGTTATTTTCCGCTTTAGTCCCTCCACCCTTTAACGCATTACAATAAGGACTTTCCCTCTCTTTTATTTTCAAATCTACCCCGATACTTTGTTTTAATTCAAGTTTCGTCCTTTTTGGCTATTTTCACCTATTTTATTATTTAAGTAATTGTTTTTAATATTATTATTACATTGCATCTGGTATTATTTTTATTTATTATTATCTATTTGTACAAACCCAATTTCGCCAACCGCTTATAACAAACCCAAAACCCAAAACCCAAAACCTAAACCTAAACCCAAACCCAATACACTAAAACCCAATGACTCGCCCACTAACTCAACCCAATCACCACTACACCCAATGGCCTAAAGTTCAAAATTAGGTTCGGGAACCTAATCTGCCCCAACAAGAAGATTGAATGGCAGGGCCATTTAAATCTTCTGCCTCGACTCTTGGCCTTCTGTCCCATCCACCGCCCACTGCCACTGCCACCGCCACCGCCATTGCAAGAGCATCACCAACTCCTCCACTTGGCCACTTACCTGCAAGCAATGAAAGAGAAGCGACAGAACAGAACAAGTTGTAAAAATAAGAAGGCTATAAAGGCCGATTTTAAAACGATTGTAAGGGACTTTTTTTTTCGATCAATATACAATAAAAAAGAAATTTCAAAGCACAAAAACAGCAGATCCAAACACAAGAAGAGAAAAACACAAAAGATTCATTAAAATTGAAAGAAATAGAGGCCAAAGGTGATTTTTTTTCTGTTATTTTCGAAAGTTATTTCTTTTTTTCTTTCTTTTTCAGTAAACATACATATAACTATATTATTAAAATATATACATAAAAAGGAGAAAAAAATTTACCTTTTCTGAACTTTCGACCACCAGTGTACGCGGCGGCGTGACGGCCATGGCGGTGCATGACCGCAATCGAAATCCCACCAGCCATCCCCCCTTCTGCAGAGAAATAAAGAAAGAAAGGAGAGATTTTTTTTAAAAAACAGGCCAAAAATGATTTTTTTCAAAGATTTAGGGCTTTATATAGCCCTGAAAACGCTGCGTCGTTTTGCCTTTAACCCCAAAACGACGTCATTTCACCCATGACCGACCCGATCCGATCCGACCCGCCCTAAGATCCGCGTGTTTTTTAATCGATGGGTTAATTGCACAATCGGTCCTTTCGTATTTTTAGATTTTACAATTAAGTTTTTCGCTATTGCAATTTTACCCCAAAACTTTACGCGATTATAATTCGGTCCTTTTAAACGCTGCGTTTCACTATTTGGGAAAATTGCGCTCCTCCTCCCCGACTTTTTATGCGTTGCTTTGTTTGGTCCTTTTATTGCTTATAATATCTAATTTGGCCCTCTTACTGCATTTTAATTTCAATTTGACCCATTTTTCAAATTATTTTGCAATTTTCACTATTTCTACTACTATTTAACATTGACTATTTGTTATTATTTATATGTTCGTTATTATTATTATTATTATTATTATTATTATTATTTATTATTTCTATTATTATTCCATTATTATTATTATTTATTGTTCGATACATATATGTATCTTTCCTTATCATTTTGTTTATCATTATTATTATTATATTATTATTCTTATTATCGTTATTAAATATATTATCATCACCATTCTTTCTTATTACTACTATTATATATATGTATATTTCACTATTATTCGCTTACCATCATTTTATATTATTACCACTATCTTGTATTTTATTATCTTATTATTTAATTTTCATCTTTGTAATTTTATTATTCTATTTTACCACTAATATTATGTATAATATTATTCATATTGGTATAGCATTATCATTGTTTCAAATCATTGTCATATTATTATTATTCGTATTCTTATACTTATTATATTTATCTTAATTTCATATTATCACTACACAAAATGTATTTTGAAAATCACCATATTCCATTTAAAGGTTTTCAAAATGAAGGTGATGTTTCGTATTTACAAATTCGAAAAATAGTGCCCTAACGTGCTGGGTTGCGATTTTCCGTTTAACTAAGTAACTTAACATCCCTTTTATGAAGTTTCGCAAATCACGAGACGATTTTGATCACGAGAGATTAAAACATCGTGTCCTAACGAGCTGAACGTGATGTTTATATCTTTTCGGGACAAAGAAATCTCAAGTTTTGACTCGAGCCTTCTCTTTGATTGGATCCGATGCGAGGTATTTTGTAAAATTGCTACATTCCATTTAAAGGTTTTAAAATAAAGGCAATGTTTTGTATTTAGGAATTCGGGGAATAGTACCCTAACGTGCTGGGTTGCGATTTTCTTTGACTAAAACACTAAACATCCTTTTAATAAATTTCACGAACTTCGAAGATAACTTTGATTACTGAAGGCTTGAATATCGCGTCTAACGTCTTGGATGTGATGCTTGTATCCTCTCGGAATAAAGAAATCTCAAACTCCGCCTCAACTATCCAAACATTTTTAAAGATCCGAATTTAAAGTCTTTTCAAACTTCCGACATTAAGACACTAATTAATCATTTTGGTACCAATTTTGGGCGATCGAGGGTGCTAACCTTCCTCGTCATGTAACCGACTTACGAACTCGTTTTCGGATTTCGTAGACCAAAACCGTTGTTTTGATAAATCAAACTGTTTATTAAAAACAACCATTTTACGAGGTGACCCGATCACACCTCAACAAAAAAGGATTGGTGGTGACTCCCTTTTTTTTCATTTTTAAAACCCAAAGTAGAACCCCTTGTCGTTCTCCAAAAAAAATGGTGACGACAGCTTGGCGACTCCACTGGGGACGCTTTTTGGAAAGTCAAGCCATAAATTGATTATTTTCTGTCTTTTGTCAGAAATTTGAAAGTTCAAGTTGAAAATTACAATCTTTTTACTGCATGTTGTTTTAATTTCGGCATTGCATTGCATGACCGTCGTGGTCACACCTTTAAGTGGAAGTGAGAAACTACTCTTTCGTGAGGTTTTCACCTCCGTGCAAGATAGTGGATCGCTTTCGGGATACATCCGTACCTATGTCTTCGTGAGATTTTCATCTCCGTGCAGCCATAGGGAAATGTATTCCCCTGAACTGAACTCGGTTTATATGAGCCTATAATGGGTGAGGATCGAGAATCGCTAGTTCGGTACCCTTACTTTAGAACTGAACCTCATATAGTAAGCCCTAAGAACCCACCCTAGGTAGAGCGCCAAACCCTAGTGGTTACCAGATTAGGTATTTTATTCTTTGCTTATGTATGGAGTAATCGATTTGCTTTATTTTATTTTTGCATGGCATCTTCATCAAAAAGGTGTTGATTCACATTCAATTGCTGAATAGATAGCTTCTCATGGAAAGGGGGTTTCTTGATAGAGTGGAGGACAATGCGTCGTCCGAATATGGCGAGACACTACAACAAGAAAAGGGTGTGATCTTCTGTAAGGGCACGTGTCGAATTATGGGACTTCACGCATCGTTGTAACTCAAAATAATCTTCAAGAGATGAAAGAGATATGGAGTCAATGGGACGGCGAGATTAAGCAACTATTCTCTGTCATTACGGTGATCGCCTTATCGCTCGACATCAAGGTAGACCAAGACTTATTCGAGCTATAGCCCAATTTTGGAATCTCGCTTATAGTTGTTTTACTTTCGAAAGCGGATCCGGTGCTATAGAAGAGTATACTGACTTTACTCCGTTGCCCAAAAATTCAAACCGACAAAGTTTATACAAGACACATTAACGCCCCACCTTCTTAAAAAGTGATGAATATTACGGGAATGAGCGAAGCAGTGGGTTGCAGGACGGATAAAACAAAAGGAGATTGTAAGTGCATCCTTGGAGAAATTTAAGGGATTTGATCATAGCACACCCTGACGTGAAGAAAAGGGTTGACATTTTTGCCTTGAGCATTTATGTAAAGGGGGGATTGATTTTTGAATACAAAAAAAGAGAGAGATTTCAGATTCACAAACAATCAAGTGATTAAATACAAACGCAAAAACAGAGATTAAACTCTGAAAGAAAAAACTAGAATCAAAACCGAAGAATAGAGGTGATTAATTTCTTCTTTTTTTTTTTTTGAAATTCTTTTTTCTTTTCCTTTTTTTCTTCTTTTCGGCATATACATATATCTATATATTAAAAAAAGAGAAAAAATAGAACTTTACCTTTTCGGTTCACCGCTGTGGCACCATGGCCGGCGATTTGAGCCCGAGGCGGCGAACGGACGGAATCCCAACGGAGACATTGAGCCTGCAGAGAAAAAAAGAGAGATTAGAATTTTTTTAACAAGCAGGAGAAATGATTTTTTTTTTCTGATTTTTAGGCCTTAAATAGCCCCTCAAAACGACGTCGTTTTGGAATGGCCATTAACGCCCAAAACGACGTCGTTTTGATCAGAATCCGCGCGCGCGACCCGACCCGCCCAGGAGGATTCGCGTGCTTTTGCTTTTGGGGTTTATTGCTATATTGATCCTTCCGCTTTTTTATCAATTTGTAATCAAGCTTTCTGCGTTTTTAATTTTGACCCCGAACTTTCATTCAATTTCATTTTGGTCATTTCCATGTCATGCGTTTTGAAGGGAGGGTTATTTTCCGCTTTAGTCCTCCACCTTTTAGCGCATTACAATAAGGACCTTCCTCTCTTTTATTTTCAAATCTACCCGATACTTTGTTTTAATTCAAGTTTCGTCCTTTTGGCTATTTTCACCTATTTTATTATTTAAGTAATTGTTTTAATATTATTATTACATTGCATCCGTATTATTTTATTTATTATTATCTATTTATTATTATTACTATTTATTATTTTCTTAATATGTTGTTATTTTCTATTTAAGTTATTATTATTATCATTATTAATATTTATATTAACACATTGTTATTATTTTCATTATTATCATTATTTTATTTTTAATACTATTATTATAATCATCGCCATCACTTTATGTTCGTCATTATTTTGTTATTGTTATTATTTTTAACATCTTTTTATTATCTTTATCTTATTATTACTACACTATTACTATTCTATTTTCATTATCATTATTATTATTACTATTATTATTATCATTACCATTATATTGTTAGCATATTATTATTGTTTTCTTTTCGTCAGTAATTATCCTTCCCGATATCTCGCTTTTTATAGCAATCGACATCCCGTATTAGCAATTCGAGTGAGTCGAGCCCTAACTTACTGAGTTTCGATTTTTCTTGTTTAAGCTAAACAACGGGATATCCCTTTCAAAAATCACGAATTCAAGTTTCAAATCAACTTTCTGTATTAGCAATTCGAGTGAATCGAGCCCTAACTTACTGGGTTCTGATTTTTCTCGTTTAAGCTAAACAACGAGATGTCTCTTTTAAAATCGCAATTCAAATTTTAAACAAAACACTTAATCCCGGGAATTCAAAATGTCGTGCCCTAACTTACTGGACTTGACATCTAGATACTTCGGATAAGTTTTTTTAATATAGGGGCAATATTCCTAATTTGGACCTTCGAGAAAACGAGCCCTAAATTACTGGGTTCTGATTTCTCTTTGGACAAATGACGGGAGATCCTCTTCAAATATAAAACCAAGTTTTAAAAGGCGAGCTTAGTTTCGGAAATCTAAACTATTGCGCCCTAACTTACTGGACATGATGCTTTATCTCTTCGAAAATAAGAAAGTCTTAACGCCCCTTTCAATCCCTTCAAGTTTTAGAAATCAAAAGTATCTATTTTCGAATCATTTCAAAGTTTTCAACATTAGGACATCGATCAATCAATTTGGTACCAATTTTGAGCGTCTGAGGTGCTAACCCTTACTTGTATGTAACCGACTCTCGAACTCATTTTCGGATTTCGAGACCAAAATCGTTGTTTTGATGAATTGAACTGTTTATTAAGTGGCAATAGGCATATGCATGTCTAGGAATGGATTCGGGAAAAGCTTGGTATTTAAGCGATCTAGTGACTCACCTCCTTTTCACTAGAATCCTACCGGTGCATAGTGACTATTCACCCTAGTTCGATGGCGTGTCGACAGCCAAAACTTACAACTAAAACCCGAAAGGACCACCACACCCTTTTTGTGAAAACCCTAGTTTTGAAATTACCAAATAACCCTAGATTTGTGAAAATTACCTTAGATTGAAAAATGACCAAAATACCCTTGGTTTACAAAACTACCAAATTACCCTAACTTGGAAAATTTTTGAAATACCCCTGAATTTCCAAAATTATCAAAATACCCCCGAATTTGTAAAATTTACAAAATACCCTCGAGTTGGGAAAAATTACCAAAATACCCTTATTTCGCCAAATCACCCGAAATTATATTTTGGAAAATTACGAAAATACCCCTGTAGGTTAAAATTACGAAAATACCCCCAGGTAGTGAAATAACGAAAATACCCGTAGGTGATGAATGTGCTCCTATGAATGTTGAATGTGCATGTTTCCTAGAATTAGGAAGATTGAAAACTGTAGATAGGTCCGAATACGAAAGAATCACTTTTAAAAGCTATTTTTCATAAAATTGTTCGTGGATAAACAGTGAACAGGGTTAATAATTCATAAAATTTTTAACCAGATAAACCGAACGAGAAGAATAAGTACACGAGGTCGTGGACGTCTACCGCGTGGCCGTGGCAGGGGTAGGATGGCCTTGTCGGAGCCAGCAGGGTCTAGCCATGGGTCTGAAAATGTAATGCCGGATCTGCCGGCGGTGGAAGCTGAGTTTTAGGACCAGACCGGTGGTAATGATGTAGTATCGCAGGCGGTACTACGAGTTTTAGAAAGGGTTACCGAGGCAGGTGGGGGAGCAAGAACTCGCAAATCGATTGCTGAGTGACTCCGAGATAACGGAGCGGAGGTGTTTAGGGGGTGTCCGGTGTAGCTTCCAATGCTGCTGAGTATTGGTTGGAGGAACAGAGCGAATAATGGATGACTTAGATTTCTCGACTGAGGAGAAGTTGAAGGGATAGTATCTCTTCTCGGGATGAGTCGTACCGATGGTGGCTCACGGTCGGGGATGGTGCGATGGCGGTGATATCACCAGGATTATTTTAAAGCGACCTATCGAGAAAGTATGTGGGGATGGCTATCTTGATGCATAGCGTAGAGGCGTTCCTAAATTTGGTACAAGAGAATAAGTCGATCTGCAGTCTGAGGCTAAATTCTTGAGGTTGAGTAGGTATGCTCGGGTATGGTGGCTACAGAACATGAGCACTGTATTAGGTTCAAGGACGGGTTAAGAGATGAGCTACGAGTGTTAATTTCACCTATCATTCTCATGGAAAAGGCTAAGGTAGCTGAAGAGGTGAAGCGAACTGAGAGGCGAAATCAGGACCGAAGTAGGGATAAAAAGAGTTTTGAGCCTTCAGGGTCTCTGGAAGTTCACAGAAGAGGGCTAGATTTGGTAGACTGAAAAGAGCCGAAAGCTTCTTTGCTCTCGATTAGCCACCTCGATTGTGCTAGATGCGGGAAGTCCTATTCGAGAGAATGTTTGGCTGGTAGTAGAGGGTGCTTTGAGTGCGGGTCAATGGAGCACCAGGTAAGGGACTGTCCGCAGAAGTTAGCTAGAATTCAAGCTGAGGGTCAAGGACGTGGTCAACTCAGGAGAGATGGCCAGCAACCACAGAGGGGTTGAAATGCAGCTAGGGGTAATGGTAATGGCAATGGTCGAGGTCGTGGAGCACCTAACCTAGGTGCTGGAAGGGCTAATGCTAGGCAGCCTGGGTTGGTCTACGCAGCCAAACGTCGAGAGGAAGGCGACGCACCGAACGTCATAACCGGTACGTTTATAATTTCTAGGCTGCCTTACATTGCTTTAATTGATATTGGTTCGACACACTCGTATGTTGCTAGTAGTGTGGTAGAAACTCTGAACTTAACCTATGAGATATCTGCTAGGAAGATGTGATGAGTTAGCCTCTAGGACACTCGTGGTGGTAGACAAAGCGTAGGGGACGTACCCTAGAACTTCAAGGGTCGTGTTTCAAGCGAATTTGATGGAACTACCCTTTGGGGAGTTCGATTTAATCTTAGAAATGGATTGGTTGGTTAAGTACCAAGCAGAATTAGACTGTGCGGCTAAGCACATGATGTTGAAAACAGTCGAGGGTGTAGAGGTGGTAATGATAGATGAGAGAAGGAATTACCTATCTAATGTGGTGTCCGCGCTGAAAGCGGAGAAGATGGTAAGGAAAGGATGTGAGGCGTTTGTAGTTTATGTTTGTGCTTTGGAGGGTAAGAAAACTATAGGAAGTGTTCAAGCGGTGAATGAGTTTGTTGATGGCTTCCCAGAAGAGCTTCCGGGTTTGCCCCTAGATCGGGAAGTAGAGTTCGCTATAGACCTTTTACCGGGAACAGTGCCAGTGTCCATTGCTCCGTATAGGATGGCGTCAAAGGAATTGGTGGAGTTGAAAGTACAGATTCAGGAGTTACTGGATCGGGGTTTCATCCAGCCAAGTGCGTCTCCGTGGGGAGCGCCGGTACTCTTTGTTAAGAAAAAGGACGGGTCGATGCGTATGTGCATAGAATATCGTCGATTGAATAAATTGACGATTAAGAACAAGTACACTTTGCCTAGGATAGACGACTTGTTCGACCAGCTTAAGGGAGCATCGGTCTTTTCCAAGATAGATTTGAGGTCGGGGTATCACCAACTTAAGGTAAAGGAGGCGGATATCCATGAGACGGTATTTTGTACTCGATACAGGCATTATGAATTTTTGGTTATACCGTTCGGATTAACGAACACACCAGCAGCGTTTATGGATATGATAAACTGAGTGTTTCAGCCGTATTTAGATCGGTTTGTCGTGGTATTTATCGACGACATTCTGGTGAACTCGAAATCGGAGGAGGAGCATGACGCACCTTTACGAGTGGTATTGCAGATTCTAAGGGAAAAGCGTTTATATGCCAAGTTTAGTAAGTGCGAGTTCTGGCTGAAGGAGATTACTTTCTTAGGTCATGTAGTATCAGCTGAGGGGATTAGAGTGGACCCTCGAAAGATTGAGGCAGTTTTAGATTGGAAGCCACCGAAGTCTGTGGCAGATATTCGGAGCTTTCTAGGGCTAGCAGGGTATTACCGAAGGTTCGTAGAAGGATTTTCTCTGATTGCAGCGCCGTTAACCAAGTTACTGAGGAAAGGGGTTCCGTTCGTGTGATCAGACAAGCAACAAGAGAGTTTTGAGAAGTTAAAAAGGATCTTGATGGAGGCCCCAGTGTTAATTCAACCGGAAGCCGGAAAGGAATTTACGGTTTATTGTGATGCATCCCATACAGGATTGGGTTGTGTGCTGATGCAAGAAGAAAAAGTGGTAGCATACGCTTCTCGACAGTTGAGACCTCACGAAATGAACTATCCGACGCATGATCTGGAATTAGCTGCAGTAGTTTTTGCGCTAAAAATTTAGAGACATTACCTGTATGGAGAAAAGTCTGTAGTGTATACGGACCATAAGAGTTTGAAGTACCTTCTTACGTAGAAAGAGTTAAATTTGGGACAAAGGAGGTGGATCGAGCTGTTAAAGGACTATGATTGCTCAATTGAATACCACCCGGGAAAGGCTAATGTGGTAGCAGATGCCTTGAGCCGTAAGGTGGTGGCGGATTTAAACCATGTTTGCTCACCTTAGTGCGTATGAGGATGAAAGCACGTTAACGAATTGCAAGTAAAGCCAACATGGATTAACGAGGTTAAGGAAAAACAACTGGCAGATGAAGTTTTAAGTGCTCAGTGGTTGCAAGTACTGAATGGTGAATTGGAAGGGTATAGCTTGAACGGTGATGGAGTGCTGTGTTTTTAAAGGAAGGTGTGTGTGCCTAAGGATGTGGAGTTAAGGCAAAAGATTTTCCAAGAAGCACATAACAGCCCATATGCTATGCATCCAAGAGGTAGTAAGATGTACCAGGATTTGCGGGAGCAGTTTTGGTGGCCAGGCCTTAAGCGTGAAGTAACGGAATTTGTGAGCAAGTGCTTGACATATCAGTAAGTTAAAGCTGAACATCAGTTACCCTCAGGATTGTTGCAACCGATTAAGATTCCACAATGGAAGTGGGAAAGAATTACAATGGATTTTGTGAGTGGGCTACCCCTTACGCCTACCAAGAAGGATTTAATTTGGGTGATTGTGGACCGCCTGACAAAGTCGGCTCATTTTATACCGGTACGTTTGGATTTTTCTCTTCCGAAGTTAGTAAAATTATATGTAGCAGAGATTGTAAGGTTGCATGGGGTGCCAGTGTCAATTATTTCGGACAGAGACCCAAGGTTTACGTCAAGGTTCGGAAAGCTTTGCACCGAGCACTAGGCACAAGATTAGATTTCGATCGGCATTCCATCCCGGTCGGATGGACAATCGAGAGGGTGATTCAAGTTTTGGAGGACATGCAAAGGGGATGTGTCTTGGATTTCAAGGGCAGTTGGGAAGAATTCCTGCCATTGGCAAAATTTGCGTATAACAATAGTTATCAGGCGAGTATTAAGATGGCTCCATACAAAGCGTTATATGGTCGAAAGTGTCGTACCCCTACGTGTTGGACGGAATTGGGAAAGCGGCGGTTATTGGGTCTAGAGCTGGTTACAGAGACAGAGGATAAGGTAGAAGTGGTTCGATCTCGTTTGAAAGAAGCCTCGGACCGACAGAAGTCTTACGCCAGAAAGATATAGAGTTTGCTGAAGGTGACAGGGTTTTCTTGAAGGTGTCGCCACGGAAGAAGGTTCTGAGATTCGGTAGGAAAGGCAAGTTGAGCCCTAGATTTATCAGGTGTTGAAGCGAGTAGGACCAGTGGCTTACCAGCTTGAGTTGCCACCAGAGTTGAGTCAAATCCACAACGTGTTCCATGTTTCCATGCTTAGACGCTATCGCTCGGATCCATCACACAATATGCTGGTGGAGGAGATAGAGGTGAATCCAGACTTAACGTTTGAGGAGGAACCAGTGCAGATCCTAGATCGGGATGTTAAGGTTTTGCGTAGGAAATCTGTTCCCTTGGTAAAGGTACTATGGCAGAACCATGGATCGGAGGAAGCGACATTGGAGCCAGAGGATATTATGCGGCATCAATACCCTCAACTTTTCTGATCAGGTAAATTTCGAGGTCGAAATTTATTTTAAGAGGGGTAGAACTGTAATATCCTGATTTTGTGGGTCTGTGCATTTGATGCGTTGCATGGCTAAATTAGTAGGTAAAGGCTTTGGGGTGTGGATTGGGCTCAGGTGTGGGCTTAAAACCTGGGTTAAATTGCTTATAAATAATGTTAGTGTATAAATTAAAAGTTAAGTGAGTCTGTTTAGTAGCAAGCTGGGCTTGTGGCCCAAAGTTTAAAGGAGTTTTTAATGTGCATCAAGGTAGAGTCAAAAAGGGGGGAGGAGTTGGGCCTTGTGAGGCTCTTGGGGCCCAAATGAATGGGTAAAATTCGGCACTCCTAAGGGAAGGGGGTGGACGGCACAATGGCTACAAATTAGGAGTTTAAATTCTTTTATTTTGAATGATAAATGATGATAATTAAGGGAGATAAGATAAAGGATAAAAGTTATCAAGAGGCAGAGAGTTGGCCAAAATTCCAACTCTGTGTATGGTTGTGTGTGTGCTGAAATTTAGTGTTAAGGTAATAGGATTTTCGGCATTTGGATGGGTTGCTACTTCTTGAAACCTTGTTATTTCCCCTCAATCTCTCCTTTTGCCGAAAATCACCTAAGCTTTCTCCTCTTTTCTCTTTTTCCTTCCATAGCCGAAACCCCTTTAGACTTTTCCCTTTTCTTTCACTCTCTTGAAGTCGAATTCCTTGTTATCCATACCCTCTTCTTCCATAGCCTAATCTTCAAGGTGAGATCTCTTTTTCCCGAAGGTGCACCATAGCCGCATACACCTCTCGAGTTTGGTAAGTTTTCGAGATTTTCTTCTTTGTGGTTTCTCTCTTCTTTAATTAGTTTCTAACCTGAATCATGTTTCCAAGGCTCGGTCGATTTCACTCCCTATTCCTATAAGCCAAATATGACTCACTAAAAGTCTACTGTACTGATCTGTGAAAAAATCGAAGGTAGGATGGTGTAGGTTCGACCTAATGGCCACTTTTCTTGAATCTTCTCATTTGGCCGAATGACATGTGGACTAGTTTAGTTGTGATGTTCGGTTTGTTGATAGGTTGGTGTTGGCCGAATGTAGGTGGGGGTGTGAAGCTTTCTTAAAGACTTTCGGGATCTGAAAGTTAGGTAAGGGTTTCGTTTAAACACTAAGTTTATTTATTAGATCTCACCATTTACATTCGGTTAGTGACCAAAGGGTTATTATGACAATAATAACAGATAAGCAATAGGAGCGGTTGAATCTGTAATCAACGCTAAAGTAGCGTGAAATAAAGATAATATGAAATCGGTGTGTAACTCTTACACACTTTCTTACGTAATATGTTTTATGTTTTGTGTTTCTAAAAGCCGGAATGACGGCAATAGTTACGAAAATACCTTTGTGGGTAAAAGCGAGGATGCGGGTAAGTTGTTATTCGTAAATGTGATTTAACATGTTAAGCATGATCATCTTGATATTGATTGCATGAGTATATGCCATGGGTGATGAGAGGAGGAAGTATGATCTATTAGGTGTCACCGGTGATTTGGTATCACACGGTGGGTTGGCCCACATAATACAAAATTGTGACTAAGTCTCGGTGGTTTGGCACCACCGGTGGTTTGGTACCACATATATTTATTTTGTAACCTCGGTTACGGTGGTTTAGCACCACCGGTGGTTTGGTACCACAAGGGGTAGAATCGGAGACCCGGATGGATACTTAGGTGGGTTGCATGACTTGCATATTATTGTATGAACTTGTGTAAGAGCATGATTTCCTTGGGATGAGGATTTATACACTGAGTCTCGGTGACTCACCCCTTCCTTTACATTTTTGCAGATCAGACTTAGACCGTGGTTATGGAGCCGGAGTGGACTCGAGGTGGCCATGCTCAGCAACTGCTTTGTTTCAAAGTTTTGGTTGAACTTAGTTATTTATTTTTATTTTTGGGGTTTACATCGTTGTAATAAGGCCGCCTAACTTTTATTTTGGAATGTTTTATTTGGATGTTCCTATAACTATTGATAAGCAAACCTGATAGATATGAATTGGATGTTTTCCAAAACCTCGATAAGTACGTTTTTTTCAAATGTGCACTGATTAAGTAAATGATATGGGTTAACAACAAAGCAAATAATTTTTTTAAAACAAAACCAAGTCTTAACACGTTTTAACTTTTCATCAAACTCAAATTCGTTTTCTAAAAACAAAAAGAGTTTTCCAAGGGTTTTCACCACCAATGAAGTTGACAAACTGATTTTTAAAGTATTTTCTTCCCCGTAGCACGCCAGACTTGGGTGTAGTGTTTAGGCCGGGTTTGGGGTGTTACAATAATATCGATGATTATACAAATTAATTAAGTCAAGTATGTATTTTTTTACATTTATTTTTTTGACACAATGTCTACAATTATTCATAGTATCTCTTCAACCCATAAATAGAAAAATAATACGCTTCAACGCACTTGAACCAACATCTTCCTACATTAACAATAATGCCCGTACTAATCAAATTAAGATTCAATCGATATTTAATTTTGTTTATCCGGATTAAGGCTAAGTAAAAGCCTGGTTATATTAAAGCCTTGAGTTGCCATCTTTTTTCTCTTTAATTTGTGTCGGTGCCAATTGTCAAATATGTCAAAAAGTTTTGGTTTACAATTTTATCAAAAAGGAAAAGTTGGTTTACCAGAATGTCTGCCAATTAATGGGCAATGTGGAATTTCATCTTCATGATTATTACTTGGAAAAAAATCTACATTTGCATGGCTTAGCACTTAAGTTCTTGATTATAATCAATGGATCACTTTCGTTATATACACCAAAATTACATCATATGCAATGAATTATGTAAATCAATATAATCATTGGGCCATCTTAAAGTCTACCATTGACTAAATTATACACATCTCTCTAAAGTTTATCCAATAATAATAAAAATTCAAAAAATTGAATTTTATAGAGTTACGTATATGAATTAATTTGAGAGTTCAGATTCAACTATTAAAATGATAATTATCATTGATTGGTCCCAAACCAGAATTAAATAATGTATTTAAACTTAAAAATTTTAATCGCTTTACTACCTTCTATAATCAATTTTATATTTACGGTGGAACTTGAAATTTGAAATCATTTGTTAATTAGAATATATGAGTAAGCCCGTAGCAATAAAGGAATGGAATTCATAATTTTTCAATTTTGTTTAAATCGGATTAGATTAAGTGTTTAAATCAATAGGATCGGAAATTGGTTCGAGCATCATTTCAATTAGAGGGATTAGATGGATCGATTTTCTTTAATTTTGAAACCCTAAATTTTTGTCCCTAAATAGTAGTAATACTTAATAGTATTCATGAGCGTTTACTGTGGTTTAACTAACTAAATTGGAAACAAAATTGAATCAAGCGCTTAATTTAGGGAAACGATATAATCACTTTAATTAGTTGTAGCATTTTATCAAGTTCAAGATGCAAGTCTTACTAATCGATTTTTATCTTTACTATTATGAGCATTGTTATCGATATAGAAAGACATGAGTTTAAGTACGCTAATTTTGTCAAAATCTTAATAGAAATAAATTATTTTTCTACTACCAGCCTTGATTTTGTCGAAAGAAATGGAGAAAGGGTCAGAGCTGGTGTATGCTATTGAATCATTCAAGTATTCTTTAATGCTAGGCTGAAACAGCTTTCATAAATCTATAATATTTACTGTAGACAGTGAGGTTAATTTAGATTGTAGACAGGGAGATTAAGATAATGAAATCTTTCTAATATTTCAAAACAGTACTGATTCCTTTTACATTGATGGCTTTGATTAATTTAGATTGGCAATAAACTTTTGCTAAGTTTTCTAACTACACCTTGCTTGATGCCTGTGAATATATGTACTTTTCCTTGGTCAAAGCACTTATGGGAATCTTGGTAATCAATTTCTTTTCATTGAATAAAATGGTAAATCGATTTTATTTTGATCACTCGTTGTAAATTCAATATTATTGTCTAACTTTAATAAATAATTTTCGCCAGTGAGCTAATAGGATATGTAACAGGAACGTCGTAATAAGGTGCATCTAACTCCATACCCTCACTCGCTCTGGCAAATCCACCAAAGGGCTCTACTATGATAGTAGCAAGAGACTTCACCCGATGCTTCTTCAAAAATATATTTGGGCTAGTTGATCCATAGGTCTCAAAGGCCACCAGTCATTGTTCACACTAGTTAGAGTTCAATGATATGATGGGTTCCTTGGTGAACAGAAAATTGAACGCCCCTCAAATGTATAACACAAAGCATCTCCTCCTCAGTTGTGTTACATTCAAACTTTATTACTCGATATAGGCGAATCAATCAAGAGGATTTTATAGTTATAAATACAAAACACAAGAAAGCAAACCCGACTAAGATGACCCACAATCTCAGCAAACAACTCTATCGTGGACAAACAACACTTGGACTAGTACACAAAAATCAAACAAAAGAAAGAGACAGATACTTAGAATTAAAGTTTCTATGAAAAATGATAAATAAGCAAGCGAACAGGTCAAAAATGGAGCAGCAACGATTGAGAAATATGAATTGGCAAAAACATAAACTTCTAATATATATAAATATTTACGGGAAAGAATTGAATGAAACAATGACGCCATGCCATCTGTATCCATTTTTAATAGATTTATGCCACATCAGCATTTTTATCCTGAATTTCAACATTTTATTTTGAATTTCAAGATTTTGATTTGGATTTGATTTTTCAAGATAAAAATACTGAAATTTAGGATAAAAATGCTGATATAAGATAAATCTATTGAAATGAATCTGGATGACGATGGCGTCGTTTATTTCATTCAATCTTTTCCCAAATATTTACATTGTAATAATAAAGGAAAAAAATTTACACACATAAATTTTAAATTTTAAATCTACCCAAAAATTATCATTTAACTAGTGATTGGCAATTTCCACAGTAAAATCTAAGAAGCCTATTGACAAAATAAAAAATTAACAATTTATAGAAAGGTACCTTCCACTAGAAGGAAACTAATAGAGCTGACCTGCTGCTTTGCAATTTACATTTTTATCAACAACCACAAGAAAATTGTTAAATCTTGACACAAAATTCCAAAATTTCCACGTGCCATGCCTGGAATTATACATACTTGTCTGAGGACTTTCGTTCCAAAATTTATCCTCCATATTTTTATTTTTATATTTTTATTTTTATTTTATTTTAAAATTCAAGTTTAACAGTTAAAACTGTTAAATTTATTTTTATTATGTTTGTTAGTGTAATATTTTGAAATAAAAATATACTTATTTAATAGTTATGTAACTAAAAAGCGACATTATAATGAAATTAAATTTAACAATATTAACATTTGAGCCTAAATTTTAAAATATAAAAATAAAGAAATTAAATTCCTAAATATAAAAATACAAGAGCTAAATTCTAAGTCTTCAAAGAATACATAAACTTTTGATATATTTTAATGAATTATAATATCTAAGATAATTTTTTTAAATAATCTCATTATATATTTTGATTTTATATATATATATATATATTGAGATAATGCCTAGAATTAGATATAGTCTCTCTTTAACCCATAAATAGGAGGATAATATACTCAGCGCAGTCGAACTCATATCTTCCTGTATTAGTAACAATATTCATATCAATCGAGTTAAAACTTAATTATCAATTAAATTAAAACTCAATCGACTAAATTAAAATGAATTTTAAAATAATTAAAGACACCCATTTAAATGGGTTGGGTTTTGAATATTAGGTAACCTACTACTCTTTACAATATTGTATATAACTTTTCCAATCCTTTGACTAGGTCATGACTGATGAGGATGACAAATTTATATAACCCATGTTAAATTGGATGCCTTCCCAGTAGATTTATTTAAGGGTTCATTCGTTTGGGTCAACTTAAGATTAGTTATTTTGTATTTCAAGTTAATCAGATTGGAATAATTATTTATTAATTAAAATTTATTTAAATTTAATCATAAAAAAGTTAATTATTTAATATTAATTGACTAGTGAATTTAGATTTCCAAATCGAGCAAAGCTAGACCAAAATTGAGTCTAGAAAGGAAAAAAAACATAATGATTTATTTGTCTTTTCAATTTTATAAAAAATTATTTTAGTTCTTTATTTAATTTTTATTTTTTAACTTTTAAACTTATTTTGTGTGTCAAATCAACTCAAAATAAATGAAAAGTTAACATCTATTAACTTTGTTGACGTGGCCATTCATGTGGATTGTCACGTGAAAATCACGTTAGCAATTAATTAGTTTTTAAAGTTAAAAATATATAAATTATTAAAAATAAAAAAAATATTAAATTTATTTTGTTAAAAAGTCTAAAAATTGTAAAAAAAAATTTAAATAATTTTATTTTTTAAAATTAATTAGTTGCTAACGTGACATACATGTAGATTGTCACATCAACAAAATTAACCGACATTAACTTTTTCATCAATTTTAGAATGATTTGACAAATAAAGTAATTTTAAGGGCTAAAAGAGGTAAAAAATCAAATGGGTTAAATTATGAGAATAGTCCCTATACTTATCAATTTGTGTAGATTTAGTTCTTCTACTTTTTTTGCTCAAAATTGGTCCTTCTATTTTTTGATTTGCTCATTTTCAGTCCCTCTGTTAACTTTTTCCATTAAATCTATTAAAAATTAGGTACAATCACAAATTTAGCCCCTCAACCTTTACAACTTTTGAGAGGTTGAAAGGCTAAATTTATTATTGTACCTAAATTTTTAATAAAGTAAATGAAAAAAGCTAACAGACGGACTAAAACTGATCAAATCGAAAAGTAAAGAGACCAATTTTGAGAAAATAAAAATAGAGGGATTAAATTCACACAATTTGATAAATATAAGGACTATCTTCAAATTCTAACCAATTAAATGAATGACTAAAATAATTTTTTAAAGTTAGAGAACTAATGTAAGTCATTATGCCAATAAAAATGTGCTTACACTTGATTTTTAATTTTTTTAATAAATTTCTATTTATTTATATATATGATATAATAATGAGAAAGGTCAAAAGCGTAAGAGAATGGTTAAGACACCTTGTTCCAATCACCAGAGTGTAAATCTATTTTAACTATCTATAAAAATTTTATTTAACATTGAATTGAGCTGATTTTTAGCTATATCAGCTATTCTTTATAGATTATAAAATAAATTAACATATTTTGAGATACAATTTTCATTGTTGTGTTATTTTTTTATTTCAAATATAATAAATTTATAAATTTTGTAATTTTTCAACTTAATCTAGATGCTAGATTTAGATTCAAATTTGGGAGATTATATCAGCCACCAATATGACCTAATACGATTAGAGTTTATGAAATAATATTTTAAAGCATTTGTTTAATGTTTTCATAAAAAACACACAATTAACAAAAAAAAAAACCAATTAATTGTAACATTTTTCTTGTAACGGTGATTATTTTTAAAACTTAGTTAATTTATTTATTCTTCTAAAATTTATTTATAAACTTAGTAGCGGAAAAGTGATTTTAACTTAGTTTTGATGAAAACTATATTTCATGCTTAGATAATTAAATTGCATATCTTAAATTAAGTTAGATGTCATACATGCTAAATATATAAACCCTAAATGTGAGTCCCATGCCACAAAATAATTAAAACAATATGGTTCTGAAATAACATAAATTATAAAATAAGCCTAATAATACTTTCAAAAAAAATAAAACGTATCCGAGCCCTTTGTATGCTGCGACCGCATCCTAACCTGGCAGGTTGTCTGTAAAGATGGAAATAAAAAGGGGAGTGAGCTATGAAGCTCAATGTGAGTTCCGTCACGAGGGAACCAGTGCAAACAGTAAACAAGTCATGCAGAATATCAACTCATAGAATAAATCACAATTAATAGCAATACAAAATACCACTAAATTAGAACAACTAATCAACATAATATTTCAATGTTCGTAGCCATGTAATTGCTTATGAATGCAATGCAAGCTCGGTTTAACAGTAGAAAGGTCCTACCACCGCTACACACCACAATTAAGAGTTCCCCAGAACTCCTTTACCTTCACACCATATTGTGGATAAACCACATATCATTGTAGATAAACTGCTAATGATAAATATATTGGTGGATAAACCATTCGTCTGTGTAGATAAAAGCTACTAATACATTGTAGATAAACCATTGGTCGAGCAGATGGCTGCCAACTAGAATATTTGTGGATGAACCATCCATTTTTGCATATAAAAGATGCAAATACATTGTGAATAAACCATTGGTCGAGTATATGACTACCGACTAGAATACGTTGTGGATAAACCACTACTCGAGTAGATGAACTGCCAACTACTTCCTCCGTTCAAATTGTCCCACCCCATGCAATGCAATATGGCAAGCTCAAACATATCACTATGGTAGCATTTAATTATGCTTTTAATAGAAAATTACGGTAGAAAATAATATGCTTATAACAGATCAATTCAATAGAAAAAGTCATGCTTATTAAGTGTTTAGTTTAACAGTAACATAAAGCATGCTTAAAACATATTAAAACGGAAACGGATAACATACTTATAACAGATAAAATATGGTAGCAATAATTATGCTTTCAACTAATCGATACATAGCCCAACACATATGTTTTCCAAGGATCCAATTTAGCAGTATCATAAAGTATGTTATACGAACAATCACAAATACGATACATTAAACATATTTATTCACAATTCATACAAATATATATAAATAGAATATTATTTCAGTCATTTAGATAATGGATTAATTGAATCAATTAAACACTAAAAACAGGTCGGAAAACAATCATGGACTAATCTAAACAAATCATAAGATTCTAAGTAAAACTGTAAAATTTGTAAAGTATGGGATAAAACTGTAAAATCTGAAAAATAGGGAAAACTATAAAATTTGAAAAATAGGGGACACACGGCCGTTTGGAAAGCTCTAAACTGTTTGGAGGGATACACGACTATGTGGCTAAGCCGTGTAACAGACTGAAGTCATGTGAGAATAAAAAAACCTAGGGTTCCAAGGGAACATGGTCGTATAAGGGGTTGTGTGGTCCACATGAGTGGCCCACACGCCCATGTAGCTGGTCGTGTGGCCCTATTCTAGGCTCAGTTTTCCTTGATTTACTTGTAAAAGAACATACACTTGACTCTGGGATCTCAAACGTTGTTCCTTGTGCTTAGATTTATTTCGGGCTACTTAAATCGAGTCCTTCAAACATCATTTATACAAGAATTAATAATTATTTTCAAGATTCATCAATAGTATCGAAAGATTCGATGAAAAATCGATAAAGATCATTTAACTGATCTTAAGATTATTGTTAGATAAAAAATCTATAAAAAATCAAGATCAAACTTCGAGATTGGAGGCGTACTTACCACTTCTTGGCAAGAATTAAGAATGTTTCTAGTATATGATATGTAACTAATTTTTACACCTACAAAAATTTCTTAACTTGGAGTAGAGCCAATGAGTACATCTAAAGATTTAAACTGTAAATTTACAGTAAACTTTCTTACTAAGCTTCAACAATTAGGATGCTTTTGGCTTTCTTTTCTCAAGGTGACCTTTAAGTCTAGCATTGGAGACCCCTTTTAACCTAATGCATGGTTGACCTAAGATTGGGGAACTTTTATTTTCACCCTTTTTTACAACATTGAATGATATTTCTTCACTATTGGCCTTCTTGCATTTTCTAAATTAAACAAAAATAATAATTATCATTTATGTAATAAAAACATATAACAGTAAGTTCTTGATTATGTTGATGACTTACTAGATCAAATGACCGCTCTTGCATTTGTCTCATTCTCCTTGAGCTCATGATTCTTGAAGACATATAACTTTCTCAATTCTTTATCAACTTCTATGTCTCTTTCATATAAAATCTTTTGACAAAGTTGTCTTGTTTTTTCATTTTCTTGACTTTTTATAATCAAGTCATAAGTAAATTGAATCGTACAATTATGGAATACAACTTCACCCTCTATATTATACTATTGTGAAAACTCAACAACATTACCTTCATGCATGTCTTTCTTAGCATCTCTAGTCTATCTCATAGAAATATACTGCTAAAAAATTTTCTTACCATTTTTAACACTAAAAATATGTAAAGCATGAGAGCAAAGAGAACCACAAAAATCGAACTTCTTGCAAGTACAATGAATCTCCATAGTAGTTGTTTTAAATTAGAATGTTCAAACTCTTGAACTTTTTCTTTTATCATCACTTCAAAAGTATAAGTTGTACCATTTTGTGCAACTTCTCTTCATATTAATGGAATACCAGCAAGGAATTCTTTCTAAAAGCATTTGCATATTTCATGAGTATAAACATTCGATGCATGAGTCAAATTACCATAATTTTAATTTCATATGTGATTGAGCCATTTTTTATCGAAAATCCTTTTCAACTTCGGAAGGACGATATCTTGCCACTAAATTATCAAATTCAAAAATAAATTTTGTAGAAGTAGTGGATTTATAAATACCATGCAACACATTATTTGTAACCTCAACATTTGAGAAGAAAATATATTAATGGTAAAAGTAGTTCTCCATTTTTCACGACATTTGTAGAAACCTTTCAACCAAGTATGATCTTGAATATTACGATCATTTATTCACTTTCCCCAAGTTTTCTAAAATTTTGGCTCTAATTCACAACCTTGTATGCACGTATGAAACAAAGCATGAAAATCAAAATTTTCATCGAGACTATAAAGATGTAAAGGAGCATTCTTTGAAATATGCCATAAACATAAGGTATGGCATGAACCAAGAAAGATTTATAATTGGTTTCTTTGTTAATTGCATGATCCTGATCAATCGTTATAGTTTTTGGTGGCTGATTACCCTTTAATTACAAGAAATAATTGAACAACCATGCAAAGGAAGCAATAGTCTCATCTAACAAAAATGCACACCCAAACATTACAATTTGTCGATGATGATTAATCCCCACAAAAACCATAACATATCTCATCTATTGGTATGATAAGTTGTGTCAAAAACCACAACATATGTGAATCAATCATAATTCTTGATCTTCCATATCTCTAAAAAAACTTTATCATTCGATTTTCTTGATCCACTTGAACTGTGTAAAAAAAAAAAAAAGCATTAGATCTTTACTTGCTTCAACCTTGAAAAGTTAAGTAAACTTTGACCATCTTGTTGGATACATCCCTACTTAATTGGAAATTAAAGAGATGAACCTTATTGCAAGGGAGGTGTATCACATGTTTGGGGGATGAACCATCCACATTTATGTATGTTATTAACTCAAATTTACATTTCCAAATTTTATCCATTTATGGTAGATTTTTCTAGAAGCTATGAATTTCAATTTTTGGAAACCCCATTTCTCTACTATAAATATGAGGCCTTGGGAAGGCTTAGGTTGGAAGAAGTATCAAGAACAATCACAAGTGAGTTACACCAAGAGAGATAAAGAGAGAGAAAGCCACCATTATGTGAGAGTTGTAAACCATCATATTTTGTGTGCGAGCTAGTCTTAAATTTTTTTTATAAGAGTCCTTATATGATATTCTGCTACACTTTGATAATTGTTGGTGTGTTGGAGGATAGAGGTGTTAATGGAGAGTCATTTTGGTGGCTAATGTGGTTTTCCATAGCTCGGGTTTGACGGTTGAATCGAGAATAGGGTGTTACAAGATTGTTAAAAGCCAAGATGTTGTGTTTTTCGAAGATCAAACCATTGAAGACGTTATGCAACCGAGGAGCCCTGTGTTTAAGGTCAGTACTCTTATTATTTATGATCCACTAACAATAGTAAGACATGAAACTACTGAAGACAGAGATGCTGAAAACCAGAATGAAAATGATTAGTCGTCAATAGAGTAAAAATAAATGAAGATCAATCTATTGAGACAAGTGAACTAGAAGTTACACCTTAACTAAAATAAGTAGATCGATGCATGAAAGGAGACCATCAGATAAATATCCTTCAAGTGAGTATGTGACATTCGTCAATGAGAGAGAGCCTCAAAGTTTTGATGAAGCAATGTATGATGATCACAAAGAAGAATTGTTAAAAGCCATGTAAGAAAAAATGAAATCTTTGCATGATAACCAGACTTATGATCTTGTGAAGTTACCCATAGGAAGACATGTTTTGAAAAACAATTGGTTATACAAACTTAAAACTGAAGAGAACAACAAGAATACCAAGTACAAGGCTAGAATTATCGCCAAAGGTTGTAATGAAAAAAATGGAATTGGTTTCGAAGAAATTTTTTCACTTGTGGTCAAGATGTTATCTATTCGAGTTATACTTGGTCTAGATACTAGTCTAGACTTAGACGTTGAACAAATTGATGTGAAAACTACACTTCTCCATGGTGATTTAGAATAATAGATTTATATGGAGTAGCCTGAGAGGTTTATAGTGCGGGGAAAAGAAAACTTAGTGTGCTAACTCAAAAAGAGCCTTTATGGTCTTAAACAAACACTACGAAAACGGTACAATAAGTTTGATTCTTTTATGACTCAGCATCAGTTTAAGAAGACTCATACTGGTCATTGTGTCTTTGTGAGAAGTTATGATAGTGGAAATTTTATCATAGTATTTGATAGTGGAAATTTTATCATAGTATTGCTTTATGTTGATGATATGTTAATTGTTGGGCAAGATAAGAAGAAAATTGCAGCTCTTAAGAAGGTATTAAGAAATTCCTTTGCCATGAAGGATTTGGGCCCAACAAAACAAATCATTGGAACAGATATAATTAGAAATCATTCTAAGAAGTTATTATGGCTATTTCAAGAACAATACATTGATAAAGTTCTTCAGAGATTCAACATGTACAAGTCCAAGCCAGTTAGTGTTCCACTTGTTGGACATTTCAAGTTGAGCAGAAGGAAAAGTCCCTCAAGTGAGAAAGAGAAAGAAGAAATGGAAAAAGTCTCATATTCATCCAAGGTTGAGAGCCTTATGTATGTCATGATCTGTACTAGACCCGACATTACCCATGTTGTTGGAATGGTGAGTCGATGCCTCTCTAATACATCTAAAGTCCACTAGGAGGTTGTGAAATGGATTTTTTGGTATCTCCGTGCCACATCAAAGAGATGTTTTTGCTTAGGAAAAAGGGGAAGCCAGAATTTAGAGGGTACATGGATGCAGATATGGTTGGAGATGTTTACTCAAGAAAATCAACATCAAGGTATGTGACTATTTTTTTCAGGGGGAGTTGTCTCTTGGCAGTCAAAGCTCCAGAAATGTGTGGCATTATCAACCACTGAAGCAGAATACATTGCAGCAACTGAATAGTGTAAGAGATGTTATGGATGAAAAATTTTCTACTAGATTTGGGCTACAAGCATGAATAGTATGTCCTCAAATGTGATAATCAAAGTGCTATTCATTTAGCTACAAATTCAGTCTATCACTCTCGGACAAAACACATTGGTGTTCATTATATTGGATACGAGATGTATTAGAAGAAAAATTGCTTGAACTAAATAAAGTTCACACTAGTCATAACTGGTTTGATATAATGACAAAGGTGATTCCGACCAAAAAGTTTGAAGAATGTTGTCAAGGATCCGGTTTTCTTGTTCCCCTCAATTAAGTTAGGAAGGGGGAGATTTGTTGGGTGCATCCCTCATTAATTGGGAATGAGGAAGATGAACCTTATTATAAGGGAGGTGTATCACATGTTTGGGGGATGAATCATCCACATTCATGTATGTTATTAACTCAAATTTACATTTCCAAAGTTCATCCATTTATGGTGGATTTGTCTAAAAGTTATGAATTACGTTTTTGGGGAACCTCATTTCTCTACTGTAAATATGAGGCTTTGGGAAGGCTTAGGTTGGGAAAAGCATCAAGCACAATCACAAGTGAGTTACACCAATAGAGAAAAATAGAGAGAGAGCCACCATTGTGTGAGAATTGTAAACCATCCTAACTAGATGAGATATTAAATGTAGTCCTACTCATATAATAATAGAAGGCAAGTTTGAACAGAACTAGAGTCCCGCGATTTTTCCCATTTGGGTTTTTCACGTCAACAAAATTTTATGTATTCTTGTTGTCTTTAACCTATTATTTCCCATTTCAATTACACAAAGAGGGAAAGAAGTTTTCTATTACATACTTGGTTTTCCCAATAGATCTTTGGCTTCAATCATCATCATATTCTGTTTATTATTGCAATAATAATAGTCTCATTTTCTAAACCCAACATTTCTTATTTCACCTACTTCACTTGACATGAGTAAACATCCAGTAGGACTGTCGAGTGACAGAAGAATTTTAGAAGTAGGATAAAATTTTAATTTTTTATAGTCTATATTTTTATAATTTGTAAATGATTAAATCGAATTTTTATAATTTTAGGGGGAGCCAAAGTACAATTTTATCTTTACTAATTTAAAATTTATAAAAAAATTTAAGGGCCAAGATTGTAATTTTACATTTTAGGGGCGGGGCCCATGCTAGCCCCCTGGCTACGCCCCTGCGTAGGACATATACTAGCATTAATCATAAAATTAATGACATTAACTTTAACTATTGGAACTAGTCGAGTTGACCTGAATAGATGTCTATATTATAGTTGGTCGAAGATATATTTGTAATTCTATTGTATTATCTATGTACTAGTGATAGTTTCAGAAAAAATATCTTTCACTTCCATTATATACTATTTCTTAAATTATTAAATCTCTAAACATAAAATATTCATCATTTCCCTTTTATATTTACATTATAGTATGATATATTTAATTTTCATATGATATAAATAAAAATAATATATACAATGAAAAACAACATATTGTACACTTAAAAATGAGTAGGGTCGAGCTGAACTCGAGCTCCAATATTCAAAGCTTGAGCCCGTCTCATATTTTAAATGAATCTAATTTTTTTTACTCGAACCCATTTTTTATACCTAATATCTTTGTCTAAACTTTGCCAAATTTTAAACAAACTTTTAAGCTTGGGTGGGTAGCTTAACCATTGAACAGATCTAGATTCAATTTTTTCTTAAAAGTAAAATTAGTCATTTTACTAATTAGTCAAATGAGATTTGGAGTCTTGATCTCGAAATCTTATGGGAGTCTATTTCATATTTTGTTTATATGTGTTAGAGGAATAATATGGGCAATAAAATCATGAAATATGGTGGTTGCTCACCTCATCTCTTAACCAAGTGGTTGGGGTTCGATCCTCCCTTATGAGAATTGAACACATTTAATAGCCAACCATTTACTTCTTTAAAGAGTATCCGTGGCAAAAAGAATAATCACTGTTATCGATGATTTGATTTGATATCACCCAATTTGACAATTGACAAGGCAAAAATGTCTTCATCTGTAATTGTTTTACTATGATTTTTGAGTAAAAATAAAATTTGAAAAAAAAAATTGAATTTTTTTCCCTATTCAATTTATGTATTTTATAATTTAAATATTTTGTCTCTTTCTTTTAGTTTTATTTGTAACCTTTTAATATTAAATTAAATTTGTATAAACATTTTCCAAATTCAAACTTATTTGGACAAGTTTTTGTTAGAAATTATGTGACCCAAATCTCGTCATTGAAGAAATAAATATAATGGCAAAATAAGGGGATCTGTAGAGGCGAAAGGTCTAATCTATTAAGCACAAAACTGGAATGAGGTTGCGACCACGGGTGGAGCCCCCGCGATACGGGCCATACAACACAAGTTGAATCCGTATAGAACTGTTCTTCTCCTATTTGACTTTGATTAGAATAAGGGTTTTTAATCCTTAAATAGATATAGTTAGAACTCCTCTTGTATCATTTATTTTTTAACCTTAATAAATTTTTCTTTATTTATCTGTGACTTTTCCTATAATTTTCACGATAAATTTATATGTTTTTTTTTTTTGGGATCATGTTATTGTCAATTTTATTATAACCATTTTTATTTGTGGAAAGACATGAAATGGCATATTTTTAAAGTTGACTACTTATCACTTTATTAGTGGGGTTCCACACATGTATATATAATATTTTTAAAGTTGCAATTACAACCTTTTTGGCCACCACTTCATATGAAATTTAATCATTGCCATTGCCCTTTGAAGAACAGAAGACATGAATGTAGTAGCAGTCGGCCAGGTTGTCCTACAAACAAAAAAAACACAACCAAAACCCAATAATATATATTGGTTAAGATTGATAGCCTAACACTTCCTTGCTGTTGTGAAGTTGGAAAGTCATTTTCTTCTTCCTACCACTCTTTTTATTTTTATTTTTAAAAAACAACCAAAATGTTTATGCCATTTGAAGGGCTTTCTTTGAAACTCACTCCAAACACATTCCCAACCAGCTTCACATCCATTCTTTGATTGACAACAACAACTCACTTCAACCTTCTTTCCTTTCTTTCTTGCATTATAATATCAATCACCCCCCTTTGACTCTTCTACCCCTAACTTCCATCATTTTTCTTTTCTATATTCTAATACAATCTTTATTAGAATTTTAACCTGCATTTGGAACTGACTTAGTAGCTTTGAATATGAGATTGAGTGTCTAACTCATAACTTGATGTCACCTAATATTTTTTTATACTAATTATTGATTTCATCTGTTATTATTTAAACTTCTAACTGTGATGATCTAATATCCCATTCTAATATATAGAATTATTGAAATTACATAGCTAACCAGTTTTGCATTTAGTTGTAATCATTAACCCTCTTTCTAGACACCCTTTTTATATAACCTTTTGGAAGGGTGGATTTGTCATTTGACTTAAAATAAGATAAAATAGAAAGAAAAAAAAAAATATGGTAAGCCCCCATCATATGTTAGTTGCTTTATCTTATTAATCGACATCAATAAAATATGGTATAACAAACTTCTATCATTATCATTCAACAATTTTTTTAAAATTTAAAGTTTAAGTTAAGGAATTTCATCATCATCATCATCATCATCATCTTCTTCTTCAAAATCTCTTTAATCGTTGCCGCCTTCTATCTTCTTCTGCAGCTTTGTTGTTCTTCAGAAAAGGAAAAAAAAATGGATTGTTCAATTTGTAGTTCAATGCCGTTTATCTTAAGACCTCCGAGGAATACAATATGTGGGACTTGCTATGAAGGTGCAAGAAATGTAATCACTTTGATGAACAAGCTTGAAATTGATCATCATTGTAAATCTACTGATAAAACCACTCATAACATTCCTGCTCCATCTTCTTCACCCAATTCTTGTAAGGCAAGCAACCTCTTCTTTCATTTTCTTTTTCCTTTATTGTTCTTCAATTTCGTTCTTGATTAATAAGCTAAATTAGATAACAATTCAATGGCCATATATTATTATCTGATATATATATTTATATTTGAATGACTAATTTTGAAAAATATAAAAAAAAGTACGTGTTCTTTTATTTGGATGGTAGCAACAGCCACTTGGAAATCTGAGCAAATGGATGACAAGCATGAAGGAGATAGAAGAAGATCTGACCAAGAAAATAAGCTTCTTGAGTGGACTTATTGTGGCTTTTAGAGATCAAATTCACACTGATATTCAGCTCAAACCGGGCAACGATGGTCCTTCCATACCAGCTCACAGGGCTTTACTTGTATGTAATTCCCTCTCCATTATTATCATTTATTATTGCTTTTTATTTTATATTACGTTAAAATACACTGTTAATCTCTATACTCTTTTTAACATTTTATATATAATCACACATGTATGTGTGTATATATATATATATATATTAGTTAGGGTTGTTTAAGTTTTGTGTAAACTAATAATTAACAAATAGTATATGATTTGAAAAATAGGCAGCAAGATCAGAGATATTCAGGAACATGCTAGACTCAGATGGGTGCAAAGCTCCACCAAGTGATACAATTACACTACCTGAGTTGAACACAGAAGAACTGGAATCACTGCTGGAGTTCCTTTACAGTGGAAACCTGGGTTGGGACAAGCTGGAGAAACATGTGTATTCGTTGTTCCTGGCAGCCGACAAGTACGAGATCCCCTACTTGCAAGATTTCTGCGAAAGATACATGTTAAGTTCATTGAATGCCTCCAATGTTCTTGAGATATTAGAGATCTCGGATGTTTGTTCCAACAAAGCATTAAAGGAAATTGCCTTGAACTTCATCGTGAGGAACATGGAGGATATTGTTTTCTCCCCTAAGTATGAAGTTTTTGCTCCCAAGAATCCTCATCTTGGTCTGCAGATTACCAGGGCTTTTTTAATGGATGCCAAAACCAAAAGAATTAATGGAGTTTGAAGAAAATTAAATATATATGGTGGAATTAATGTATAGAATACGTGTTTACATGCAATTATGCACAGATATGGAAAGCAATAAAATCCATTTTCCATTTTCCATTTCTCTTTTATGCATATAATTTTTTTAATTATAAAACGAGGATAACCCTAATCAACAATACGACTAATACGATTTGAATTCCGATTATCTATCATATCAACATATTTATCATCTCATGATTCTAATTTTACAAATACTATCTTTATGCTCTATTATAATAAGTTCCTCGAAAATGATTCTTAATTGATTTACGGCACCCTTATTAAAGCAAATCTAGTATATACACTAAAACATGAGTAGAATTTAGAAACTAAATTCAAAACTAAATCTACTACTACTTTTATAAAAATAGAGTGAACAAGAAAATTACGAAAATATAAATAAAAATCATAATAATTTAGACTTAAATTAAAAATAAAAGAAAGATTAAAACCAATGTGACCACAACAAAACAAAGATTAAACTTGGTACCTCTTTTAGTTTAACGGTTAATTAAGTAATTATATTTATTTAAAAAGGTTACCAATAGAGAATTCACGTGTGGCAAAAAATAAAATATTATTTTCTCTTACATATATTTTCTTTTTCTTTTTATTTTTCTTTAGAACTAGACAAATGGTTGAACCAATTATGCCACCAATTTTTGTTTTAATCAATTCGTCCGGTTTGATTAAATAAATTATTAAAAATTTATAAAATAGAAAAAATTGGTTCTATCAATCTATATCGGTTCAACCCCAATCTCTAAACTAATCACCAAATTGGCTCCCGATTCAACTGGTCGATATGGTCTAATTCTGAAAATATTGGTTTTGATCGATGCAATAACTTTTTCAATCTTGTTAGGTCGGACAAGTAGACAGTGGAGTTTAAAAGCAAAATTAATAACTAGCGTCTAGATCTCGGGAGGGTAAATTTCGAATAAAGAAAGAAGAAAGAAAATAAAGGAAAATAATATAAAAGAAAAAAATGAAAACAAAAGAATTAAAATATTTTTAAGTTTATATTACGTGACAAAATATTATTAATTGAAATTTTTATAGGATATAACATTTTAGTGTAAAATGTTAACAGTTCGATTAATGGAAGTACCAACTTGAGGAAAAAAATATAATTTAAGTACCACTTATGATAAAAAAATTAAACATCAAGATGAAAAAATGATATAATTTAAATCCTAATTTATGTGTTAAGTATATAATATGGAAATCCAAAAGCAGTAAAACTTAATTACATATTTAACTATTGTTGATTTACTTGTTAATTACACTAAAATTAATAATCGAGTGAATGTTCTTTAGTATATGTTGGTTGGCGGGGCCTAAGTATCTTTCAAAATTTAAATTAATAAAAATAAAATTATATTTTAACTCCTTAAGAATGATAAAAATTTAATGTAATTTAATCCTTTTAAAATTATAAAAATATAGATATTAAAATAGTAAAATTATATTTTTACTATCGTAAAAATATATAATTTAATTTTATCCCTTCAAAAGGGTCTTTAAAATTGTATTTTAGAGGAGTTTTGGATCGATTTTCAGTCGATCCGAGTCAGGTTATTATATAATATATATAAATATATAAAAAATATTATCATTGTATAACAATCATCAATTTGGATATTTAATTTTTAAGGTTATATTTCATCCGGTCTCTATCCTATAAGTTAGAATGATAAATATAACACTAAAAGTTAACATTTATCACTATTATCTTTAAAGAAAAATAGTCCACGCATACCTCAAATAGCCGATAGATATATATAAAATGATATAATATATATATATATATAAGCATATTTACCTAAAGAAAGCAATTTTAATATATACATATATAAGCATATTTACCTAAAGAAAGCAAATTTAAGCATGGATCGATCTCTAAAAATGCCAGTGGAAAAAACCCCACCATTTTTACGAACATTATTTAGTTCATCGGTTGTCAGCACCTGCTCTACCTTCTTTTCAGATATATTCTCAGTATGCTGTTCTTGCTTTCCCAACATTAGCTCAAGGGTCAATAACTCTGTCAATGAGATCTTTTCTTTACCATCTTATTTCTTTCTTTTTCACTCTCAAATTTGTATATATATATATATTTCATATATTTCTTGATCTGTGTTCAATTATTCAAACAAATTGAAATTATATTTTGATAGGCTCAGCCACAAGCAAATCAAACAAAATGGATCGATGATTTGAAAGAGAAGAGAGTAAGTTTCTTAAGTGGACTATTTGAAGCACTCAAAGAAGAAACTCATACTGATGCACTGCTCAAGCCTAGTGATGGCAGCCCTTCCATTCCAGCACACAGAGTCGTACTTGTAATTCCTTCTTCTTCTTCTTCTTTTTTACCATGAATATCAAATATGAGTATGTATATATATAAGCATAATGTTTCATAATGTTTGATGTAGGCAACAAGATCTGAGATCTTCAAAGATATGTTAGAAACGAACTGTTTCAAGGATGATACCATTAGAGTTCCCGAGCTAAACTCTGAAGAGCTCGAGTCCCTCTTGGAGTTTCTTTACAATGGCATTTTGCCATTGGAGAAACTGGAAAAACACGTTCACCCATTGTTCATCGCATCTAAAAAATACGAGATCCCATATTTACAAGAGTTTTGCCAATGTTTCATGTTGAATTCGTTGAATGCATCCAATGTTCTTGATGTTTTAGAGACATCACAAGCTTGTTCAAACACGGCGTTGAAAGAGATCGCCCTAGACTTCATTTTTAACAACGCGGAAGCTGTCGTTTTATCGGATAAATATGAGGCTTTGGCAGCGAAGAACCCTCAACTTTGCATGCAGATTACAAGGGAGTTCTTCATGAATGCCAAAAATGAAAAGTTTAGTCGAGCTAGAGTAATGGGTTTTCAGAAAAAAATAGGGTTTTCTGAGAAATCTATCAGTGATTTTCAGGCAAGTAATGTTGAAGAAGAAATGGGGAATAACCAGGGATCCTTTCCATCTCATATGTAATAAGGTTTGCACTGGGTTTTAGGTTTTAAAGGTAGTATAAATTTTGTTAAGTATACATTCAAGATTTTCATTTTTAAATTCATTTATTTATGTTTAATGATGAATTTCATAGACTTATATATTTTGCTAATGTAATGAAATTCACATTTACATGATTGAATATTATAATCATATATTTATCACAATGTACATGCTTGAGCTTAAAAGAGAATGAAAATTAATTGTTGAAGTTATTTATTAAAATTTATCTTTATTTTTAAAAATTTAAATAGTAAGCATATACATTATAAGTTAAGTTATTTTAAAGAATTTATCAAATTTTTCAATAAATAAAATCATTTTATTATCCTTTATTTTATATATATTTCTTTTGTATGGCATAAATAATTTGTTATAGATTATATGTTGTTATTACAGTAGTGATTTTCTCAAAGAGAAAGTGTGTATTGTATTTATGGGAGATTAATTTGCTTGACAAGGAAAAGTGGTTGATGGATCGATGTCTTTTTCTCCTACAAGGAGAAGAACAAAGTGCATTTAGATCTGGAAAGTTGAGAGTCAACTTTGCTAAGTACAATGTGAGAGTCAAACTTTGCTAAATATCAATGATGAAACTTAGGCTTAGTTTGGATGGCGGTGTGTTTACCTCCGGTGAGGTTAAAAACAACGGTGGCGGTGAGATTAGTTATTGTAGTAGTGAGATTGGACAATGTAGCAGTGAAATTAGGAACAACGGTGGAGTGTATGTTTGGATTCAAACGCAGCTGTAGCGGTGAGGTGAGAATATAAAATGACTATTAAGGACATCAGATTAGAAATTATATATAATAAATAACAAATAAAAATGTTGAAAACCTTTACATCAAAATATGAAAAGTTAAAATAATAAATAATTAAAAATTTAATTATAAAAATACATATTAAATTTAATACTAATAATATTATTTGAAAATTTTAAATTAAAAAAATAGGATATAAAATGATAAAAGAAAAAGTAAAAAGCATGGATGAAATGGTACTTTCCATCTTTCAAATGGAGTTACAATTTTTGATTGGATGTAAAACCTCCAGTGGTGCCACTGATATTGCAGCACAATGAGAAGACTCCAGCGTGGCAGACAGGTAAAATCAAACACCAATATCAGTGCGATTGATTTCAAAAGCTGCTCTAAACGCATTGAAACGAGGAATTAATTGTATCCAAAGGAAGCCTTAATATAATGAAATGGTCGGAGAAGCTTGGCGAGCTTGCGGTTTGTGAATCTGCACTACTAAATAAATGGTTATGAAGGTATGGCAACTGTTGAAGTATGGTCAGCATGCAGCACCCAAGGCACAACAACAATAATCCATGCAACCCGAGCCATGCAGAAGCTGTTATTTCATGTGCAGCAAGTAATTATTTTGATCATTTTGTAATCTCTAGTCAATGTAGTGTAGTTTAGTTCACTTTGAACTGTGTTAGGTTGATATTTTATGTGATTTTGATAGTGATTGAGCTGATTATTTTAGCTTTATTCAATGCACAAGTTAAGTTTTACTTGTATCAAAGTTTGATTAGTGGTAGTAGGTATTGGTAGGTTACCATACTGATTTTGACAAGTTGATAGCTTGGTTTATGTATTGGCATTATGCCATTTTTTCAATTTGAATGAAATCTTATCAAGTTTCTTCCATATACTTAATTGTTCATTGCTTTTCTTTCATTTTATGTTTGCATTTTCTGCTTTGTTTCTTCTGCAAGTCACAAGACTTGTTTCTCAAGCTTCAGCTGAGATTGTTTGCTTGCTGTTCATAATACCAACAATTGGTATCTAGAGCCTTAATCTTAGTGGACCTGTCAAACCATGGCTTCATCAGGTTTCTCACCAGCTGCACCACCAGTCTTCAATGGAGAGGGCTTCCACATTTGGGTGGTCAAAATGAGGACCTACCTGTAGACATTTGATCTATGGGAGGTGGTCAATTCAGATGTCGAGCCAGCACCTCTTAGGGCCAAACCAACAGTGGCTCAGATCAGGCAGCATGCTGATGAAAGAACAAATAGGCACAAGGCCATGTCTTGCATACAAAACTAAGTGTCAGATGTGATCTTCACAATGATCATGGCTTGTGAGACACCAAAGCGGGCCTGGGACAAATTGAAAGAGGAGTTCCAAGGGACTGAGAGAATAAGGTAGTAACAACTACTGAATTTGAGAAGGGATTTCGACAATTTGAAGATGAAAGAGGAAGAAACTATCAAGTAGTATTCAGACAGGATCATGGCTGTGGTAAACAGCATAAGGCTCCTTGGAGAGCAATTTAGTGAAGCAAGGATAGTGAAGAAAGTGTTGTCAACCTTACTCCTCTCTAGAGGATTCAAAAGATCTTTCAACTATCTTCCTAACAGAGCTCATCAATGCTCTATATGCACAAGAGCAAAGAAGGGCCAGCAGAATGGAGGAGCAGCAAGAAGGTGCTTTTCAAGCCAAGACCAAGTTTACTTCGAGCACTTCTTCCAACAAAGGCAAGAAGACTTGGAAAAACAGGCCTAAGCCTGATGATGCAAGAAGAGGTGATCAACTTTGCAGGTATTGTAAGAAGCCTGGTCATCCAGAAGAAAGATGCTGGTTTAGACCAGATGCACAATGCCAACTTTGTAAGAAGAGGGGTCATGTTGAAAGAGTTTGCAAAAACAAAGGCAAACTGAATCAGAACCATTCACAACAAGCTCAAGCAGAGGTTTGAGTAGCTGAAGAAAGTAGTGACAATGAGGAACAAGTCTTTGCAGTATCATGCTCACCTGGTCAGTTAAAAGCCTCAAAAAGCTAGCTTTTGGACAGTGGTTGCACTAATCACATGTCCCCAGATACAACCATCTTCAAGACTTTGGATAGGAGCTGCAAAACCAAAGTAAAAGTTGGCAACGGTCAGTTTATTAAGGCTGAAGGCAAAGGGATGTGTTGATATGCACTTCCACAAGTAACAAGCTCATCTCAAATATGCTGCTAGTACCTGAAATAGACAGAAACCTTCTTAGCATAGCTCAACTGCTGGAGAAAGGTTATCCAGTGGTGTTCAAGGGCAAAGAGTGCCAAATTACTGATCCAAATGGATCAAGGCTCATGTCAGTCACTATGACTGATAAAAGTTTTGAAGTTAACTGGATAAATGACTCAAACTTGGCCTATACAGCCTCAATAGAAGAGTTCAAATTGTGGCACCAAAGGCTTGATCATGCCAACTTTAGATCAATGGCTCCAATGATCAGTCAAGAATTGGTTGAGAACTTCACCAAATTAGTTGAAAAGGAGGAGGTCTGTGAAGTATGTCAACTGGGGAAGTAGGCTAGGCAACCATTTCTTTCAAACAAGGTCTGGAGAGCTTCACAAAGTCTTCAGTTAGTACATACAGATGTCTGTGGCCCCATGAAGACTTAGTCATTGAATGGGAGCAGGTATTTCATTCTATTCATTGATGATCATTCAAAATTTTGCTGGATTTATTTTTTGAAGAAAAAATCAGAAGTGGATTCTGTGTTTTGGAAGTTCAAGGCTACTGTAGAGACTGAAACAGGCTGCAAGCTTAAGACACTAAGGTCAAAAAATGGAACTGAGTACACCTCAGCTCAATTTCAAGTTTTTTTGTGATGAAGCTATCAAACATCAACTTACCAACATTTATACACCTCAACAGAATGGTGTAAGTGAAAGAAAGAACAGAAGTTTGATGGATATGGCCAGGTGTCTCATGTTTGAAAAAAATTTGCCTAAAACTTGTGGGCTGAAGCAGTGAACACTGTTGTCTATCTTCAAAATAGACTTTCAACTAAAGCTTTAGCTCGAAAGACCCCATTTGAAGCTTGGTTTGTATTTAAGCCATCACTGGCTCACCTTAGAACCATTGGTTGCATATGTTATGCACAAGTCCTAGCTGTGAAAAGAAGCAAGCTGGATAAAAGAGCTCAAGCAGGCATACTAGTAGGCTATAGCTCAATCAAAAAGGGCTATAGAATTTTGAATCCCTTAACAAACAAAGTTCTAGTGAGCAAAGATGTGGTGTTCAATGAAAATCAAGCTAGAATTAGGAGAAGAATGGGCCAGAAGCAATCTCTGAAGTTATTGCAATAGATCAAATTGAAGATGATCAAAATGGTCCTGAAATGGACATAGATGATAAACTAGTGATGGGCATTCGACCATTGGTTGAGATTTATGAAAGAGCTCAAGTAGCTATAGTAGAGCCAAGTTATTTTGAAGAGGCTGGAGCTCAGCAAGGCTAGAAACAAGCCATGCTTGATGAAATCAACATGATTAAGAAGAACTAGACTTGGGAATTGGTTCAGAAACCAGTCAACAGGAAGATCATTGGGGTGAAGTGGGTCTATCGAACCAAGTACAATGCTGATAGAAGTTTGAACAAACTCAAAGCCAGGCTAGTTGTGAAAGGGTTTAGCCAAAAGTTTGGTGTGGACTACCTAGAGACTTTTGCACCAGTGGCTAGACTTAACACCATTAGGCTGCTAGTTGCGTTAGCAGCTCAAATGAAGTGAAAATCCATCAGCTTGATGTAAAGTCAGCCTTTCTAAATGGTTTTCTTGAAAAAGAGATCTATGTTGAACAACCTCAAGGCTCCAAGGTGGCTGGTAAGGAAGAAATGGTGTACAAGCTGAAAAAATCATTGTATGGTTTGAAACAAGCACCAAAGGCCTGGTACAGCAGAGTTGATGGCTACTTGGTCAGTTTGGGATTCGAGAGGAGCACTAGTGAGCCTACATTGTATGTCAAAAGGGAAGGACTTCAAACACAGCTCATTGTGTCCTTGTATGTTGATGACCTATTGGTGACAGGAGGAGACCAAGAAATGCTTGTTGATTTTAAGAACAAAATGCAACAAATGTTTGAAATGTCTGACTTGGGGCTGATGTCCTACTTCCTAAACATGGAAGTCACACAAACTCAGAAGGAAATTTATCTAAGTCAGAAAGCTTTTTCTATGAAGATTTTAAACAAGTTCTCAATGGAGAACTGTAAAGCAACAAGCACACCAGTTGTTGTTGGAGAAAAGCTATCGAGCCAAGGTACCTTTTAGAAGGTATGTGAAACATCCTATAGAAGTTTAGTTGGTTGTTTGTTGTACTTAACTACCACTAGGCCAGACATAATGTATGTTGTTAATCTACTCTCAAGATTCATGCATTGTTGCAATGAAAGTCATTTGAAAGCTGCCAAGAAAGTTCTCAAGTACATCAAAGGTACTTTGAGCTATGGCATGTTATTTACCAAGGCTAAAAATTTGAAATTGATAGGCTACACAGACAGTGATTGGGTTGGTTCAATGGATGACATAAAGAGCACATCAGGGTATGTTTTCACCCTTGGCTCAGCCATCTTTTGCTGGAGTTTGAAGAAGTAAAATGTGGTTGCTCAGTCGACTACTGAGGCTGAGTATGTGGCAACTGTTGCAGCTGTAAATCAGGCCATTTGGCTTAGAAAGATCCTGGCTGATCTTAATCTTGAACAAAGGAAAGCAACAGAGATATTCTATGATAATCAATCTGTTGTTGCAATTGCAAAGAATTTTGTTTTCCATGGCAGAACCAAGCATTTCAGCATAAAGCTTCATGTTGTTAGGGAAATGGAACAAGCTCATGAAGTAAAACTAGTTCATTGTAGTTCTGAAGAGCAATTAGCTGACATTTTAACAAAGGCCCTTAATGTTTCAAGGTTTCAACACTTAAGAGAAGAGATTGGAATGTGCAACATGCTAACCAATGAAGAGTGTTAAAGTATGGTCAGCATGTAGCACCTAAGGCATAACAACAATAATCCATGCAACCCGAGCCATGCAAAAGCTGTTATTTCATGTGCAGCAAGTAATTGTTTTGTTTATTTTGTAATCTCTAGTCAATGTAATGTAGTATAGTTCACTTTAAACTATGTTAGGTTGATATTTTATGTGATTTTGATAGTGATTGAGCTGATTATTTCAGCTTTATTCAATGCACAAGTTAAGTTTTACTTGTATCAAAGTTTGATTAGTGGTAGTAGGTATTGGTAGGTTACCATACTGATTTTGACAAGCTGATAGCTTGGTTTATGTATTGGCATTATGCCCTTTTTTCAATTTGAATGAAATCTTATCAAGTTTCTTCCATATACTTCATTGTTCATTGCTTTTCTTTCATTTTCTGTTTGCATTTTCTGATTTGTTTCTTCTACAAGTCATGAGACTTGCTTCTCAAGCTTCAGCTGAGATTGTTTACTTACTGTTCATAACACCAACAGCAACCAACGTGGGTGTATGGGGAGTAATGCTATTGATTCTCAATATGGGTTTTACCCATCTGGTTTAAGATTTGTTGACGGAAGATATCAACAAAAAGAGATTTAGTGGAGTTAGAGGGTAGAGAGTCCTCACGAATTGCGCTAGAGAAGATTACAAAGGAAGGGGATAAATAGTGATGGACCGAATGAGAGAATTAGAGTTGGAGGATTATATCATTTACTATTCAAGTGTGAGGGCTTATATATGATACAATAGCAGTGTCAAGTTTAAGCATCTTGTCGTCAGTAGGGTTACATCTTCTCTCCCCATAAAGGTAGCGGTGTGTCCATGTAGATGGTGGCGTGACATGTGGCTTGACAATCAATGGGTGTCCTATTACAGTTGGGAAGCTCTAGGCTCCTCTGGTGGAGATGGTCCATAACGAATGTGTGCTCATTGGTGTGACACTCGTGGGTGGCACGTGAAAGTGTAGCAAAGGTGGTGTAACAATTACCCCCAAGTGAGGAGGAGGTTATAAAATGGCCTTTATTGAGCTTGTTAAAATTGTTGGTAACGTTAGAAGAGTTTTGAAAAAGCCTAGAAGATTTTTAGGTGTGGGAGGTTACATTTTAGATTTTTAAAATTCAAATTTTAATTTTTGAAATGTGGATTACTGTGATTTTTTATGGGTTTTGAGTTTGAGCATGAAGATGAATATGTACAGACATACATTGAATGGCAACACATCTTTTGAGTAACCAAGATAATTGATCATTAATGATAAGGATAGGAATCTTCCACGTGGGTGATTGAGATGAGGTTTCATTACACGTTTTTGAGAAACGCATGTGGTGATTTAACCATTACGCAACCTAGATATGGGAAAGGTCGTATTTTTCTTATAAATAGAGGAATTTTGATTTTCACTTTATCCATCAATCATTTTTTTATGATAATTAAGGGGTGTTTCTACGCATAATAGAACACCCACAAGGCCCGAGGATGCAACTACTGAAAGGGACTTGTTTGAGTGTACTACAATAACGGAGGAGATGGGGGCATTGCTGTAGTGCAGGGGTATAGAAATTAATACAAACTTTAAGTGTGATTTTTTAGTGCTGGAAGAGAGGCATTGTCTTAGCAAAGTTGGTTTAGAGGGTGAAGGTTTGCGTTATTCTTTTACTCTTATTATACTTGCTTGAGGCAGAATTTTACTTACCTCTTCATCCCTTCTCCGTAGATGTTTTAAACTTATATGCTAATGCACATAAGCAGTTGATAAGTACCTTTTGGTAGGATTTAATAGCATATTTTATTCAATATTGTCAAGGGGGAGAGGCCTCTATTGATATGCTCCCCAAGGCCTATACCATGTCTCCATTAAGTGAGATCCACCAAAGAGCTTTATGTTTTTTTATGGCACATAAGGGCACTACAATGATGTTAGACAACACTCAAAAACTAGTAGGCATCTTTAACACCACTTAATATATGCGAAAGCACCCCAAGAATAGGCAACCTATTTGCTTGAAATTATGGATGGAACCTTTAGGGAGCAACAAGTACTAATTTTTACATTTGTTTTCAAGGTCTTGACAAATGATTTATGTTTGAGAGTTTTAGAAGCCCTCAAATGCAATCTATATATTGCATCAAATGCTCAAATGGATTCTTGTTTCCTTTATAAAATTCTTTGGAAATCTTAAAATTTTGGGGCAATTCAACAATAGTTGTCTTAGGGCTATGGGGTTGTTAGAGCAACAGAGCTAATCCATATCTTTCGCATCTAACCTTGGGGCCTAAATGTCATTATTGGGAAATGGTTGTATGCAACTAGTATTCTAGTGACTGGTTTGATTTTATCTTTGCATGTTGAGTGATGATGTAACCTCATCATCTCACTAATACTAAAGGAATTTAATTTTCTCTTAACTCCTTGATAACCTCCACATTTTGGTAATGTTGCTATAAGGATGGCAAAACTCGAACCACTAGATGGATTTTGAATTAATCCACTCCAAATGGAGCAAAACTTTTTTTTTAGAAAAGGTGGATGTGGGGTTTTCCTTTTGGATAGTGGGTTTGGAACAATTATGGTAATTGCTTGCCTTACCCCAACTCGCTTCACTATATGAAATTACCATTTTATCATTGTACATAAAAACTATTAAGAGGGTAAAAATTTAATAACCTAATGTAGAAAAACTATATATTTATTCAGATTATGACCAAGTATTCTGCATAGACACAACATTTAGGGTCGATTTTCTCCATCAAGTTTATTTCACCATGAATCCTAGTGATGTGCAGGCGATCTTTCGGCTTCCTATATAACCCCTTGTTTAGGACAAGCTCGAACATTGGTAGAGGTACTTCCCATGTTGACACATCACGCAAGACGAGGAAGTCGTTACCCCAAATACGCAATGTGCATTCCAGAGTGTATACCTCATCAATATATTTTTCAACATTGATCAAGAAGTGAACATAAGCGCAACATGTGTACAAGGTTAACAAAGTGTCTGGAACTTCCCGCGGTCACACTGCCTGTTTCGGAGATCAACTCCATATAACCTAGGTAGGATACTAGGTCAACGGCCGATGGACTTCGTAGCTTGAAAAGTTTTTAACTGTCGAGAATATATTTTTACATTCATCGACCTCACTCTCTTTTTATTTGTATTCATTTCCTTCCTGACCTCCTCGACAAACACATGTCCCACCTCTATATGGTTTACTTGTTTTAGCCTTATTCTTGGCATTAAGGTTGCCAACCTGTAGAACGAAGCTGAGAAAATAAATGAAATTAGAAGATGTTGTGTTCACTTCAAGACAGAGTTAAGTGCCTCTGCCAGGTTAGTGGTCATATGACTAAATCAAGATTTGTCATCGAAACTTTGAGCCCATTACCATGGCTCCATGGTGTCCAACCACTCTCGAAAAGGAGTATTTGTTTCACCGTACATATCACCTTCAAGTCTGGTCAGCCTTTGTCTGAAACGGTATTGTTCTAGCTCATACGTTGTGTATGTATTCCAAAAATACATATTACCTTTTTGAATTAATGTGTGGAAGTATTAAGAATATTTTAAAAATATATATGTTGAAATTAAAATTTTCCCATGTTCACTACTTGTTTGTGCTAGTCCGTATTCTTGTAATCTCGATGGAAGTTGGCAAGGATGTAATGGATGCAATAAACGGGTCTCCACGAAACACTGGAACACCAAAACACCTAATCATGGTAATTAATCCCTTCGATCTATCAGATATAATACAAATATTGTATTCTCTAACAACATACGTTCGCAAGTTCGTCAGGAACAATTCTCATGATTCAATATTCTCCGAGTCCACAAGGGTAAACGCTACGGGGAGCAAGTTCCAGTTCCTATCTTAAGTAACTACAATAAGTAGGATCTGCATATATTTTTCGTATAGTCAGGCTCAATCAAACTGCACAAGCAGCTTGCAGTGGGGAAAGACACGTACTCATGGATCGAATGTTCAAAACATTTAATAAAAATTTTTCTTTCTGGTTGTAGTTGGTCATCTGAGCCGTAATAAGGTCGTGTCTATAACCTAATGACAATCTCTAGCATGTACTCTGCACGGTGGCTATCCACCTCTATAGTTCATTGTACGACACATCCTAATATCCATAAAACTACTTCATGGCCATTTGTTTAGCTATCCATGCTTTTTGGTATGACACTCAGTGCTGGAATCATTCTTTATTTCAACAATCAGCAGCGATACAAGAATGGTCGGCATTTTCTTCATCATTGACATGATGCAATTGCAAATAGTTTTCGCATCAAGTTTGCAGTGATCTTGTGTCATATGTGCAAAAGTGCATGTGTGAGGTTGAACAAATTTTCCAATCTTCCACGTTTGCGACCTCTGGTTAAATACAACTCGTACACGCTAATTGCACCTTCCTGCTAACCTCCAACACTCCCCAATATATAATGTTGGTTTAGACACAATGACTTTGTAGTCAATCGACACATTCATGCTATATCCCTTAATGTCAAATACGTAGTCTTCCTTGGTCACGATTTTTTGGCCCACAAACTTTTGGGAAATGTGTCCATATTACAATAAACATGTAATTGTTTTCTATTTATTTTAATGATGAATAAATAAATAAAGTTAATTTCACATTTCACTATTATGTATTTTGTATTTTTTTTCTTTTATATTTTGCATGCATAGTAAAATTGTGACAAACAAATATTAGCTCATTAATTGTCTAAAGTTCAAACTGAAGATAAGTAACATTGTAAAGAATGCTTACATTGCGAGAAAAATAACTTACTTCAGTAGATAATCTAAATGAGTCCGTAATCTCGTAAAAGAATCAAAGTGAGCATTTGATTTATATATTGAGAAGGAATATTATGTCGTCTACAATTCCAATTGGAGAGATGGCTAGTCTTGGCTATCAAAGCAGTTGACTCCACGAGTAAAGACATAGATGTATTTATTAGTAGAATGATACATTGGACTGGACCCAAGATGAATTAATTCTAAATCTATTCATGAATTAATTCACTTGTGACGTTCATGGTGTGGTTTACCCAAATCTTGAATTAGTTACTAATCATGCGTATACAACTCATGTACTTTGATATAAGCGGAGGCTTATGCTCTAAAGATGATCGAGCCCATAGCCGGTATGTTGCGTACATAACTTGTGTATGGCATAGCTTTACTAGCAACAGTGGAATTCATAACTCAATTAAAGAGTTAATGATATCTCTCATTGGCATTGTGTGGATTGATAAATATGGAACGTGGTCACGGTTCACTAGTTCTTGAACGAGCAACTTATCATAGTCATTGGTTGACAGTGGTCATATTAATCATTAAGAAGACTCAATGGTGACAATGAGATAAAATAAGATTATATTGAGTGAACGGATTTAACTCAAAAGATGATATAAGTGGAGGCTTATTCTCTAAAGATGATCGAGCCCATAGCCGGTATGTTGGGTACATGACTTGTGTATGACATAGCTTTACTAGCAACAGTGGAATTCATAACTCAATTAAAGAGTTAATGATATCTCTCATTGGCATTGTGTGGATTGATAAATATAGAACGTGGCCACGGTTTGCTAGTTCTCGAACGAGCAACTTATCATAGTCATTTGTTGATAGTGGTCATATTAATCATTAAGAAGACACAATGGTGACAATGAGATAAAATAAGATTATATTGAGTGAATGGATTTAACTCAAAGGAATCAAGGATATTATATGAGGGTAACACACACATGACGAGGTCATTAGATAAAGCAGTTCGATGAATAGCTTTCGTAAAGAGTATAAACTAAGGAGTTTTCAATCATGGTACTTCTTGTGGACTAACTCCTTGATTTAGTAATTACAAATTATCGGAACGATCCTTCTAGACATAATTGCAATCACTAGAGCCTAATTGTATATGTTCGATTGGCCCCTCTGCTAGCTCAACAAAAGCTCAATCAAACTGCATTTGAATCAGAAGAAAATTCTACGACTTCGAGAATAATTTAATTGAGTTGATTTATTTGATGTGGAATTAAAGTGGTGGTCGTAAGAATTGTTCAACTAGAGAATTTGATTAAAGAATTTTCTTGAAAAATTAATTTAGAAAATCTAAGTGATTTTTGGAAATTTTAATTTTGATCAAATAAAATTAAATTAATCAAATCAATTAAAATTAATATGATGTTTTTGGAAGTTAATTTTCAAGTTAGACAATTGGCCCAATGGGTAATTGAGCTTAAAAATTGGATCGGAGATAGTATATTGGGTTCAAGTTAGACAATTGGCCCAAGGTGGTATGTGAAATCATGCTGACGGTCCAACTAGTGGCTAGAGTGGATTGGTCGAGTCATCATTGATCGGACCGATGCGAGTAATTAGCTAGGTTGTGGATGTCACTTGCAGCCCGGACAAATGGTGGGCTGCTGAAGGCGTCCCAATGGTTGGCGGTGGTTGCTAATCGATGGTTAAGCAGTGAAAGAGTTACACTCCTATTGGGACTCTATTAGAGAATTTGATTTCAGATTAACTATTTCAAAAGTAATATTATTTTAATAGTTTAATATTAAATTAAATTTAATACTTATCTTAATAGTATTTTATTAATTTAATATTAAAGTGATTATCTTAATATTAAATGTAATTTAATGTTTATCTTATAGATAAACATTCTATTATTTAATAAGATTTAATATTAAATTTAATCTAATATTTATCTTAATAAATATTATATTAATTTAATATTAAAGTAATTAATTTTAATCATAGTTGCAATCTCTAAACTCTCTCTATATAAAAAGAGCATTGGGTCATTATTTACACTTAAATTCAAGATAAAGTTGTATAGAGAAAATTCTCTAAAGAGATTATTCTAGAAAATTTCTAGAGATATTTTTTGATTTAAAACTTGACCCAAAAGTTTAAAGAAATTACAAAATTACCCTACTGGTAATTTTTGTGAAAAATTTTCTAATTCAAAGTGAGTCTAAACTCGACAGACGTGAGCTTGAAGATTGTAGAGAAGACTACTCGGTCAAAGCTCTCATCCTAGACGAATCAAAAAGGTAAAATTTTGATTAAGTGTTATTACTTTAAATATCACAACTAAGATCTTGTTTTAGAAAAAAAAAATTAAAACTCTAGTTTTTCCTAAATTTATTTTTCGATGTATTTTCAAAACTCATTTTTCCAACACAAACAACTCCTCATGTTCGAGATCTGCGGCCAATCGATGAGCAGGTAGTATATCGGGATACTTAGGGAACTTGGGTGCATGCGTCGCATTGGGATCTACAATCTACATGTGGGCCCCACGATCATTGTGTATGACAATGCCTCGACTTAGGTTCCCATCTGAAGACGTATAAACATTTCCATCGTTATTCGTGCCTTCATCGTCGATATCATCCGGGACCTCGTTTAGATCAGGATCATTATAATCTTCAACCTCGTGATTAGAAGAACCATTATTATCATATCCATCTTCACCATCTGCATCGGTCTCAATCAATACCGAATGTATTTGTAAACGGGGACCCAAGTTAAGGTTCTTAGACGCAAGTGGAGCATTAAGATCAATGTTAAACCCGCGTACAAGCAATCGCCTATCAATAGACGCTCTCGGAACCTTTGTACATGGATATTAAACTTTATATTCTTCACTTAATTGAGTGAAATCTTTACCTAGCTCCACATTAGTTAACTTTGCAAACAACTAAATCAGTTCAGTATGGCCACTTCGATTCTGGAAATTAAGTGCAACCATTGTCTCTATGTCTTCATCATCTATAAGTTCCATATTGGTGAATTTGATGGGATTTGACGAAATTGATAATTTGTAGAATAGTTTCAAGATACTTCTCCTACAACGTCTAACAATTTTTGCACTGATCATTTCTTTCATATCATCAAGCAATACTTTTCTATTAAGTCTCATTGTTATTTGTTGGCAAAATTCAAATATACAACCAATTGTTGTTGTTAAAATTACTCCATCGAAATAAACACAAATAAGGAATTGATTATCCATCTTCAATATTAAATCTGTAAAAATTATTAAATTTCTCAATAATTATTTGAAAAACAAGATTCTACTGTAAAAAATATAATAAAATAAAATTAATGTTGTACTAACCTTATGAATTCTTCTTTGTTTTCTCTTCTTCTACAAATTTTTTTCTCCTTTCTTCTTATCAGTTAACTGCAAAACTGTTAAGAACACATCGTTTAAATAAGGTCAGGTGCCAGCTGAGAGCACTCTTCCACATGGGTTTTGCCTAACAAAGTGCCTCCACCTGGGTGTCGTCTGACATGTCACCTCCACCCCTCGAACCCCTATTCAAACCCGTATTTTACCTGTATTTTGGAGGGTAATACTGATGCTGCCATGTAGGTACCCTCCATCAATAAAATATGATTTTTTAACCTAATTATGACCTAATGATGACATGATGATTGTGGAAAATTTTGAGTGGTGCTGGTGCTGCCACCTTATAAAGCACCATCCATGATCACTATTCTTGAAAAATAATCAGATTGGGATACCATTTGAATTAATATTTTTTCTGTATTAAACCTTAAATTTATACTATATATCAAAACAATATTTGGTTAAGCATCCAAATAGCTTTTAATGTTGCTTTTCTTTATATATATAAAATGTTGTTGTTTTTTCGTTCTGAATTTTTATATATAAATTCAAAATTGAAAACAATAATTATTTATAATAAAATTTGTCTTTGATATATACTCACGATTGAAGAAATACTAATTTTTTAGTAAAAAAAATTTGTTGTTAAGAGAAGATTTAGATATAATAAATAAAAAGTTTACAAGTTTTCACACCAAAAATCCATTTAATCCATCTAAACCCTCTTTTTTGAACTCTAACATAAAGATGTTCGTAAATCAATTTGAATGTCATTAAAATTTAAATTAGGTCCTAATAGACACAAATTAATTATTTTATAATAAAATATTAAAAGTATTTAAATTGAAAAATATTAATTTAAATTTAAAATACCTTCTTCAAACCCAAGCCTCTAAATTACCATATGGACAACACTAAAGCCCCTTTTTAGCTTTAAAGGTATCAATTATTCACTCTTTTCTCTTTCGAAAGAAAAAGTAAGAAAAGGCAATTCCACTAACTACTTGGCAAGGAAGGAAATGTCAGAGGCACGTGACAACATTGCCGCGGTTCAACCCAAACGGTCCGGTTTTAAAATCAAGGTTTATGTAATTTTTAACCCAAAAAATTAAACCTAAACTCAACTTTGATATATATATATATATATATGGTAAATTATTAAAATAGTCACTTTCGTTTATCTGAGGTGACATTTTAATCATTTATTTTAAAATATTACGTTTTAGTCATTTACGTTATTATATTGTAATATTTTAATCACTGAGCCGTTAATTTTTGTTAACGATGTAAATAGGGGCAGAGCCAAGAGGGGACTGGCAGGATTACAAAGTTTCTTTCTATTTTTGGTTATTTGGTACATATTGAATTGATTAAATTATTGATTTTATAAAGAGAATGAAACAATTTTAAACATTAGCATGCAAATTAGTTCTTTAACATAATTAAAATTAGAAAAATAATATAAATCACTCAAAATATATTTAATTAAAAAATTAATTGTATTTATGATACTAAAATTATGATAAATATATGTATTCTAATTTAAATATGAAACTAAAGCTATTAAAAGATGGTGTTGAGTATCATTTTGGGTAGAATGTATAAATGAAATTAATCCAATCCAAATATATATAACGTGACTAAATTTCAAATTCATAAAAAGTACATTATTGTTGAGCATTAGTATTAATGTGATATAGCGGATTCGAACTCACGTTCTCCTATACTAACAATAATGATGATGTCAATTATGCTCAACACCAATTAAGGAGACTCAATTGACATCAACATTATTGTTAGTATAGAGAAGATATGAGTTTGAATGCGTTGAAATATATTATACTTTTTTTATATAAGATGAGTAAATTCTAAATTTGTGGAGATTACATGTACTTTAAGACATATTTTTAGTTTCAATATAAAATCAAACAAAAGATGTTAATAGTTTAACCTAAATTTTAAAATCTGAAAAGTAAAAAAAATAAATTTTTTAAATTAAAAAATGTAATGACTAAATTCTAAATTTATGAAAAATACAAACACTTATTTCATATTTTAACATTTAGGAGTTTCACCTATAAAAGCCCCCCACCACCGCAGTAGCCACTGCAAAGAGTTACTGTTTTTTAATCTAAAACGATCAGAAGGAAGTAGGAAATAAAAAAGAGAAAGAAATGTTTGCTTCATCAACACCCTCCTATGGATTTGCCGCCTTTGGAGCCACTTCAACACCCGCCTTTGGAGCCACTCCATCACCTTCAAACCCTTTAGGTTTTGCCTTACAACTTCACAACATGTCTTGCAAAAATTTTCATCAACTTCTATTTTAGCTAATGTTGTCTATGTCTGTAGGAACAACTGGTATTTTTCGTTTAGTCCGGCTCCAAGTTCTTCCCAATCATCACCCAGTAGAAGGTATTTATACCCTTCTTCTTTCTAACTTTCCGCTGCTACATTTTGTAACCCTTCGCTGCTGCTTTAATCACCCTTTTCTTGTTGCCTTTTATTTTTTTTTTTTTTTGTGAAAGAAATAGAGAATTACATGCATATATTGAATAATCCATGTCTGTTGTCTGTTTTCTTTGTTGTTTCTATATTTGATAGTCCCCTGTCAGAAGCCAGGACAATTTGTTAGGGGGCCGGATAAAAAATTATAGTTTATATCTTTATAATTTGTAAAAATTTAATTGAATTTTTATAATTTTAAGAGGGGTCAAAGTGAAAATTTATCTTTATTAATTTAAAATTTTTTAAAAATTTTAAGTGTCTAAATAAAAATTTTACCTTTTAGGGGCCGGGCCCATGCCAGCCACCCTCTGGCTTCGCCCCTGCTCCCTGCGTTGCTTGTTAGCTAACACAAATGTTAACTAATTGCCTCATGGCGTCCAAAAAAGTGCGTTTAAGGGATTTCCCTCCGCCATTTACTGTTTTCTTTCTTTGCTTATCTCAGCGCAAAGTCAACTGTCACTACACCCGTGAACGAGGTAATAATGTCTTCTTCTCTTTTCCAAATTTTGCGACATTATTAATATCCTTGTCAATCTTGATTTACTCTGTTTCTGTCTATATTTCAAGAAACCATTGACGGATACTGAAGATGATTTGAGAAAGAGAATAAGTTTCTTAAGTGGATTTACGGTGGCTTTCAAGGACCAAATTCACACTGATATAAAGCTTAAGCCTAACAATGGCCCCTGCATTTCAGCGCACAAATCTTTACTGGTAAACACTAAACAGGCCCTAACTATTTCTTTCTCAGATTATGTTACTTTGACTCCTCGGACTGAACATTGATCATGGATTGACCGATGTGTAGGCAGCAAGATCAGAAATCTTTATGAACATACTCAGCTCAGACACCTGCAAGGCTCCACCGACCGATACTGATACGATCACTCTATCAGAGTTAAGCACCGAAGAGCTCAAGTCCTTCCTAGAGTTTCTTTACACTGGGGATTTGCCTGCCGATAAGTTTAAGAAGCATGTTTATGCGTTATGTGTTGCAGCTGATAAGTATGAGATTCCGTACTTACAAGAGTCGTGCGAGCGATACATGCTGAATTCCTTGAATACATCGAACGCTCTCGATATTTTAGACATATCGAATTTGCATTCGAAGAAGAAACTGAAGGAAACAACTTTGAACTTCATCGTCCGGAACATGAAGAGCATAGTTTCGTCTCAGAAGTATGAAGAATTTGCATCCAGCAACCCCCATCTTTCTGTTGAGGTTACAAGGGCATTTGCTGAGGCCAAATTTTGATGGAAGAGATGGGAATGGTAATAACATGCAGCCAATGGTATGGGAACAATGTCTAAACATCTATGTAACTATGACTTTTAGAACAAATTATCCTTTTCGATGAATCGCAGTATTAGTATTTATGTCGATATTGACCAAATACTTTCATAAACTTGGTACATATACAAAAAGAAATGTTGTTGGAACTCTACTATAAACAACTAAGGTAGGGATTATACTAATAGTTACATATATGGTTGGATTTGGATGGGAGAGGAAATGATTACATCTTTTACTTGGTAATTAAAAGAACAAGTAGATGTCTTCTCCTTTAAATTTAAATATAAAGCAAGTGCGGGGATGATTGACAGAGAGCATGAAGAGAAGAGAGGAGCAGAGCAGTTTAAGGTGGCATGCATGCATCAAAACGAGAGCACCGTAAATCCTTTGGTAGCAGAGGCTATGGCCTATCTACAACCTTAAAGTGTACTTAAGCACTAGCAGAGCAATCATTCTTGCTTCATTAGTCAGTTACTGCCTCTTCAGTTCTCAGCATAATAATTACAATTCTCGTCCTCTTTCTTTTCCTCGGCTTCCAGCGTCGTGACGAGGGTAGTTTTTCTCTTTTCAAGCTTTGGTTTTGACCGGTGTAGATTCCCAGTTTTGGCTATTAACTTTTTGTTTTTTATAAGATAATAATAGTATATTTGAGGAAAGTGTGCTATCTAAATAGAACTACTAGTATCTTCACTTCATTTAATATATCTTCCGAAAGAATAACTCTTGTTTAGAATAGGTGTACAATTGTTGTTCGAGAATAACTATGTTTAGAACAAGGCTTTAGTTACAACGATTGTCATTCAATATAGTTGTTATTTGAAAACAACTCTTGTTGAGAACAATTGAAGTTTGAAACAACCTCTACATTAAAAACAACCATGTTGAAATCAATTCACTTTTGGAACAAGTTATAATAACCATTATTTAAGAACAACTCTCATCCAAGACAAGTATCATTTTCTGTTTCAAGAGATGTTCCACGAAAGATGTTTCATACAAAATATTTCACCAAAGTGGTTTTAGGGAAGACAAAAGTCCGAATTTATAGATTTTTTAATGCTCATCCATTAATAAACCATTTTGGGTTCAGAAACTATGAATAATAGCATCTAGCCATTTGCATAGTGTTAGATACTCCTCGTCATGGTCATTCTTCCCCAAAACTTTGCATTTATGATAGTTATTCTAGAAGGAATGCAACACTTTTGATCTTCTCCAGTGGGCAAGCCTTCTCCCATCATCAAAATTCAGAGCATGTCTCACAAAAAGTCACTTTATAACCTCATGTTCGACTTGAGAGGGGGCTATTGTTATACCCCTCTGTCACTGGGACATGTGTCAGCACTAGACATATCGTTGACCTCGTTGTCTCCATCTAAAGTAATCCCTCGTCGGCCACTTGCTCTTAACGCATTTGGGTAAGATTGCTCGTTCTTCTCAAAAGGAGCCATCCACCTGCTTTTAGGTATGAACACTCTCCAAGTGTAAAGGAACTCCTGATATGATAAGGAGTCCATTTAGGCACAACAACTTAGTATTGATAAGGTCCCGTGAATATCCTTTATGCATTTGGTAGGATTGAATTCTTATCATGCCAAATCATACCAGTGAATAAGAGGACTTCTCCTATAAATACCTTGAGGAACAATAAAGAAAGGATTGATCTTTCAACACCCTAAATTTACTTTGACCAATTTTCTTAATCGTTCTATCCTATTGTCCTTATTCCAACTCTCGACCTCTTTAGATAAATCGACCTCCATGATATGCTCCTTATCTACCTCCCTTATTTTACATTATATCAACACTTAGCATTTAATCAACGTCACTCTCAATATATAGCAACCTAGCCCTTTAGAGGCTGGGATAGGATTAAAAGCTTAGCATGTCAAGATTGAAATTTAAGAAACCAATACTCCTACAATGTTTATAAATTGCCAACTTTTTAAGTAGGTGGTAGCTGACCAATAGATAAGTTTTATGGAATTTTCTTTCTATAAAGTCAAACAATAAAAAGAGCAAGGTCGTTCGATGAAAGAAAAGATGTCTACATTAAGACCTTGTTCAAGTGTTGAATTTGGGATTTTGATGGTCAACCTTGGCATTAACTCCTATTTTTCTTTTTAATTTTTAATACCCTTTAAAAATAAATACACCGTCCATGGGTAAGTAGGAAACTGAAAGCACTGAAGACCAGTCTACTTGAATTAAATAATGTGGAAGTGAGAAAAGTAGGCCAACCAAATGGGGGTGCAGTCAAAATACGAGTTCCAGTGGAGGAGTCGGCTACAACTCAAACATGCCCGCCTTCCAATCTTCTTCCTCCCTATCTATATACTATAAATCCACGCTTCCTTTCCATTTGATCTTCACATTTTCCAACTTTAAACACCTTGTAAAACATCCCAATTCCTCATTACCACAAATCCTATTAAGTTGTTGAAGAAACCATGGAAGTACAGATGTCAATGGCAGATTCATCATCACTCAAGGTTCTCATGTTCCTCATTGTTCAAGCGCTGGTCTATCTCATCCTTTCTAAATCCTCCAATGTTTTCTCCGATGACAAGATGATGATGGCATCATTGAGCTTCAAGCCCCCTCGTTCCTTGTCCATTCGTCGTCTTCTCGCCTCCATTTCCGATTTACCTCAAGGTGTTGAGCCATCCCCATCTTCGTCTTCATCGCCATCCTCAAGGGGTTTGTAATCACCCATTCTACAACAACTCGCTCAACACTATCAAACTTAGATCTATTTGCTTAGTTTGTTTAAACTATTCTTTTATTCTTTGGGTATCTGTAATCCCGATGAAACATATTTCTTTGTAATTCCTTATCATGTGACAAATTTATAAATGATATTAGATTTTTCTAAACACATTCCTGTATGATAGTAAGAAAGTAGGGCACCCACTTTAATGACGCATGCTCATGGATGCTTAGCAGCAATGTCTATGGTTGTACGTGGCATAGGGTATGCTATCACAAACAAAGGACAATTCTTTTCTTCTTTTTTTTTTTTTTTTTTTGACATAGGAACATCTCCATTAATAGGTTAGAAACAAGAGCATCTCTTTCCAGCAAACTAGAAAGAAAAGAAGGTACAGAAGAAACTCAGTCTAGAGGGCAAATTCCTTTTCTAGTACATTGAGCAATCCAATCCACTGCTTTATTAGCAGTCCATGGAATGAAAGACAAGAAAGCAGAAACAGAATTTAACAAAGAGACAATATCTTGTTCAATGGCGAGTGATCCCCAACAGTTAAAAGTTTCGTTCTTCACAGAGTGAATCAGCTCCTTGTTGTCAGATTCAAAGATAATGGATTCCCATTGCCATCTTTTTTAAAGAACCGAACCAAGCCTTAAAGCCAAGGCCTCAGCTACTTGTACAGATTTAGTTCGAACAAGTGCGTTGATTTCGTCAAGAATTTTTCCATTAGAATCTCTTGCAATTGCTGCAAAACAGTCATTTGAGAACCCGAATCCCATTCCAAGTCACAACCGGATAGCAAGCACAGTTGTCAAAGATCAACTCATTCCATGCCTTACAAAGGGACCAACAAGTTTTAGCAATCAAACCAACTTCAGACCACAACCCATTTTCCGAACCAATTAAAAATCTCCAACCACCAATGTGTGAATCCTTTAAACCCCTCTTTACTTGGACTGTAACCCAACGTTGAAACTTTCCAAACAGCTTCTTGTTGAGTTTTTAATCACAAAACAAAAACAATAGAACTAAAATTTGTGTTGAAAGAAGAAAAACAGATGTTGAAGGAGAGAAGAAATTGACTTTTTTCCCATATTATATTCAGCAAAAAAACGTACATATATGGTTCTATTACATTGGAAGAACAATAAATTTTGCTTGTGCAAGTGAACAAGCTGTAAAATCAGCATAATGATAATTTAGGAGCTGTCTAAAATTGCTTAGTACTTGACTAACTTTATTCAGTCAAAAAAGTTGTTATCAAATCAAATATAGGTTACATGTTACAAAAAAAAAAAAAAAAAAGTATTTCATCCTGATAACATCATAGACATTTGCATGCTGCTGCATTTCAACCTGATTTCTTACATACTACTGTTTGTGGCCACCTTTTAACACTTCCTTCTTCAAATACTCGAACCTTGTGGTAGCTAATGGCTTGGTCAAAATGTCTGCCAATTAAACCTCTGAGCAACAATGGACCAAATTGATTTCCTTTGACAACTTTGCCTCCCTCACAAAATGGTATTTGATCTTGTAGTGTTTAGTCTTGCCATGATACACAAGATTCTTGCCAATTGCAACAATTGACTGATTGTCAACTTTGATCTTTGTTGCTTCCACTTGATCAGCATTCAAATCACTTAAAAGTTTCCTAAGCCAAAGGGCTTGATTAACAGCAGTAGTAGCTGCAATATACTCTGCCTCTGCAGTGGATTGAGCTACTGTCTGTTGCTTCTTAGAGCTCCAACTAAAAACTCCTGAACCTAGAGTGAAGAAGTAGCCTGATGTGCTCTTCATATCATCAACTGAACCAGCCTAATCACTGTCTGAATAGCCAACTAGCTTCAGTCTTCAGCTCTCTCAAAATTCATACCATAGCTTAAGGTTCCTTTGACATACCTTAAAGACTCTTTTAGCAACCTTGAAATGAGCTACATTGCAGCAATGCATGAACCTCGATAGAAGGCTGACTGCATACATGATGTCTGGCCTTGTTGTGGTCAAGTAAAGAAGGCAACCAACCAAACTTCTATAGCTTTTTTCATCCACTCGATCATGATCATTGTTGCTAGAGAGTTTTTCTCCTAGTGCTATAGGAGTGCTAGCAGGTTTGTAGTTTGCCATGCAAAATTTTCTTAGAACCTTCAATGCAAAAGCTTACTGGCTTATGAAAATACCATGCTCATTCTGATTCACTTCCATACCAAGGAAGTAGGTCATCAAACCTAAATCAGTCATCTCGAAAACATCTTGCATTTGCTTCTTGAATTCGTCAATCATCACACTTCTACAACCAATAACCAATAAGTCATCCACATAAAGTGAGACAATCAACAAAGTTTTATTTTCTGATCTCTTCACATAAAGTATAGGCTCGCTGGTGCTCTTCTCGAACCCCAACCTAGACAAGTATGAATCATTCCTGTTATACCAGGCCCTTGGAGCTTGTTTTAAGCCATATAATGCCTTCTTGAGCTTGTAGACCTTGTGTTCTTCAGCAGGGACCTTAAATCCATCAGGTTGTTCAACAAAGATTTCTTCCTTGAGAAATCCATTCAAAAAAACTGATTTAACATCTAGATGATGGACTTTCCATTGCTTCTGAGCAGTTAAGGCAAACAGCAGCCCTATAGTGTCCAAACTTGCAACTGGTGCAAAAGTTTCAAAGAAATCGATGTCATGCTGCTAATTGTACCCTTTAGAACCAACCTAGCCTTGTGTTTGTTCAGTGACCCATCAGCATTATGTTTGGTCCTGAACACCCATTTTACACCAATAACATTTCTGTTTGCTAATTTATCAACCAGCTTCCATGTGTCATTCTTGTGTATCATCCTCAATTTAGCCTCCATTGCTTCTTTCCAACAGCCCTCCCTTGCAGCTTCATCAAAGCAGGAAAGCTTAACAATGGTTATATCACACCTCTCACAGATGTCCACTAAGGTTCTAGTGCCTCTGACAGGTGCATCATCGAAATCATCTTCAATTTCAACCTACTGTAGATCAGGATCATGCTGGTCTTGCTTAGACAAGCTTACATCTGTTCCATCCCATTTCCAATAGCTCCCTTCATTGAACTTCACATCCCTGCTCACAACAATCTTCTTGGTAGATGGATCGAAGACCCTATACCCATTTTTTTCATTGTTATAGCCAACAAAGACTCTAGGCATGGACCTCTTTTCTAGCTTGGTCCTCTTTTCAGCTGGTACCAATATATAGCACAAACAACCAAACACTTTCATTTGTGAGACTGTTGGTCTTTGTCCAAACTAATCTTCAAAAGGTGTTTTGCCTTTGACTGCATTAGTTGGTAGCCTGTTTAGCAAATACACAAAGGTATTTACTACCTTAGTCCAAAAGTTGTTAGGCATCTTGGCTTCAAACAGTAGGTATCTATATCAAGAACAGTCATGTTCTTCCTCTCACAAACACTATTCTGTTGTGGTGTGTAGATGGTGGTCAATTGATGCTGAATTCCAGTTTTATCACAAATCTTCTAAAACCTTTGAGACACATACTCAGTCCCATTGTCAAACCTCAACATCTTCAGCTTGCAGCTAGCTTGATTCTCAGCTAATGTCTTGAACTTGCAAAAGAAGTCAGCCACATCTGACTTTTGTTTCAAGAAATTAACCAGCAATATATGGTGCAATCATCAATAAACAACACAAAATACCTGCTGCCATTTAAAGAGGAGGTTTTCATAGGCCCACAAATGTCTGTATGGACTAGTTGGAGCCTCTCTTGAGCCCTCCAAGCTTTGTTGACAGGAAAAGGCAATCTGATCTACTTGTCAAACTGACAAACCTCACACACATCATTCTTAGGCTCGATCTTGGACATGTCTTCAATTAAGTTCATCTTGTGCAGCAAACCAAGTGACTTATAATTCACATGCCCAAGCCTTTTGTGCCACAAACATGATTCATCAGTCAGAGTTGTATGCGCCTTTGCTTCTAACTGATTCACATCCAAAATGAATAATCTGTCATGCATAGCTACTGTCACTAGCAGTTGATCAAAAACATCCTTAATCACATAAATCTTTCCTTCAAAAATAAGGGAGTAACCCTTCTCCAACAACTGACCAACACTAAGTAGATTCTGGTCAATATCAGGTACAAAAAGAATTTCTGAGATAGTTTTGTTACCTGACTGAGTGCAAATCACAGCCTTGCCCTTGCCTTTGGCCTCATGAGCTCACCATTGCTGATTCTGACTTTGGACATAAAACTGGTATCTGGCTCCCTAAACATGCTTTTTCTGAAGCCATGTAATGAGTGCAGCCACTGTTAATCAGCCAATTCTTCCTAACTTTGCTTGAGCTTGCAAAGCAGGAGGCAGTAAAGACTTGCTCCTCCTAAGCTTGGACATCCTCAGCAGCCTAAGCCTGATTTTGCTGTTGTGATTGTGTTTTAGCCTTATTCTTGTAAACTTTCTCAATGTGGCCAACTTGTTTGCAGCTTCTACATTGAATGTCAGACCTGTACCAGTAATATTTTTTCCAAGTGAGTGGACTTCTTGCAATGAGTGCATGATGAAAACTTCTTTTTGACAGCTTCCTTCTTCCCTTTCTCTTTCTTTTCTACCCAAGGCTTCTTACCCTCAGAATGCTCCTCTTTTTTGCTCATGCTTCCTTCTTGAGCTTGAGTTTTCTCTGCTCCTGGCCCGAAAGGTTCCCTCAGAATGCTCCTCTTTTTTATTTGCTCTTGTGCATAGAGAGCATTTATCAGCTCTGTCAAGGGTATACCTGACAGGTCTCTCGAGTCTTCCAAAGAAGAAATTTTTGATTCATACTTCTCTGGTAGAGTAGTAATGACTTTTTCAACTATCCTCTTGTCACTAAACTCATCTCCAAGTAGTCTTATGTTATTGACTGTGGCCATAATCCTGTCAGCATACTGCTTGATGGTTTCAGACTCCTTCATCCTTAGATTCTCGAAGTCTCTTCTCAAATTTATCAACTATTGTTGCCTAGTCTTGTCTGACCCTTGAAACTCTTCCTTGAGTTTGTCTCAGGCCTACTTTGGAGAGTCACAAGCCATTATCCTTGTGAAAATAACATCTGAAACTCCATTTTGAAGGCATGACATAGCCTTATACTTTTTTGTAGTGTCCTCATTATGCTGCCTGATTTGAGCTAAAGTCAAATTAGCTCTCAAAGGTGGTGGCTCTGTGTTAGCAAGAACAACATTCCATAGATCATGAGCCTGTAGATATGTCTTCATTTTCACAACCCAAATGTCGTAGTTTTCACCAGCAAAGACAAGTGGTGATGGTGGTGAAAAAATCATCCTGTTGCAGCAATTGAACAAGCCAACAAAGATAGCTTATGTTTCTTTTCTTTCAAGTACAATTCACTCAAAGAATCAACACAAATCAACAACAGCAAAGGCCCTCAAAGATGACAGGCCCTTGATACCATTTGTTGAGTTTTTAATCACAAAACAAAAACAAAAGAACTAAAATTTATGTTGAAAGATGAAAACCAGAAGCAAAAAATAGACGTTGAAGGAGAGAAGAAATTGACTTTTTTCCCATATTATATATTCAGCAAAAAAATGTACATATATGGTTCTATTCCATTGGAAGAACAATAAATTTTGCTTGTGCAAGTGAACAAGCTGTAAAATCAGTTTAATGATAACCCAGGACCTGTCTAAAACTATTTAGTACTTGACTAACTTTATCCAGTCAAAAAAGTTGCTGTCAAATCAAATACAGGTCACTTGTTACAAAAAAAAATGGATAACATCGTAGACATTTGCATGCTGTTGCATTTCATCCGAATTTCTTACATACTGCTATTTGTGGCCACCTTTTAACACTTCTGCATAAGGGGGAAAAACATAACATCTTCTAGTATCTCATTCTCCGATGGACAGACCATTAAGTCGACTCCATGTATCTTTCTTAAGTTCTCTGGAAAATTTCCCAACCAATGATGTAACAACAGGAGCAACTAATATGGCCTTAACCCGATTCTCGAAAATTTGTAGCTAGTATCAAATGCATGCAAAAATATAATTAATTGTTATTAAAAGCTCAAAATTAGCATTTATTTAAACATGCAAAGACCATCCTTTTGTTAAAAGAAAAAAAATCAAAAGAGAACTTCTTTCTCTAAAGTTTCAAATTGGATAGCTACAAAAGGAATTGATGTTTCAAATTTAGAGAGTGGAGGAACAACATATAAAAGAAGTCAAACGTTTAGATGAGCAAAATAAAAGTAGTTTGAGATCATGAGATATTTTGATAGATTTACATATTTTGGGAGACCTTTAAAAATTGGAAATATGAAAATAGGAGATAGAGAGGAAGCTTCAAGAGGGTTTTCTGAGTTTGGGATGGACGACAGACAACGGATCACAACGAGGTCAATGCGGCTGGCGGCAAATAACTGGGTTAATGGCTACTTTTGGTTTTTTTTTTAATGAAGCTATTTCTAAGTTTGTTCTTCAATTTGATGGAGAACAAAGGAAGAAGATGAAAAGATAGGGAGACGTGACGTAAGTAGAGAGAAGTAATGGATTAATGAGAACAGAGAATTTTGTAGGTGTAGGTGTAAGTGTTATACCTCATCTACGTCAAGACACATGGTAAGCCATAAAGGCGCCCAAATAATAAGTTTGTCACCAATAAACTGGGAGGTCACCTACAAGTTTTCTCTCCTAAGATGATCATGTGAACAAGTGTAGCCTATTCGAAGTTTCAAAGTCTTTCATCAGGAATATGAAGTTGTTGGTCATCGAACATCACGTAGGCTCAACTGTATTATTCCATCAAGTCAAAATGAATGACAGGATTTGTCCCGTCATATACATCCCCACGTGTTTCGTAATGATGACTAAATGACAAGTTTGACAAATTAACATCATATTACACGAAACCCTCGTCTATAAATACTTCCAAGAATGATGAAGAAGAGATTGACTCTCCAAGATACCAGGCCTAACTCTTGCAACTTACCTTTAGTTCTCAGCTTTCATACTCTCTCGGACTTTGTTGCAGTAACCCAGTCAAACTTTGTTAATGTTGTTTTTTGGCTCTTCCTCGCCTCTCTCTGCAGAGCACGGCCAATACGATCAGATCCCTACCTTAGGTTTTGCCAAACCATTCATCTCACCTAACCATTTTTTTCCTACAAAAAAGAGTAAAAAATAACTCTAACAACGGCAAAGAAGAAGCACCACAAGGTGAATTGAAGCAAACAAACCCTTGAAATGCAAAAATCGTTGTAGAAAACCAACAACAACAAAAATCATAGTAGTTGTAAAAATTTCCAAAAGGTTGTTGTTTATCTTTATCACAACTCCTTAGAAACACAATCTTCAAAATACATATATTGCAGAATCTAAAAGGTTTTGATATAACGTTTCACTGTAATGCAAGGTCATTATCCGGATCAACTTGTAAAGAGAAAGTTAATGGATTAGAGCGTCTTAAGGAAGGCCACTATAACCCTCATCTTGACTTAAAGGGGAATATTGTTATATCTTTATCCATGTTAAGACACGTGGCAAGCCAGAAAGGCCCCAAACAGTAAGCTTACCACCAATGAACTAGGAGGTCACATGCAAATTCTCCCCCCTAGGATGACCATTCGGACAAGTGCAAGTCATATGCTGTCTAAGTCTTAGAGTTTTCATCAAGAACATGAAGTCTTTGGCCACCAAACACCACGTGGGATCTACTGCACTATATCATCTAGTCATAATGAATGACAGGATTTGTCTCATCATAAACATCCTCATCTTATTGAAAACACCCCCTATGTGTTCCATAATGATGACTAAATAGCAAGCTTGACATATTAACACTATCTTACACGAAACCCTCACCTATAAATACTTCTAAGAACGATGAAAAATGAATCGACTCTCTAAAATACCAGACTTATACTCAACTTACATTTATTTAAGGGTAATAATGTTATTTCTATACTTATTATTTACTTACTCCTTTAACTTTACATTATTTGACCATTCTTTCCAATCAACCAAACCTTGTAATCCATATCATCTCTCAATTCCATTTTTACCGAATAATTATTCAATTCATTTTTTTTTATTTAGTCGCCACCCTATTTGGGGATATTGAGGATGTTTAGTGATCTAGAGCGAGCGAAAAAATCGAAGCCAAAGACGATTGGACGCGATTTCTCGAACTTCTCAAACACAAAACATTGCCTTATTTTAAAAACACAATAAAAATCTTTAAAGGATATTTACCAATCTAGACGAACGAAAAATCGAAGCCAACCGCGATTGGACACGATTTCCGAACTTCCAAATCTGAACTATTACCTTTGTGAAACCTCTTTCTTTTATGAGTTTTAATAAAGCAAAAATAAAAACATTGAAATGTAGACACGATAATAATAAGGGCAAATAATAATCATACTAATAATAATAATAAGAATAAGAATAATACATGTACATAGTTATAAAAGAAAAAATGACATTACATTATAATAACAATAATACTAAAAATTATAGTAAAAAAATATTAATAATAAACACATAGTGATAGTAATAATAAATAGTGATAATAATAAATGGAAAAGAAATAAATAAAAAATATTACTAAAAGGTAAAAATAATAATAACACTACTAGAAACAAAAATAAAAAAAACGATAGTATTGACAATATGATAATAGTAATGATATTAAAGCTAATAATAAAACAAAGATAATAATAAATATAATTATAATAATAATGTATATAAAACAAAAGTAAACGTAACAATTATAATAATAATAGCCAAGAGGATAAAATGATACTAATAATATTAATGGTAATAATAAAAATATTAAATATAATAACATGTATATAACTAACATAGTGGAAATAATAAAATAATATCACTAAAAATGATAACAATAATTAAAAATGACAATAATAAAATAATAAATAAAAAGAAAATAAGAAAAAGGACTAAATTAAGCTAAAATGAAAACTAAAAGTAATTTTAAAGAAAATGGGAGAATTAGAAATTTGAATTGTATCACGCAGCATAATCTGGGGCTAAAAAACAATAAACCCTTCCATTTGAAGCAGTCTTGTTGGGAGGAGGACTCAAATTGAAACCATGGAAAATTATCGGACCACAATCGGTAATACACAAACTTGATTGAGAATACATGAAAAGCGGAGGGTTAGAAGCGCAATTAGCCCCTCATAGTAAAGCAGCGGATCCTAGCCTGTCTTGGTCGAGTCATGGTCGAGGCCCAAACGACGTCGTTTTGGCCTCTGAACCCACTTATCAAAATGGCGCCGTTTAGTGTATGGTATAAATACCTGGTTTCTTTTGAAAAAAAACATTCTTCCTCATTTCTCAAAGAAAACCAAAAAAAAACTCCCTCAACTCTCTCTCTCCAGCCCAGATTCCGACCAAAGCTCCAACGTCGATCCCCGTCCGACCGCCGTCGCGCGGTGGCCGGAAAACGAAAAAGGGTGAGTTTTTCTTCTTTTTTTCCTTTTGACACTCCTTTATATTTTTCTTTTTAAAAAAATTAAGAAAACCCCAAAAACAGATTTGAGAAAAAATAAATAAAAACGAAGAAGGCAAGAAAAAATGAACCTTGCTTTTTCTTTGTATTTCTCTCAGTTCTTCTCTGTTTACAAGTATATGCTTTTCTTTTTTCTCCCAAAAAAACCCCCTATTACAAATTTTGATTTGGCTTTTTATAGCCGGATTTTACAATAAAATCTATTTTGTTTTGCTGTTGCTTTATCCTCCTTTTTGCAGGTGTGTGACCGAGTGGTGGAGGAGGGCACGGCTCGGAGGGTTCGGAGGCGTGGGATGACGTGCCGTTAGGCGTGGGCTGCTGGTGGCTAGGGTTCCATCTCTTTTTTTTGTTTAGGTTTGGTGGCTGAAAAATTTGGGCTTGTTTATTGATGAATTTGGGTTTGAAATGAAAAATTGGGCTTCTATTTGCCCTCTTTGCTCATTGTCGAACAACGAGAATGAAAGCAAAGACTTTAAGGACCAATTTTGCCCCATTTTGTTCGATCTTGACTTCTTGATGCTTCATTTTTCCAGTGACTTTATTCCACCCTTGCATTCCAGAGGTATAGAAATTTTGTGTCGATCTGCTCCACTCCTGCCCAGTGGAGATAGGGTCTGCTATATTCGATCTGCTCCCCTACTGCTTAATGGGGATAAGATCTATATTCTTTAGTCTACTGCATTGCCGATACATAGAGATAAGACTGCTACTTTCGATCTGCTCCTCCTGCTTTCAAGAGAGATAAGATCTGTATTCTTGATCTACTCCATTCTTTGCTACATGGAGACAAGACTGCTACTTTCGATCTGCTCTACTCACCTTTCAGAGAGATAAGATCTGTTGTCTTCAATCCACTCCTCTCCTTCGGTGGAAATAGGATCTACTATCTTTAGCTTTGCTCACTCCTTTCGGTAGAGATAAGGCTTTAATCTTCGATCTGCTCCACTTCTGCTCAGTGGAGATAAGATCTGCTATCTTTGGCCTGCTACCCTACTACTTAAGGAATTGAGGCTCAATGTTTTTAATCTGTTCCCTCCCGCCGGTGGGATAAGATCTCGCTATTTTGACTGCTACCCTACTGCTTAGAGAATTGAGGCTCAATGTTTCCGTCTGTTCCACTCCTTTCGGTGGGATAAGGTCCGATATGTTGGCCGTTACCCTCTCGCTTAGGGAATTAAGGCTCCTCATTCACGATCTGTTCCCTCACCTTTCGGTGGGAGAAGATCTGCTTCTTTTGGCCTGCTACCCTACTGCTTAAGGAATTGAGGCTCAATGTTTTCGACCTGTTCCACTCCTACTCAGTGGGATAAGGTCTGATGTTTTCGGCCCGTTACCCTACTGCTTAGGGAATTAAGGCTCCTCATTCACGATCTGTTCCACTCCTGCTCACCTTTCGGTGGGAGAAGATTTGCTTCTTTTGGCTGCTACCCTCTGCTTAGGGAATTGAGGCTCAATGTTTTCGACTGTTCCCTCTGCTCGGTGGGATAAGGTCGATGTTTTCGATCAGTTACCCTACTTGCTTAGGGAATTAAGGCTCGTCATTCACGATCTGTTCCACTCACCTTTCGGTGGGATAAGATCTGCTTCCTTTGGCCTGCTACCCTACTGCTTGGGGAATTGAGGCTCAATGTTTCGACTGTTCCACTCTGCCTTCGGTGGGATAAGGTGCGATGTTTCGACCGTTACCCTACTGCTTAGGGAATTAAGGCTCGTCATTCACGATCTGTTCCACTCCTGCTCAGTGGGATAAGATCTGCTTCCTTTGGCCTGCTACCCTACTGCTTAGGGAATTGAGGCTCAATGTTTTCGACCTGTTCCACTCTGCTTCGATGGGATAAGGCCTGTAATTTTCTGTAATTCCCATCAATTTTGCTACATTGTCCTATGGGGAACCTACCTGTAGAATTGATTTCATGGGGTATATGTTTATGCCAAATGATTAGGATGTCATGAAAAATGCTCCTAACCATGTGTATTGTGAATTATGAATGAATGCAAAATGTCATGAGAATGATCCATTTTTAACATTTGGGCTGTCATTACTTGTTGTTTACTAAGGTGATATCCCTGACGTATGTCTTCTTTGTTCAGCTGATACCTCTAACAGAGAATCTGAAGATGTTGTCACTGCATAGTCTCTTTTCTCAAGTGCTCTGAGCCCTTTAAGCCTGGTTAGCTCTAAACAATTGTCCTGTTTTGGATTCTTGTATTATTTAGAGACTTTCAGAGTAATATGCAGAACTTCTGTTGTGAAAGCATTATTAGTTCAATAATCATTATTTCAATTAAAAAATGCTTGGAGAAGATCATAATAATAGACCAGAAAGAAATTAATTAGGAGCATGGCTCGAAACAAATAAGATAGCAAATGCAATCAAGAAGGAAATTTATTGGCAGTGTATTTTGGAATGAGCAAATTAAGAATGGGTAATATGGCAATTAGGTGCCCCCAGATATCGCCGACTGAGCTTCTTTGTTCAAACTTCTTGAGGACCATTTAAGCTCAATATGTGTTTAGGGGATTCAGAGTACTTTGTCGATGCCCCAAGATGTAACATACTTCCTCATTGTCAATTCAAGTGTGGCAAAACTACTGTATGCCCCATCATGATTCGATTACAACTTGAGCCGCCCTTTTCGAGTTTTCGACTCAAAGCCCCTTTGGTCTCAAAGTGCCCTGCGGGTTTTCACCTTGGCCTCTATTTTTTTTTTTTTGAAAGCCTCAAAGCGCCTTCTTGGTTTTGCCTTGGCCTATTTCCTTTTTAAGCGAAGTGTTTCTCGATTGAGCCCGCATTAACTGGGTTCGACTGACTCTTGCCGTCCATCTTGGCTAGTATCAATGCTCCTCTATTAAAGACCCTCTTTCCGACATAGGTCATTCCCAATTAAGCATCTACTTTCCTCTGAAATCTGTTGAACACTCTGAGGTAAACTTTTGTTATAAGCTCGCATCATTTGTTTCTGGTACATTTGACCATGACGGTTGGCTCTTAACCTTTTCCTCAGAGAGTGAACCCATTCTGCTTCGTCCAACTTCAGTTCCGACAAAATCTAAAGAGTAAGAATTTCAACTTCGATGGGCAAAACTGTATCCATCCATAAACCAATGAGAAAGGTGTTGCCCCAGTGGAAGCCCTCGCCAACATTCGAGAAGCATAGAGGGTAAATGGTAACTTCTCTATGCCAATATTTACAGGTTCCCATCATCTTTCACAATTCTTTTTTTTTAATGGTTTCTTTCTTTTCTTTTCTTCTTTCTTTTTTTCTTTTCTTTTCTTTTCTTTTTTAATTGAACTTGAACTCAAGTTGAAATTGAACTTGGATGATTGACCTGTAACTTTGTCATAGGAACCGACCCTCACCCTCTGAGTGGAATAGTTGACAATCACGAAAATGAATAGGCGTCAACTAGATACTTTTGATGAAATCATCCCCGTAACATCTATGCACCACATATAAAAAAAATATAAGTCATGTCTTCTCAATTTGGCATTTACGGCAACACTGACGAAATCTCCCTTTCATGGTAGCCTCATCGTGCCTAGGCATATCTTGATGCGACCGCACAAAGACATCCTTGAATTCTTTAAATAACTCAATATCGTCTCGCTTTGTTCTATGGTGGGCAGTGTTTCGATCTTCACTCCTTTCTCAGACTCGCAATGTCCTCTGACCCTTTGTACGATAGAGTCTATTTTATTTTGTTTTACCATCCTTAATGAGATCAATGGGTAAGTTGTAATCTCGACATCTTCAAAATATTCAGATCCTTTTAGACCCATATTTCACTTAGAGGAGTGCAGAATGACGTTGCTCATGACATCGATATCTGGAGACCCATTGTGGGTACAAAAGTAAATTCCAAAGAATAAGCGATTCTTAGGATGATGAAGAATGGAAGACATCCCAAAAAAACAAAAAAATGTATAGTATGACATGGAGAAAAAAAAATATTTGCTCGGCATGAAACACAAGAATGCATTTTTTATTAAAAATAAAGATGTTTGAACATGAGCCTATTTCACAAAAGATTCTTATTGTTTCTAGGCTTAAAACAACAAGTGTGTTTTGAACATTACTCTGTTTTATTCCTAAAAACTACAGGAATTTCCTTCACAGTCCAATTATTCAAAACACTTTGAGGCTCGTAGGGGCGAATGCCTCCTAGGTTTCCTTCATTCGATCTCTCCTTGAATATGACGTTGATGCTCATGGCTTTTAACATGTCTTCGGCCGTTTCTTCATTTGTCATCTCCGGTTTAGGAGGATAATTCTTTCCGATATGAATGCCTTGGATATATATGAAAAGTAATTGATCCCCATTTGACCTCGGCGTTTTTCTCTACCGACTCACTTCCTATGGTACACACGTTTTTCCTTCCATAAAGTCAAAAACTCCACTCTTTATTATCCATTAACCCTTGTACTAGGGCTCTAAATTATTTGCCTTTGTTGGATCTCATGGCCTTCCTTGTTATGGAACTCACAATAGTTCCTCGTATCACAGGATTTGCCCTTACGTCTTGTCCGATTAAACCTCTTTCCACCATTCTTCTCGGACCTCTCTCATCGGGGTTCTTATTTCTGCAACATTCAACTTGATTCTTTTTTCTGCGCTCTCAATTATCGCATTCATCCCATTATCAATGTGAGTGGGTAACGGATTTTCTACAACAGGAGCATCATTGAACTCTACAATGCCCATTTTGATGAGCCTCTCGACTAGCTTTTTGAAAGGAAAGCAATTCTCTATCGGGTGCCCACTATCCTCGCATGGTACTCACATTGAGTGCTTGTATTGTACCATTTAGAATATGGGGTTGCAGTGGTTCGAGTAGCAGGGGCTACTACGTGTGCGTCTAATAAAGTTTTATACAACTCCTTATACGTCACCGGTATAGGAGTAAATTGGAATTTCTCAGTTTTTTGCCTCATGTTGGGCTCTTGTCTTGGTCGGACCTGCTGGCCCACAGCTACCGCTCTCGGTTGGGTAATAGTAATAGGTTTAGGATAACCCGAGCTTATATTTCCTACTTCACCTTCCTTTTCTTGGTAGCTCTTCTTGTGCTCTCTCCCTCTATCTTCCCACACCGATCGCGTTCTCTATCATCTCGGCTGACATCACCATGTCCGTGAAACTCTTAGTCGTGCCTCCCAACATGTGGTTAATGAACGGTGCCTTCAGGTATTAATGAAGAGCATGGTCATTTCCTTTTCTAGCAAGGGTGGTTGGACTGCGTAGCGACCTCCCTCCATCTTTGGGCGTACTTTCTGAAGCTTTCACTTTGCTTTTTCTCCATGTTTTGCAATGTGATCCTGTCAGGTGCTATATTGGTCACATGGCCGTAATGCTTGATGAAAGCCTGCGCCAAATATCTCCATGATTTGATTTGGGTACAACTCAATGGTTGTACCATTTTTCTGCAGACTCAATTAGACTATCCACGAAAGCAATGGATCAACAATCGGTCATTGTTGACATATCTGTCATTCTCCGATAGAACATCGTAATATGGGCCTCGGGACGGCTAGTCCGTTGTACTTTTCAAACTCGGCATCTTGAACTTTGGAGGAAGTACTAAATGGGACTAGACTCACTCTTAGCATCCACTTCGCATTGGTGATCGCACTTTCCAATGCTCAAACTTCTTCTCGACCATTTGCATCGATCTTGAACTCTTTTGGAAGCTCTACTTTTACTTCCTCCCCTTCTGCCACCTCATCGAAGTCTGGGACTATTGGTTTTACCAAATTGACTTCGGGGTTAGAGCTCGAGCTCATGGGAAGTTTCCAGTCTTGAGAACCGGATTGGTACTGAGGTTTGATATTGACCGATACTCTTGGTGGTTGCGCTTGGGAATTTGTCAGAGCCAGGCCCGGAGGGTAAGCAAAATCTTCATTATCTCCTCCAGTATCGACCATAGGCCTTTTTCCGTTTCCAGGCCCTCCAGTCAACAACTGTGTTAGCTGGCTCATCATGCTTCTCTGGGATTCCAGCATTTGATCCCTCATATCCTGTTGGATCTTGGCCAACTGCTCTTGCATCTGAGCCTGTAGTTGCTCTTGCATCTCTTTCTGCATTTGTTCTAACCTTTCCATCCTTTGATCCATTGCTCTCGTCTTTTTCCGAGTGTAATAGCGGTGTTCCAGGATAACTATAATATGACCTCTAGTTAATAGGGTTCTTTTATGATATTAAATACACATGATGCGATGTGATGCTATGCAAATGCATGAAATGCAATGTAAATGAATGAATGCAAAAAATAAGAGGCATTAACTCTGAATTCAGTTACATTAGAAAAACTTTACTAGAAAATAAATTTTTTTACACAAAACGGATCGCATACATGGCCTTGTCCTTATAGTCCAAGTGAAAACATGAATCCCTTTTTCGCAAAAGTCAATTCTTGTAAGATTCTAATAGATACTTCCTCTAACTCCTTTTGCTTGATCCGGACCGCTATTCCTGTTCACTTGTTAGCTTCTTCAAAAATGCCGAGACGTAATAATCTTCGAATATTCTTGTCAACTTAAATCCACAGGTGACAAGGTCTTGTATTCCTTCACGGACTATAAGTCTTCTCTCGTTGTATTCACTTGGACTATATTCGGATGACCGTATTATAATCCACTTTATCAAAAATCCATTTTCTTATGACCAACTTTTCTATTTAGTAATCGAATTTGAAATCAACACCTCTTTTCTATGATGTGAATGCAATGCAATCAAAAGCAGAATAAAACTTCGTTAGTACAAGAAAATAAATAACATAGAACCTATCGGGGTGACCACTAGGGTTTGACATGGTTCTACCTAGGGTAGGCCCTTAGGTTTTCTACATGTGGTTTAATTCTAAAGAAAGGGTACACGAACCAGTGATTCCTCAATCCTCACCCATTATAGGCTCATCTTGATTGAGTTCAATTGGGAATACATTTCCCTATGCCCATGCGGAGGTGAAAACCTCACGGAACCATAGGTGCGGATGCATTCCTAAGCAGTCCCCAGCCCATGCGGAGGTGAAAACCTTACGAAGGCATAGATTTTGCTCCCACTTAAGGGTGTGACCACAACGGTCATGCAATATGAATGCAGAGATATCCGTGTGTCTCAACCCAAAACAAATATATGACGCGACACAAACTCATGCAAATGGAAAAAAGAAAAGAAAAAATTTCCGATAAAAGAACATTAATCAACCAATTTACTGACTTGACTCTCTTATTGGTCCCCGGTGGAGTCGCCAAGTCGTCGAAACCATTTTTTGTTTGGAAGCGGGCCGACTTTGAAAAGAAAACGAGTCGCCACCAATCTTTTTGAAGTGTGATTGGGTCACTTTAGAAAACATTTTGGTCTACGGATTTTAAGAAAACGGGCTCGGGAGTCGGTTCACATACGAGGAAGGATTAGCACCTCATAGCGCCCAAAATTGGTACCGTGTTGATTGATTAATGTCCTTAATATCGAAATTAGAAGATATTTTAGAATATGAGTCTTAAAAAAACGCTTTGAATGACTCGATTGGATATCGAAATTCTCTTGTCCGAAAAGGTGAAATACCACATCCAAAGACGATAGGACACGATGTTTCAAACCCTCGATATTAAGATTATTTCATGATTTCCAAAACTCATGTATTGCGGTTTGAAAAGGTATTTCACTATTTAGCCAAACTAAAAACGAAACCCAAAGACGATTGGGCACGATTCCTTGAATTTCCAATCATGAAATATTGCCTTTATTTAAGAAACACGATAAAAAAATCTTTGAGGGATGTTTAGTGATCTAGACGAACGAAAAAAATCGAAGCCCAGCACGATTGGACGCGATTTCTCGAACTTCTCAAACACAAAACATTGCCTTATTTTAAAAACACGATAAAAATCTTTAAAGGATATTTAGCGATCTAGACGAACGAAAAATCGAAGCCCAGCACGATTGGACACGATTTCCCGAACTTCCAAATACGAACTATTACCTTTGTGAAACCTCTTTCTTTTATGAGTTTTAATAAAGCAAAAATAAAAATATTGAAATGTAGACACGATAATAATAAGGACAAATAATAATCATACTAATAATAATAATAAAAATAAGAATAATACATGTACATAGTTATAAAAAGAAAAAATGACATTACATATAATAACAATAATACTAAAAATTATAGTAAAAAAATATTAATAATAAACACATAGTGATAGTAATAATAAATAGTGATAATAATAAATGGAAAAGAAATAAATAAAAAATATTACTAAAAGGTAAAAATAATAATAACACTACTAGAAACAAAAATAAAAAAAACGATAGTATTGACAATATGATAATAGTAATGATATTAAAGCTAATAATAAAACAAAGATAATAATAAATATAATAATAAATATAATTATAATAATAATGTATATAAAACAAAAGTAAACGTAACAATTATAATAATAATAGCAAAGAGGATAAAAATGATACTAATAATATTAATGGTAATAATAAAATATTAAATATAATAACATGTATATAACTAACATAGTGGAAATAATAAAAATAATATCACTAAAAATGATAACAATAATTAAAAATGACAATAATAAAATAATAAATAAAAAGAAAATAAGAAAAAAGGACTAAATTAAGCTAAAAATGAAAACTCGGGGCGAATTTTAAAGAAAATGGGAGAATTAGGGGCTAAATTGTATCTTGGCATAATCAGGGGCCAAAACAAGCAATAAACCCTTCATTTGAAGCGGTCTTGTTGGGAGGAGGACTCAAATTGAAACCATGGAAAATTATCGGGCCACAATCGGTAATACACAAAACTTGATTGAGAATACATGAAAAAGCGGAGGGGCTAGAAGCACAATTAGCCCCTCATAGTAAAACGCGCGGATCCTAGCCCCTGTCTTGGTGGAATTCGTCATGGTCGAGAGCCCAAAACGACGTCGTTTGGCCTCTCGAACCCACTTATCAAAAGCAGCGATTTAGTGTATGGTATAAATACCGGTTTCTTTTGAAAAAACATTCTTCCTCATTTCTCAAAGAAAACCAAAAAAACTCCTCAACTCTTTCTCTCCATTGATTAGGCCAAAGCTCACGCCGATCCCCGTCCGTAACGCCTAAAAAGCGAAAAAGGGTGAGTTTTCTTCTTTTTCCTTTGACACTCCTTTATATTTTCTTTTAAAAAATTAAGAAAACCCCAAAAGCATTTGAGAAAAAATAAAATAAATAAAATAAATTTATTCTATTACTTGTTTTTTATTTAAATTATTTTATAAAAATATAATTAATTAAAAATCAACATAATCAATCATTTCTTTTAATCAAATAGAAATCGTATTAATTTTATCTATTCAAACAAAATAAATATACACATTTTAAAACCTTCATTAGTTTTTCTTTGATCTTGCTTTATATAATTATTTACCCAAGTATAGAAAAGCACAGGTTACCTTTTGCATAAGCATTGGAGCAATGTTGCGTTCTGTATGTATTGGATGTCACATGTTGAGAGTCACTACATAAACCATTTTTCTCCACAGAAAGAAAGAATTTCACTTTTATGCTCGGGGAACTCCCAAATGTCATCTTGGATGAAGATTTTGGCTTTTCTTTTTACTAAACAATACATATCCGAATCAATTATAATCAAAATACATTCGTTTATCCATACTTGAGAGCATGGTTTGATCCGCAAGTTCACCTGTATAGTAGTGTAGTGTATGTATGATTGTGTATTATATAAAAAAAGAAATTTAATCATTACAAAGCATATTACAGAGAACAATCATATTAGTAAGCAAGAACATAGCTGATATATGTGAAGTCTACCATTAGACATCAAAAACCCAATATTAGATAATTCCAAAAAAAGATTATCAGGCAGATTAAGCAAAAAAAAGTATTATGACCCCAATATCGTAATGATAAAAAACAAAGAGTAGTCTCCAAATATTTCAATAAAGCAAGGCAAAATTGTTAAATAAGATATCACTAAGAGAAATTACAACAGAGATCAGAAAAAACTAGAACAACCAAAAAGTTCACACTAAGAACATGTTTGAAGCTACTGTATCCAAAACTTAAGCTCTTTGATCATTCCTTATAAGTAAAGGAAAAACCCAAAAGATCGAATTAAAGAAAAGAAAGGTTGTTCACCAACCAGAGAGGACGATTGAAACTATACTGCAGCTGAATGAACTCACCTTACATGACTACATGATGCTTCAAACAAGTTAAGAGGGGTAAAGATCCACTCTATGCATGATTGTAGTGATGCAACTTGTATAGTAGCACTTTGCCGGCGGCGTTTCCAACAGCCATGAAACCACCACCAGGACTGAAATCCAGACAGCGGGGATACTGTAAGTTCTTATTCAGTGGAGGCCAATTAGAGTAGACTGTAAATGATGGGACATGTATCAGCTTTAAACTGTTTTTCTTCATGGTAGAACAGATTGCTAGTATTTGAGCATCACTATTAAACTTCATAAAATCGACTTTGGTGGTTAGATTCTCGACTGTCTTGATTGGTTTCCTTTTACCTCCCAAAAATTCATCCCTATTGTAAACGTTCACTATCCCGCTATCAGAACCAGCGGCAAACATTCTTCCATTCGGTGATGTACAAAGAGCCGTACCATTAATGCAGCCTTCATCAACGGCCTTATGGATGCATGTTCTAGTTCTCAAATCCCAATGGTAGACTTCTCCATCCCCGCCAGAGCTCAATAATTGGTTCCCATTATCAGCAAAAGCTAGAGAGCGGACTGTTCCATTCATCTTAAGTGTTCCAATCAGCTCCTTTGTTTTGGATGAAACCAACAAGATATAACCTTCATTTCCCAAAAACGCAATTGTGCTAGAATCGGGGGAAATCTCAAAAACTTCCAAGCTTTTTTCCTCCCTACCAACCAGTGGCCCTATTTTATCGACTTTTGCTTTCACTAAATCAAAACAGTAGAAGAACTTCCTCCTCCCTGCTATAATGACCTGGGAACCATCAGGCAAGAAAGATGCCTTACGAATTGGACAATCTTCAAGAAAAACACTTTGTATTTTGGTATTCCGTTTACCATCGATCTGGAAAAACCTGATCCTTCGATCCAATCCAGCAGCAAGTAGTAACTGAGCATTCCTGTGGAACTGAACTGAATTTATCGGGCCATTGGAAGGTTCCTCAGCATTTGCATCCACGAGTCTCGAATACTCTAGAAGCCCTGGCAACAATTTAACCCTACTCTTCACCACAAGATCTTCATTTGTTCTAAGAATATCATCAACAACTTCACCGTTTCCATAACCAGAAGCTGCCACTACACCCTTTTCTTCATCAGATGATTCATCATCATAACCATGATCGTTCCTTAACCCTGAATCTAGCTTGGCCCATTCTGTCCCGGGGTTCAGCTTAGCATGTTGAGCCCTCAATCTCGAAACATACTCCAAACCAGAAATCACACTCTCATCCTCTTCTTTCCTCAACTTCCTCAACCTATTGACCTTAGCTATGTTTATCACGGTTCTTTCCTCCTCCTCATCCACCCAAATAGCTTTCCTCTCCTTACAAGTCTTCTGTTCATAATCACTTTCCTCGGACAATTCCACATCGTTCGTGGAACTGTCCAAAAAGAACAAAGCAGAACCGTCTTGAGCAACAACATCGTGAGCTTTTTCCTCCACTTGTTTGCCAAATTCAAGGGGGGAATAAATCGACCCAAAAAGAAAACTTTCAAGCTTTTTAATTTCTTTCTCCTGCTCAACCTCAATCTGATTTTCTTTTCTTTCTTTCTCTTTTTCAACTTAGAGATTTCAGAATCAGATTCCAACCCATTCTCAGTATCATCGATATCTCCATTAATCAAAACCACTTCATCATCCCTTTTAAACTTCACTTTGTTTCTAGACACTGGGTTTTGAGATATCAAACCCATGTTTTCCCTCTTTCAAAGGTTCAGAATAAAAAAACAAACAAAAACCTGATGAATAAAGGTCGACAAACCAGATTCCTGAGCAGCATATAAATAATTATTAAATCAAAATACGAAAAACAACACAAACACCATATCGTAGATACACCACCATGTCAAACTCAAAATTAGATGAAAACAATACCAAACGTATATAAAATTTTAAACCAAATTAAACCCAAGTTGAGAAAAGTGATACGGAACAAGAAGAAGGGAAAGACAGTAAGGCTTACCTGATGTTTTTCCCTGAAACGCTTAACGCGGGAGGGGCGGCAGCTGAGAAAATAAGGTCAGTTCGAAGTTAAAATCCATTGGGTTACAATTTTTCTTTGCTGGCCCATTTAATAATTTTTGGATTTTATTATCATATCACTCATATATATTTAAAATTATTTTTAAATATCAGATTTTTAATAAACGGTTCAACATCTTAATTTTTATAATTTTTAAAATTTTATTATATTCACTTATTTAATATTTTAAAATTAAAAAATATTCACTTAGTAGTACGTAACTGTAACAATCACGTTAAAAATAATGATATAATTTATTTATTTTTTAAAAACCTCATTTGAACTCTTTATGAAAAATAAATTTTTGTTAGAATAATGTCTTTAAGAAAAATTGATGTCAGCATTAATATTAATTATTTAGAATAATTAATGATGTTACAAAAATAGAGGAACCAAATTATGTAAAAATATATATATAAACTTAAATCACAAAATGTTATTTAAATTATACTATTTTTTCAAGTTGGTACCTCAATTATATTCTGATACTCAAATTACCCCAAGTCATAAAAAAATTTATTAACCAATCATTTTATGACACGTGATACTTTTAAATTAAAATAAAATAAAGAATTTAATTTAATTTAATTATAAAAAAATTAAATTAAATTAAAACATTTCAATTCTTTTACACACTCACCCATTTTTCTTCTACTTACTTTCTTCCCGGACTTCGAATTTCATACTTTGTTTGAGTTTATTTTTCGTTATAAAAGTTCACTCAGCATTAATTATTTTATGCAAAATATATAAAAAGAATGGAAAATTTTATTTTTAGAAAAAAAAATAATACATGAGTTTTGAATCGGGATGATAAATGAATCAAAATCGAAGTTTAAAAACAGAAAACAAGTTCTTGAAATTTGAGTTTTGTTGCAAAAATTTAGGTTTAGATGAATATTTAAATATTTTATTATCAGAGTTCTTGGATGAAAAGTAAGAGCGATGAATATGTATATAATTAAAAATTAAAAGAAAATAATATTAAACATTATTTTTTTAGTTAAAAGCTGGGTAAGGATTCTAGTTTCTTTGGTTTGGTTTGTCTATGCATCTTGGTGACAAAAACATATTTAATAAATATGATTATACTCCCCTATCGTCCAACAAGGACTCCATGGCCCAATGGATAAGGCGCTGGTCTACGGAACCAGAGATTCTGGGTTCGATCCCCAGTGGAGTCGCTGTTTATTTAAAATTTTTGGCAGTTCCCAATAGGCGACAACAAGCGCCGGGCCTTAAGGTGTCACATTGGCAGTTCCCCAGTCCAGCCCTACTTCTTAGGCCGACAGCCATCAAAATTGAAGTCTAGAACTTAATTTTTGCAAATTTCATACAAGTCTTAATGTTTTGAATTAATCCTCATATAAATCCTTTTAATAAGCATTTTAATTCAATCATACAAACAATGTAATTAGAATTTTTACCTTTAGCTAATTGTTATTAACAATATAAAAGAAAATTAATGGAATAATATTTTATGCCTTGTAGGTGTAATAATTTTATGTAAGATTGGTGAATAATAATATGACACATCATCATTAAATAAAACAAAAAAATAATGAAAAACTTATAAATAAATATTAATAACTCTCAAATTTAGGATTTTAGGTTAAAGAGTTTAGGATTTAGGGTCTTAAATTTAGGATTAGGGTTTTAGCATTTATTTATAATTAATATTTATTTAAGTATGTTTAAATAAAATTATCAGTATTTATTTAAAATTCTTTACTATTTTTTATTTTATTTAATGATAAAATGTCATGTTATTATTAAACGATGATTAATGAGATTTATACACTGTGTATCAATTATTCTCCCAATTAAAATAACATAGTTAGAAATTAGCCATAGAAGCAGCAAAGACAGTTGCAAAAGCTTAATGAAGGTGGTAAATGCTCTCAAAGGAATGAAAATAAATATTATTAAATTTGCATAATTGAAACAGAAATAAAATTATTTTTCATGCAAAGCACATGCAATCATTTAAGTTTTTGTGAGCTTTTTTTTTTTTTTTTTAAATAAGCAAATACACGAATTTATCATTACATATATTTTTGGCAGAAAAAAATTATCATTTAATGGCTCATGTTTTGATATTTAGAATATAAAAAGACTTGGACGTTGAAGATTTAGTCCTTATCCTAGCTAGTCGACCAAAGCAAACATGCAAAGTGCCCATTAACCACAAAACCCTAGACTTCTCGAGCAATTTATAGCATGAAAATAAAAGTAAGAAGACAAAAGATGTTGAAAACACAAGGTAAAAAGGTTGAGGACTATAAGTGGTTAGGAGTGCTTAAAGGTCAATTCTTTTTTTATCGTGCTGAAAGGTATATATAGTGGAGGTCTTCTGGTAAATAATGTTGATGTGGTAAATTTGATACTAGTAAACTATCGTTTGTAGAATGTATGGGGGAGATGTACGTGATGAGACTCATCTTGTCATTCATTCTGATTTGTTGTGTAGGATTATTGTTACATTCAAGTAGAGTTTGATGGTCTAAAGGGCATGTTCACATTAAGAGAAATATTCACACTAGAAAAGCGAGTGCTTTGAGGAGTGGATAGTCTATTCACAAAGACAAATAGTCTATTTATAAGGGTGAATGATCAAAACCCTTTAGAAATCGAGAGGTTGTAGGCCTTTCAAAACACTGGTCATTCAATAACCACCCGAACAATAGAAAACGAACAATTGCTTGTGGGTGCTTTTCAAATGCCTTGCTATGTTGCCACTTGTCCAAAGTCGGAGGGGTATAACCAAACATTAAAAATTAAATCTTTAAAATAAGAAAAAATAAAAACTGTGAGAAAATGTTTCTCCCAATCTTTTATAACATTCATCTCCAACAATCTGCCATCCACTTTAACAAAATGTGTAATAAAGCCATTAGGATCATGGGCTTTTTCAACAACATGTTAGCTTGCTAAGCAGTTTTACAAAAGCTTGGGTTTAAGACCCTGAAATCTTTGTCCAAATTTCGGCCTATAAATCCCGATTGGGTTTAATTAAGCAGTTCAACTCAACTCAAAGAACCAACCGAACTACTAACTCGTGTCTGACTGTCGTGTCGGTTTATTGTTCATTGCATACCATAGTTAATATCTTGGAAAAAAAAAATTTCTTTTCGTAAGGCAAAGGCCGGCCATGAAGGTGGAAGAGCTAGAGAAGAGAAAGTCCAGAAAGATTACGTCTTCTTCTCCTTCTTCAGCTCTTATAAATAACCTTGATGATGGCTGCCTTATGCATATTTTCAGCTTCTTATCTCCCATTCCAGGTTGGGTATTTTTCCCCTTATAAACCCTTTTCTTAATGAATATATTTCATTTGATTGATCTCTGCAAATATTAGTTCATTTGGTGCTACGTTTCTTTATTTATCTTCAATTTTGTATTTGTTCATCTGGGTATTAAGCAAGTTATGTTAATTTTCACTCAGTCATTGGTTTTGGTTTCATAGGAAGTTGGCTTATGGTTAATTGGATTTTTTGTAGGCATTTTATATTGGTGTTTAGAAATTTATGTTATTTTTAGATTTATAGGAAGTGAGGTAATGGTTAATCCAAGTTATTTTAGGTTAATTATATTTGTTGGGAATTTCTCTTCAAGTTCTTATGATGGAGTGAGAAAGTATATGTAAGGTATTTGGCCCAGATTGTTCTTATTTTAGAGAAATGAACATGGATATTCTTCGTGAAATGCATGGAATGATATATCTTTACACTCTTTTTCTTCTTGTATTTGGTGGATGTCTCCCGGTTTTTAAGGCTTTGACTACTTATGCTAAGGTGGAGGCGAGCAAAACTTTAAAAATGTTGGGATTTATGTAATGTCATCGAAAGATTTCTTTTATTGAATGCTTCCAAATTAGTGGGTATTCTTGTAACTTTGGTTATGTGGTGCTAATGATAGGATGTTTAGTTGTTTCCTAAGAGAACTTGAAGCTAATGAGGTAAAAATGTCTGAAAAGAACCCATTCAAGTAATTTGCTTTCCAATAGCATTCCTATTTTGTCTTTTCCTTTGTTTTCTTTTTCCATTGGCGTTCGGAAGGTCCACATTTTAGCAACATTGAAAGCATTTTAGTAGGCACCGTCATTTCTGATGCTTTTTAATCCTTGTACCCAGTGCGATCTCTTTTACATATTGCTATTGAGTTGCAGATCGGTATAACACCGCCCTCGTTTGCCACAGATGGTGTTATTTGGCATGTCACCCTCGACTGTGGCTGCGAGTCGATAGATCCGTTCAGGATTTTTCTGAACCTGGTGTTTTCCCCAATATTGAAGAAGCTGTGTCTGCAGCCAGGTACATAAAACTACTTCTTCTAATTTGTGGTTTGGGATTATATGGTATATTACTGAGACCGTATCTCCAAACTCTCCCTTTTAGACCTGGCGACACTATTTTAATTGCAGCTGGCGGCAGTCATCTTGCCTCTAATATTCAGATTAAAAAACCTCTCTGCCTGGTATGTCCTTAGGATTCTGCAAAAGTCAATTTACAGATAAATTGCTTCCTTGGTATGTATTTACTCTTCGAAATACAAATTTCTGAGAAAAAAAACTTGGACCCAACACCCATGGCTGGTGCATATTCTTACATAGCATGGGAATGTAACCCTTCAAGTACCCTTTGGGTGATCCATTGTAGATATCTCAATGTGGATGCCTCTTAATAATGGCCATGGGTGTTAAACCTGAAGTTGGGCATACCTGTCTCAGACACATTTCTGTATCAGACACTAACACTCAAATCGAAGTAATGTAGGGAACTTCCACAAGCGTTGACTTTGAATGTGCTGTCCTATACATTCTGCCACCTTTTTTTTTAATGCGATACCATTATATTTGATAATGGAGATGCTTTAAGTTCTTTCTCATTTTATTGTTTTAGTTTCTCTTTAGTTATCATTTATGTTGGTACACTTTTTCGTCTTATTTTAATGCATATGATATTTTCTTTCTGTAAAATGCACGCAAAGATGTTTCTTATTAGTATTATTTGAAATACAAGACATGTTTATGCCAAATATTTTGTTATGAGATATATATGATCATGGATCTTTCAATGGGTGATTACTTTAGAGCTTTTCTTATGTTTTCAAAAGATGTATGGAGTCAATATATAGGCCTAGAACCCCTACTATTTGGCCTGAGATGATTTAAAACTGCATTTAAGTAATAGCAACTTATTCGATTCAATTATCGGGTTGTGGGTAACCTCTGCCTAGTGCTACCTACATTTGTTCCATCCCTCTTGCACTAAATTATAACCTATTCTCATTATTTGTGGTTAGGAGTTTTTGAGTTTAGGATTATGTTATAGATAACTCAACATAGATGACATGAGACCATGCTCAAAAGATGTTTGAACCACTCGTAATGAGCTGTAGGACATGATTCTCTTAAAAGTCTCTTTCCTCATCCCCTGCTCAGCTCTCTTATTTATCTCCTGATAAAGAGATCGGCCTTGAGTTGAGAATGAAGATAATCTTTTTGTAATAATTGTATAAAAAGTTATTGTTTTTGCCTCACTTCTATCTCAACTACTTTCTTCAGATCGGCGGAGGTGAGCTTCCTGATGAAACAACTGTCATCTGTTTGCGAGGTTCAGACAGGTTTGCAAATTTTCTGACTATGTTTTTGCTTCGTATGTTGAATGTGGTAATTTGTTGAGAGGTTTCTCCATGTTATAGCTAGAAATCTTGTGTCGAGCCACCTCCATATTGTTTGAAATTGGCAGCTTCACGATTAAAGGCCTGGATGATGTTTTCAGCATGCGATTTGCTTGAAATGTTCTCTTTTATTTGTTGTTGTGATTTATGATAAAACTAAAGGAGCAGATTGCATGCTACCTGCTATGAAAGAATATGGATATTCAACAGTCTGGAGATGGCTCCATAAGGTCACAATTATTCATTTTTAATAGAAAGAAACAACCTGCACGTTTGTGCTGTTCATTTTGGTGGAGCAGTGCATTGGAGTTTCTATCAACCTGCAAGCTGACAAACTTAACGGTGAAGGCGGAGCTAGGTTGCTGCTTGCTTCATAGGAGTGGAAGGCTAATTATAGATGAATGCATACTTCAGTGTGAATCAAACCCGTTGGACTATCTGTCATGCCCGATCGTGAGTACGGCCGGAAGTGGGGTGTTTCCCTCCAACCTGAAGAGTGATGGTGATAGCATTTCTGTATCGCACACTCGGATTGAAGGAGGTGCAAAGGCTGTTTTGACGAGTGGAGATCTAGCACTACAGCAAGTTCGTGTCATTTATGCTCGAACTTGCCTCTATTTCTGGTTCGACGTTGATTGTAGATAATTGGATTAGGGAATTCAATTTAATTCCTAAATGTTGTTTTGTTTTCTGTAGGATCAATATCTAATGTAGCCATAGCCATAGCCATAGCCATAGCCAAAGGCATTGTATGTTATCAGACCATTTGCAACAAACGTTCCTTTTCTATTTTTTAGTAGATTTGTTCATGAATTTGGTCCAATGCAGATTGAGCTTTGGACATGAGATGGTTAAGGTCTAGATTTGGAATTGCGACTATCATATTATGATACATATAATGTATATAATGTTGGGAGAAAAATTCCTAATTAATTCATTGAAACATTTACCTAATAATTACCTGACGGAAAAGGACATTAACTTGCATCAGTTTTGTTCGGACAGCAAGCATCATGTGAATTATAACTTTAAACATTGAAGTTTTAATCATATATATGTGTGTGTATGTATTGTGTTTCAAATCTCGTGCAACTGATACAATGCTTGGAATAGTACAATTCCAGAATCCCCCCATAAGAGACATGGAGCATGGCACTTTTTACATGGTTTAACTACTGAAATCCAATGTATTTTTATATTTAAATATTTGACACAGAAATGACATATTACATTGATTGCCAGATCAAATTTCTAGCATGTTTCAAGTTTACACTCCTCTCCTCTCCAATACATATAAAATGCAATTCTGGAGTTCCAATCAAAACCATAATAGCAAAGTACTACACCCATGGAACTTAGGGCCTAACAAGTTAGTTCAGCATCTGCATATGCATCCCCTTATTTTCAAGGTTCGACATCTTTTGCGGCTGTGTGAACTGTGAATACATGTGTCTAAGATGATTCCATAACGAAAACCATGTAGCCATGGTTACTCCCCAGAGCTTCCCACTAATGCTTATTGTTTAACACAATTCCATGATATCTAGACATTTAATCCAAGTAGAATGCCATATAGCTTCCTAAAACATCGAAAACGAAGCACTGCACATATTCGACCAAGCTCTTTCATATGCTCTTTCAGGTTCAGCAATCTTCAATGCTAAGCTCAAAGGTTTACCTTTGGTTTGTTGATTGCATCACTGCAACGGGGCTAGTCATGTGTCAAATACATGATATACACTTAAGTATATCCATATAACCACATTGGATGACTTTGTTTCCTGATGGTTTCATGTCAAAATTTAGTGAGCACCAAGCAGTCAATCCAGTAGGCACATCTAAGCAAGTATAAGTCACCGGTTGGGCCTCCACAGTGAAACAAGAAACTACTGACAACTGCAAGCCAAGAAAAACTCAAGTTACAAAAAACATGCTATTTTTTTTAACACATTCCGCTTTTGGTCAAAGAAATGTGAAATAAACATGCTTCAAAGCCGGACTATGACAATTGTACCTGCATCTATCAAATATTCATCAATCAGTCCTAGTACTTTATCATGTCAAAAAAGTTGTATTTATCATGCATCTAGAGCAAACCAACACATATCTAGACATGGTTATCAGGATATAAGCCTCAAAGGACTCTCCAAATACATAAAAATCTTGAAGACAATTGACTATACTTTTATCGGACACATACCCACGTCCAATCCTCAACCAAGCCTGAGTAATGTAAATTGATACATATATATACTTGTCAATAAGAAAATTATATTTATATAATGTTACTTGACAATGGATACCTGCATAAGTAAATTTGTAGGAAATAAGGAAAGGAAAAAACAAAATAACAGGGAAAAGTATTGAGTAATATTCTGGTAAAAGAACATGAGAAGTTGATATTATATAACATTCAATTTTTTTAAAAGTCAACATTTTGTTCATTAAGCAAAAACATAAGGCAATGCATGTTACAGTCATCAAAACCTGAATGGTTCATGTTGCAGTCATGGTTATCAACATTTTTATGCAGTAGAACTTTTACAAAAGCTATGAATCATGGATGTCGTCCACAGGTTCCCTAACATATCTTGCTCATGCATGTTCAGTTTAAGCAAAATGTAGTATTAAGTTGCTGCCTTCAACATATATAGAATTCGTATAATAATGAGTCTATTGAGGTTATAGTGAGAATACCTGCAAAGTCCAATTGATTACATCCACCAACCAGCATAACAAGCTGAAGGCCACTTCATCTTGTTGGTTATGGTCATAGCATAAAGGCCAAAGTGCAATTAATCACTTCATAAAGATGAATACCAATTAAAGAGAGCCTTATTACTCTCTTGCTCGACTCAAAACATGGTTTCATATAGCCATTTAATCCACACCACCTGCAAGCAAAAATGACAAGAAAAATGGTTAACTAAACATCATGTTAGAGAAGACAGAAAGGTGGAGAGAGGTGGATGTAAGTTTGATATTTTCTTCTTGTTCTTTTCTTTTTGCTCCTGGAGCGAATTATGGGTTGGAGTTTGCTGGTGAAGGGAGTCTTGTTTTCCTAAGCATTCAGCTTTGAGTGAGAAGTCCCACAAAATGAAATCATTGAGAGCAAAAGCTTGCGTCATAGGGGAAAGCAAGTACTAGGACTACTGCATAAGAAGCTGCATTTAAAGAGTTAATAAGAAACTTCATTCAAGCATCCTTTGAAGTACAAGCAACTACCCTAAACAAATAATCTAAAAGTCATCAACCACAATGCATGAACCACAAAAGAGCAGTTACATATGATAGATCAACATCACTGTTTTTATCCATCTGTATTAGCTGTGCAGAGTCCCCTTGACCCTCTCAACAGATGCAATAAGTTAAGGAGCCTTATCATATAACCAGCAAATGTTGAGGCAGAAAACTTTTTGGAATTAAAAAAAGGAGTTATCTTTTAAGAAAACTCACATATATTACAAATTAAAAACATCGCACATTTGGGGGTGGGGGAAGGTAACATGTCTCAAACAAAGAAGTACAGTTCACCCCCAATAGAACGGTTATGGATGTCCACGGCCCTCAAGAATTTCAAATGATCGATAATAGTTCAGTACATATCCATGAAAGAACATGGAAAGATAACCTATAAAAGATATGAAGAGTACTCCTATCTTATACAACGATCACAGCAGAACAATAGAAATGAAATCCTAAATTAGGATGTCGTTTAATCCCATCTCATTCACCCAATCACCAGTGCCTCCCTTGAGAACCACCTCCCTTGTTTTTGGCAAAGAAGGCATTCTTGGGTTTTGGTAGCTCATGAATGTCCATCACCTGTACTGTTCTTTGCTTTTTGGCTTCAAAAAGCACACAAAAATCGCAGACAGTCACATTTAGTATGAACCCAAAGTGAGGGATTCAAGATTAAGTAAACTGTGGAAGAAGAGAAGAAAGCAAACCATTTTCAGCTTCCTTGTAACTTTCTTGAAGCCTTTTCCTCGCAGAAGCCAGCCTTTCAGAGTCAAAATTGCTTTCCTTTTGTTCTCTCTGTCTCTACGAAATCCCCAGAGAGGCGATTCAACAAATAGATATGCCAAAGTTTATACCAATTATCAACTCATCAAACTGAATCCTTAGGACAACCGGCAATGGTAAAATTGTTAAGTTAAGTTTAACTTTCCCTTGGCCTTTTGCTAAGATAAACTATTAAGGTGTGGCGAGTAACTATAACTTCTCATTCCTTGAGAATCGAAAGCCTCAAAATTACAGGAATTTGTCAAAACACCGGTTTCGCATCAACAATTATTTTGAAAGCATTTCTTTCTAAATTTGGTATCAGACATCTATGTCCATCAACAAAGTAATGATGCAATTAGATGCTCTCATTTGGTATGTACTAATACCTGTACATTTTGTGGAGGAGTTGAGTGAGTATGTCTTGGTGGAGGATCTTTTCGGGAAGGAGGGATTAGTTTTGGCTTCCTTTCAGGTTCTGAATTATTCTTCTCCGAACCAAAACTCCCATCTGTCAATTGTAGTACGGTAAAGCATTAAAAAGGAGGTTGATAATTAAAAGCACAAATGAAAGATACAAAGATTATATCCAACTTTGAATCCGATTCTATACTCACTGTGGGGATTAGGAGAGTATGCAAAATCAGGAACCTATAACAGAACAGAATCTTAGAACGATAAAAAATAAATAAAGCAGAATTTTAAAACAGCTTTCATCGGGAAAAACAACTCCTTTCACCTGTTGGCGACCATTTTGAGGAAGTTTTTGCTGTGGTGAATCTCCATCGGCTGCTAGACAATATTTATAGTCATTTTAACTTTATTGACATGTCAATTTCCATTCACCTTTGAAATATTTTCTGACAAAAACAAAAAATTCTTCATATTACAGTTAAGATAATAAATTTACCCATAAGTCCAGCTGGTTCTGGTTCTCCAGGTTGATTCACCCTTACCCATTCATCTACAATTTCTTTCCACTTCCTGAAGAAACAAGGAATCAATTCAGGTAACACTCTTTCTTTGATAATTGCTTCCTCAGTTTGTTCACACACTCACATACATACATATATATATATATATATATATATATATATATTTAACATATATGTAAATTTCAGCAAGTTCATTAAAACCTGACAAGTTGCTTCACTAATCTCCTAACATCATTTGATGAATGTTTCCTCAATTTGTTAACATGTCTCCCAATATCAGTCTCCTGAAGATAGTATCATAACGAGGCAATTGACATAAATCAAACTAAACAGGAAATTAAACCAAAAAAAAAATTGTTCCACATAATTATTACGTTGAGAGCTTGAAATGTTATATCCATGTCTGCCAAGCTTTGAAGTAAATCAACTAAAGAATCCTCAGACTGTAAAAACAAATTATTCAAATCAAAATCAAAATCCAAAACAAATGATCAAATCAACAATACAATAGCAAAAAGATTCAAAGACCTGATCAGGTAGCTCAAGACGCTCCTTAATCTCAAGAACCCTTTTTTGTTCATCATCAAACAAGCCTCCATAAGGGTCTATATCATCATCTTCATTATCAGAATGAGGTGTAAAAGGAGACCCTTTTCCTCCTCCTTTACCTTCATGGGGGCTATCTTCTTTATTAACTTGATATACATTTGATCTCTCACCAAAATCACAGCTTTTACACCTGGTAACCATGGAAGTAGCATAAAGCCTCTCCACAATCCCATCTCTCCTTTGCTTAAACTCTTGGCCATAATCCAAAGAAGCTACCAGGATTGCGGTATCTATAAAAGTCCACACATCAACACCAGCTGTTTCAAGAACCGATCTGAAATCATCCAAATCCATTACAATTAAAACAAAAGTTGATGATTATGTTGCAAATTCCGACGCCTGTTTTTTCCAGGTATCAAATCAAAGATTTGACCTTCAACATAATCAGATCTGATTGAAAACAAAAACGCCCAAAGCTTGAAATTTACAATTTTTTTCAGCTGACAAAAGAAAAACAATTCTTTCAAGTCAAAGCTGAAATGGGGTTTTTTTTTTTTTTTTTGAACAACTTGATGATTTTGAGTTTGTTAATGGAATTGGATTTTTGTGTGGGAATTGGAATAAACCAAATGAACAGATAAAACTTTTTTCTTTTTTTTCTTTTGAAATGAAATATGATTATGATATTTCTTTATTTGGAAGAGAATCTTAGATAAGTGTATTCTTTTCGTTATAATTACACAAACGTACGTAAATAAAAGTAATTACATAAGAGTGAAACTGAAATTATCTTTTCACCTATTTATTATAAGGGTAAACTACACTATTAGTCATTAAATTATAGATAAGTTTTCGTTTTGATCACTTAACTAAAAAGTTATAATTTGTTCACTAAATTTTTCGAAATCGTTCTTTTGTCACCCAATTGTGAAGTGACACCTTTTAGTTGGTATAATAACAACTTTACTCCTCAATTTTTATACTTTTAGTCGGTTTGACAATGATTATATATAAAATGATAAAATTGACATTCTTTTAAAAAATTAGAATATAAAATGATAAAATTGACATTCTTTTTTAAAAATTAGAAAATTTTAAAAACTAAATTAAAATAAAAGTTAATAAGACCGAGAGAAAACGAGGGAAAACTATTTTTAAACCCTCTAAATTTTCTCTCTGTATTATCTATATAAAAATATCAAATATCTATTCTTTAAAAACCATAAAAAAAATAAAACATTAAGCAAAATTTTGAGTTATCCACAAACTTAAGGACTGGAAGAGGATGACCTTTTCACCAGGAGGTAAGGAGATCCTGATTAAGGTAGCTGCCACAGCCATACCAACTTATTCACGATGTCTTGTTCTAAATTTTCAAAGAGGTTGTGTTCTCAAATGAATTCGGTTGTGGCCAATGACTGATGGAGACAAAAATGGAATGAGAATAGAATTCATTGGAGGCCATAGCAGAGGCTTACTAAAGGAAAGGATACTGGGGCCTTGGTTTTAAGGACTTGGAATTATTCAATTTAGCGCTCTTTGTGAAAAAGTGTCGGAGGTTATTGCAAGAACCAAATTCTTTGTTGGTAAAACTGTTTAAAGTTTATACTTCCCAAATGATAATTTTCTTCATACTAGGAAGGGGTATCGAGCCTCATGGGTGTGGAGCAATTTGCTGGAAGGGCAAGAATTCATGAAGAAGACTGTAACACCCCAAATCCGGCCTAGATGTTATAGCTGAATCTGGCGAAGTCACATGATAGCATGTTGAAAACTAAGTTTCTACGATAAAACCATTTCCATTTACTTTACTTTTATCATCTTTTCTTAATTCCAAAATCCTTACCCGTTTAGTCGGTTGTTTTAAACATAATTCGTTGCGAAAGCTTTTAAAACCGTTTTGAGTAAATCGTGTGTTTAGAGAAAACTTTGCCTTTTTGAAAATCGAGTTTTCCTACATCTAACAGTTATAAACCCATAAAAATAAATAAAAACCAAATTTAAGCAAAAGTCCCCAAATTACATCCAAATAAACCATAAATCGTAAAAGTCCAAAAACTGTGGTCACCATTGAGTCCTCCGCCACACCGATCCGTCTAGGTCTGGGGATTACCTATGCACATTAAACAGAGAGGGGTGAGTTTACGTAAACTCAGTGTGTAATCCCACAGAAAACAAACAACAGTAAAACACAGTGCACAATCAAAAACAGTCCTGGGCCTAAGCCCTTTCAGTATCAGTAACGGTTTGGCCTTAGCCCATCACAGTATCAGTATGCACAAGGGCCTTAGCCCATCACAGTATCAGTAACAGATATACAGTATTCAGCAACAAAGTCCTACCCAATCAGCCTTTACACACCATCTCCGTCCAACCCTACATTCCATGTAGGGATTAAATCAACCCACCCCATCCATACACTCCAGATAGTACCGAATGCGGCACAAAACAATAGTTTGCAGCTGAGCTGCCAGTATATTAGGCTTAAAAGCCTTTCAATACGCTTCAAATAAAATCAACCCAACCCCATGCAATGCATAACCAATAAATGTATACATGCATACTATCGTCATGCTCAATATATATATATCCATCAATCAGTCAATTCATACAATTAGGAGTTTAAGTAATGCTTACCGACCTTACAGTAGGTTCATAGTCGGCTTGGGCGATCCATGCAACCTTAGCAATCAATTCAGTGATAATGGCACATGAGTGTATCATTGGATGAACCGACGTACATATACTGGCACATAAGTGCATCATCGGGTAAATCGAAGCAACTATACTGGCAAACGCAGTGCATCATCAGATAAACTGAATCAACTATGTTTTAACCCAACACGAAATGCAATAGAGAACTAAACTAGACTGGAAAAAAAAAGAAAGTGATAAATAATCCAAATAAATATCTAAAAATGAAATCATCTAACGAAATAAAATAGAAATGGAACCAAATGAATGAATTTAATGGCTTAGTTTTGGAAGTTGAGATTCTATCTAAATTCCCTTAATTTAAAATAAGAATGTGAAAGTAACCTAAAGTGTGATTAGTTTTAAGAGAGGGGGTGAAGGTGATATTGTTTTGGTGGAAGGAAGATTTTGGTCCCGCGTGCATTCCCGTAGGATTTTGCGCCTTATCATGTAATCTTTTTGTAAATATTTAAATTATGCAATTTCCTCTCTCTTTTTTTCTTTATAAATCAATTTGATCGGATTCGAATCCGATTTATAATTCAGTTGATTATATAAAATAGTAAAAATAAATAAATTAATTTTTATAAATATATATCTAAATAATCTGTAAGTATCAAATTATTATAACGAAATAAAATTTAAGTATTACAGCACGATAAAACTAAAAAATAATACAGTCCGAACTAAAATCAACAAATTAAATTAATTGGGCTAAACCCGTATATGGTAGAACTTCAAGATCCACACTTATAATTACACTTATTATACACTTATTATTTATCATGTATTCTCTATTTATTCTGATCACTTTCCTTCATTTTAATCGGACAGATTCAGCTATTTGTTCTTGTGTTATACATAAGTTGTGGATTAGTTTATGTATTTTAATTTGATCATTTTAGTCCTCACATTTTTGAATTTTTAAATTTTAATCTTAACATAAATTGAGTTTAAAAAGCATAAGGATGAAAATGATTAAATCGAATAATATGATCTAAATTTATAACTTAAGCATAGTACATAACTAATAGCATATTTTGAATTAATGAATTTAATTGCTACTAATTGGGTTGGAATTGAAATTTCAGAATTCAAAAGTATAAATATTAAATTTGATCAAATTAGAATATAAATACTAAATTCTTAACTTAAGCATAGTATAGGGACTCATAGCAAAATTTGACCTTTTAGGTAAAATATAATGAAAGTTTAATTGTTTTAAAATTATATTAAAGTATTGTAAAATTAAATTCTAATTAAATTATATTTCACTTCAAATAAAATTAAATATTTTATACTTATATTCAATTCAATTATACATTTATTTCAATAAGAATTCATTAAATTTTTATTTAAAATTAATTAATTAAAATTAATTATAAATTTTAATAGAAAATGAATTAAAATATAAAAATTTGAATTTGAATTTAAATTTAAATTAATCTCAAATTTAATATATAATTGAATTAAAAGTACCATAAAAATTATGAAAAATAAAACAAAAAGTAAAAAGAGAGGAAAAATGAAAATATCATTATAATTTCTGACAGTTTTATTAAAAATAAACATACATTTGATAATTGAGAAAGAAATAATTTATAGATATGCTAATATTAGAATCTAATGTAATTTATAATTTAATATTTATAAAATTTAAATAATTAAATTTCTATTATTTTTAATTTAAAATTACTGAATAAAAAATAAAATAAACTAAATAAAATATAAGTGATTAATAGAGGATAAGTTCATTTTTTAATTTAAAATTCAGTTAGTAAATAAATTAATGTATTTTTCATTATAACTTAAAAAAATTAAGTAGATTTTTATATCATATTCAAATATAAATTATAAAACATATAAATGTCTCAAATAACACATAATATATTTACGGTAAAATTATAGTTTTTGTTCATGAATTTAGTCTTTTTACTTTAATTTGGCCAAATCACTAACATCATTAAAGATACTAAATTAGGGCACATGGGTGGAAATAAATGTAACAAACTTATTTATAAAAAAATGAGATTTCAATTAAAATGATAAAGCTAAAATGTTAAAAAAAACATGTTGCCTTATGTTCTAATCCCATTACGTGTGAATTTTATATAAAAATATAAAATGACGTAAACACATTTATGGTAATATTTGTTGTTTTCAAAAATAATAAATTTTGATAATTTCATAATTAAATTGGAATTTAATTAATGTGTAGTAACAACTCAATCCAACATTTAAATAATATATGTAATTAGTCTACTGATATTGATTTATTTCTTAAAAAAATAGTATAAATCACAAGGATTTATCTTTTAAATAATATATGAAATTTTAAATTTTGTATTTTTATTATAAATTCTAATCGTAGCTATTTTTTTACATAATTTTTTACATAATATTTAAAATTAACTATAATCAGTGCTTACCCAATAAATAAGAAGATAATGTCACCCTAACTCAATAAATGGGAGATAGGATAAAGTGGCCTTAACAAAAGTATGAGTTGCTTTATTAGCACTCCGACCAACGGAAGGAAAAACGTTGGCAGAGAGATTTCAACCACAAACAATCGCCCACCAAAAGACCAACTTCCTTTATGTTTATTGATGATTGATAACGAGCCATAGAAACGTCCTAACAGTCGGATTCATGAATGACAAAATCCTGTTGCAGTGAACGGAGCCAAGAAAGGGCCTCCCTCACCGCTATTATCTCAGTCAATCAGGACTCTGACACACCCATGCAAAAGCCCAAAATACCTTTGAGAAAATCACCATTCGAGCCACGGAGAACAGCCCCATCGACATTACACTTAACCCAACAACTCCATCCTTTACTTGCTTTAGAAGCAAACTTGGTGTTATGTCTCCAGCAAGGCTACAAGAGTTAGCAGAACTTCAACAAACTAGATAAATGTTACAAGGCTCCACAGAAGCCAAACAAGCTGGGTGAATGTTCCAAGGGTTAGCAGAAGCTAAACCAGCTGGGTTGGGTGAGTGTTAGTGATTGATGAGTGATTGAAATCAAATAGTTAAGAAGTATGCTGCTGTATTTGATTCAAGAATCAGTTAGCTGTTATTTTTCAGTTCACTCTTCATCTTTGTGTATACCCATTGCTGAGGTTTTAGAGTCTTTTGAATAAAATACTAAAATATTTTCATACTAATTTCTTTATCTTTTCAGTTCTTCTTAGTCTCTTTAAGTTCTGGTTTTCTTCTTTGTTTGTTGCATACTCGTTCGCGAGGTGGAGGAGGACGAGGGGAGAAAAGGGAGAGAAAGAGATAAGAAAAGAAAGAAAAGGCGAAAAAAAAAACAGAGAATATTTTGTCCATTTTATATTATTTTGTATAGTTTGTGATAATAATTCAATTTTAATCTAAATTTTACTTAAAATATTAAATTTTAAAATATATTTAAATTAATTTTTAATTATTCATTTTATTGTTAAATGGTGTATTTAAAATAATTAATTTGTAATTTAAATTAGGCTCAATTTTAGGATTCGTATTCGATTAATTAAAATTTTTAAAAAATTAAATATTATTTTATATTATTTTTAAATATTTTATTTAAAGGGTTTGTTTCACTTTTTTATATAATTATAAAATTATAATTAATAATATAAAATATAGTAATATTATTACTATAATATAAAATAGAAATTTAAAAAACTAATATTAATTGTAATATTTTATTTTAAAAGTATATTTTAGTAGTTATTAAATAAAATTTTAAAAATTGAGAGGAGTCAAAAGTTGGAATTGAAAATAAGGATTAAAAGGCATCTTTCCATAAAATTGAAAAAGGAATAAAATGGAATTAGTATATAACAACACACACAATCCAAATGCTAAAAGTTATAAAGCACAAAAGAATATAAAAGGTGGTTTTGGCTTTAAACTTGGAATTTCTTTTGAATATCTTTTTAGAAAATGCCACATTCCTTTTCACTCACTATTTCATCTTTTAAGTTTCCATCACCTAAAAGCTGAAAAAAAAAATATTAATCTAACCCAAATTACACCTCATCATGGTCCATCTGTCTAGTTTGAAAGTTAGTTTAAAAATTAAAAGGGTTTAGACAAAAATACAGGTTCAAAAGATGGGCTTAGACAAAATATAAAGCCCATTTTCTAAATGGGTCAGGTTTTGGACGTAATTTTTTTGGCTCGGGCTTGGCCTAGCCTGAATCATATGTCGATACTTTTTTTATATTTCTAATTTATTGGGAAACATTTATTTTAATATTTTTAGTTTATTTGATGTATTATATTTTTTTTAATATTTTTATATAAAAAATCTATAAAAAAATTACGGCCAAGGTAGGTCGAGCTTGTGTTTAGCATTTTTAATATGGACTAGTCTTGACCAAAATTTTAAGCTTATTTTTTGAGTTAGGTCGAGCCTAAACCTAGAAAATAAGCTTAAAATATTATATGGGTCCGACCCATGATGATGTCTAACCAAACTCTAGAGAAGCCTGTATTCAAATGTTCATTCTTTTAAATAATTTATAGTAAAATCTTAGGTTGGGTGAATAAAAAATTGACAAAAGATGATGTCTTAGCTCAATTGGTATGGACATTATTGCCAATGCATGAAGACATGAGTTTGAGTGCACTGAAACACATTATCCTCCTATTTATGGGTTAGAGGGATATGGGTAGTTTTAGGTATTATGTCAAAAAGAAAAGATATGATTAGAACCTATAATGAGATTGTTAAAAAAAAAAAAATCGGAACTAAGATAACGATTTGGACAACTCAAACTTCCCGCTCCCAAAATTGAAGAAATCGTCGCGCTAGTTGCAAAATTGAAATTAGAACTAAAAAGTAAAGAGGACTTTATCATATTAACACACTATCTAGAACAAGTAGCGTACTCCAAAATTATATCCCATATTACCATGGCCTTTGCAGATGACCCTCTGTGTAGACCAAGAAAAGATATGGACTCAAAGGATCCCCTTAACATAGCCCACGTAAGGGTGTAATACAACTAGAAACTTGGCCATTAATTATTCTCAAATATGTTACTGTCGAAATAGTCATCATTACCAAGTCAATCTACTGGCTCAAAAAGCCTAAACAAGCAACATATCATCGATAAAATGCCACTCAACCCTATTATACACCTTGCTCATATCTAACTTAAGCGCAAACATTCCTTTCAAATCTTCATGGAGTGAAGAATCTCAAAAGCAACATTGTATTATCTAAAATCAAGCGATTAGGCACAAAAGCACTTTGAGCCTCTTCAATGCAACCATTGAAGAACCATTTAAATTTATTCACTAGAATCTTAGAAACAACATTTAGAATAACATTACAAAGACCAATAGGAAGAAAAAGTGACATATTCAAAGGAGCAGAGATATTAGGAATCACAATAATAACAATTTGATTAATCTCAGAAATATCAACAACACCATTTAAAACAGAAAGATAGAAAGAAGCAACATCTGACCTAACAATGTGCCTAAATATCAATAATAGTTTGATTTTTAGCTTTTTAGTTAGATTTTAATTTTTTAGGAGGAAAAATTTGATTTGTCATTCTCCTATTGGAAAGAGATAAGGATGACGTGAAATTACAGTTTCATATAATCCTTTCTCTTATATAATATATAAACCTTCAAGTTTTATGTTTTATTAAAATGGTTTGAAAGTTTCCAACAAGTTTAAGAAGTTTGGATTTTTTTTAAGTCCGAGTTCTTTTTGTTTTTTAAATTGCTAATGCTTTTGGCAATATGGATTTTATAAATTATTATAGCCTTATTTATAATTTTTTATATAAAATTGAAATATTTATTTCCAAAAAATAAAATTATACAAAATAAACCATATCAAGAAGCTAGTAACTAAGATTGATCAAACAATTCCATAAAAGAAAAAGATTAATCAAACAAATTGAAGTTCGTGGCTTAGCCCAACAACAAAATTTATAAAAACAATTCATTTTCTTAGAGTATTCAAAAAATAGTTTTTTTTTCGAAAAAAAATCAAATCATTAACAATCAATGCAATAAATATACGATAGTATAAACATAAGGTAATTTTGTCTAAAATTTTAGATTCGCTTGAAATCTTCGATAACTAAAAGAAGAGATCGTAATAAAATTACATCTTATATTACGACACCTTGACACTGTTTAAGAATATGATATTATTCAATGGCTAAAATATTGAAAATCTAAACATTATAATCTTATTCGAAATGTAACATTATAAACCATAATGTAAAATTCGATGAACCAAATGCCTTAAATGCATAACCTACAAAAATATAACGTTTTAGGAATTGTCAAATAATCATAAAAAATTGCAATAAAATAGATTTCTTAGTTTAAAAAAATCTCAAAAAATTTAAAAAATTAATTAAGTCCTCAACAAATTAACACCCAAGTAAACCCTTAAAAGATGAAAATTAATCAATCAAGCTCATTAACGAGGATTAAGTTTGATCATTAATTTTGTTCACGAGGTTTATCTTAATAAACCAATCGAATGACGACATGTGACGGCCACGTGTATATCATGCAGACCTAACAAAATGCCACATCAGCAAATTTTTTAAAAATAAAAATCCTAAAAAATATTAAATAATTATTTAAAAATCACATCCAAGATAAATCTAGACAAGCTGTTGTTTAGATTCATTTGAATCTGAATAACCACTTGTCCAAATTCATCATGCATGTAGTTCTTTAGATAATTACTAAAATTACAAAAAAAAAAAAAGAAGAAGAAGTTATAAATAAAAGCTATGGAAGATTATTGATAATTATAATAAAAATTATTCAAATTATTAAAATTATTAGAAATTCTGTTTAGAATAAATCTGGACAATTAGTTGTCTAGTTGCATTTGAACCTGGATAATTTCAATAGTTTTAATCATTTTTAAATATTTTAATATATTTTATCATTTTTTATTATAGTTTTTAAAGAATTTACTATTTTATAATTTTTCTATAATTTTATAAATAAGTATTTATAAAATCACATCTAAGATGAATCTGGACAAATGGTTGTCGAAGTTTAAATAAATCTGGACAACCATTTGTCCAAGTTCATCCTAGATTTTTAAAATTATTTATTTATTAGGATTTTTTATTTTTTTAAAAATATTAGCATGATGTACATGTAGCTACCATGTATCGCCATTCGATTGGTCTGTTATCAGCAAAATTTAATGGTCAAATTTGGCCAACGTTAACGAAGAGGCTTGATTAATTAATTTTTCATCTTTACAATCTCAATTGGATGTTAAATTTAGTTGAGGGCTTAATTTTCTTTTTTTTTTTTTTTTCACTTTTTCCTATAGAAATATCGTCTCGAGATAAAAGAAAAACTTGTAGAGGTTGAAGTTGGGGTCTATTATTATTGGAAGTCACCCCTTAAAAGATAATTCTACAAAACCAACTAAACTAAATTCTGACTAAAGGTGATCATGGGTTGGATTAAAAAATGAGAGGTTCGTAAAATATAGGCCCGAAATATGGGTTTTGGCAAAAAAAGAGGCCCGTTTAGAAAATGAGCCGAACTCGGGTAAAACTTTTTTGGCCCGGGCCTGGCCCGCCCACGAATTATATATTAAATATATATATTATTTTTAATCAAATATACTTTTTAAATTTATATATTTTTTATTTGTTTTTTATTTGTTTTAATATTTGTTTTAAAATTTTTTATTTAATGAAAAAATCTAAAAAAAAAATTTAATATGGGCCGAGCTCGAGTTTATCAATTTTCTTTCGGGCGGACTTAGACAAATTTTTAAGCCCATATTTCGGGCCGGGCTAGACTCAAGCCTAAAATTTTGTCCAAGCCCGACCCGACCTGGCCCATGATCACCTCTAATTCCGACCTCATCCTTTCTTAACCATAGTGGGATTTCTTTCTAGCTTTACCAAGCAATTCCAAGAGTTATAAGGCGGTTAATGCTAAAGGAATTGCAAGTTACAAGTTAGGCAGTGAAGTTGAGATGTATTCTAGGAACTGAATTTAGAGAAACAGATATATGACTAGAGGAATTCATTGGAGTCTCGAGAAAGAGGTATAATGTAAGATTAATAAGAACATCAATCCATGTAAAACAGCACATGCATGGATTGAAAATAAAAAATGCAAGTAGGTGGGTAGAAATATAGATAGATTAGAGAAGTAAAAGCATAAATGATAGTCTATTCTCATTGCAGCCCATCAGTTACAAGAGCGTAAGTAAAGTAGATGACCATGACACTAAATATTTACAGCACCATAGGCATAAAAGGAGAATCCCATCCCCTTAGGAATCAAGATGCTATTGCATTATACTATTATTGACAATATGGGGTGGACATCGAATGATCATTTCGATACCATTATACACATCGTCAATATATGAAGAAAAGCACCTTCAGTCGCAGCAACCAGGGCATCGAATCAAGCCGTTTTCGTTGCATTCGAAGCATCGCTTAAGCGACCCTTCATCGTCATCGAACACCTTACGACTCCCACTGCAATTCCCACAAGGCACAAACCTGACATCCCCACAAGCATTGCAAGCAAACCCAGGTTGTCTCCTTGGAAAATCATCGAGAATCTTAGCCAATTCACCCATTTCAAACATGCTTTTGATCACATCAGCACCACCAATATACTTCCCCTTTATGAAAACCTGAGGCAATGTCACATTTTTCACTTTCAATATGCTTTGCAACTCTTTCTTATAAGCAGCATCCATGGAGATATCTCTTTCATCAACCCAAAGCCTGAACCCTCTAAATATCATCTTAACAGCATAACAATCCTCAAAAGTCCTTCGAATCCCTCGTAAACTCGTTAAATAAACAACAATTCGATCTTCAGTTCCGGGTAATCTTATGGAAGGATTAATAAAGCCGGAACCAATTGATTTTGTCGGTCTCAAAACAGGCTTAGGACAAGATTCTTTAGGACTGGGTAAGGTGGATGAAGATGATGAAGGTGATGAAGGTTTAGATTCGAATAAACTCCGAAGCTTTTTAACTTTACCTTTGACGCTATCCATTGAATTGTGGAATTTGGAAAGCGGAGCAGCTCGATTGTGAGACATCGGAGGTGGATTCTTGAAGAAAAGATGAACTTTAGATTCCGCCATTGAGGCGTGCATTGTAAATGAACGATTTAAGAACCCAGATGAGGGTGACGATGATTTCGTCTTGTTCTTCCCTGATTCCGCCATCAACCCAAATCTCACAAAAAGAAAAAACTCAAATCAGAAACTTTTTTTGCTTTGACGATGAATAAAGATTGAAGATTTTCTAAATCTACAAAATGGGGTTTAATGGATTGTTTTGTTCCTTCTTCTGTTCTGCCTTCCAAAGACAAATGCTTGAGAAAGAAATGGAGGGAAATAACCTCAATCCAAGATTTTCGCTTTTTAACTACTTTTATATTTTAATTTTATTTAATTAAATTATTTTATAAATTTTAAAAAGTTTACAGATATGAAATTATTTGTATAAATTATTTATTTTCATGTTTTTGTGTTGGAATAATTTTCACCCTATGATTTTAAACCAAAATTTGTTTTTTTTCACAATAAATAGAAAAAAAAGTTTTAAAAGGGTTTACTGTTAAACCAAAATTTGTTAATTATGTTTTATTAAATACAAAAAACTAAATAAAAGATTAAAAATTTTAATAAGTTACTTTCTAAAAAGTTCGAAAAAGTTTAGGGTTTCGCAGAAAAATTAAACTCATTTAAAATATATGTTGGGTTCGGCTTTAAAAATTCAAGGTCCAAGTTTGATCCATTTTTAAGTTTATAATATTGTATAGATAAACTACCAAAATAGTCACTTTTATTTATCTCAAGTTATATTTTAATCACTTATATTTAAAATGTTACTTTTTAGTCATTTACGTTATCGTATTGTAATATTTCAGTCATTGAGCCATTAATAGTGTAACAGTAAGTTGACATTACATGTTAAATCGTTATTTCAAATAAAAATTTTAGGTTTATTTATACAATTGGTCCCCATATTTTTTTATTTTAAACAATTTATTTTTCTCTTTTATATTATTTTAACTTTTTTTATTATTTTCCATTATCTTCTATTTCTTCATTTGTTTTCCTCTCTTTTCCCTTTGTTTTAATGTAGTTTTTTTTTATATATTTTCCATTTATTAAAACTAGTCTCTATACTTTTATTTTTTTGAACAATTTAATTTTTTTTGTTGCCATTCATCGTGCTTGATATAAATTGGATCCTCTTACCCGCAATTGGGGTTAAGGATGACCAACCAATCTTCAAGAGGATGATGATGAAGACGTAGAAAAGAGCATGACGATCTTCCTCCTATCGAACAGGGCCCTCCATTGGCCTCTTCATCCGTTCAACCATCTGCTATGTCTCACTATGACGACATGGTTGCTGCCATCCTTAGTGCTGTCACTTTTTTGAGTGAGGAGTTTAGATGTTTCCTTACTCGAGTAGATGATGCGTTTGACCAAGTTAATAATAATGTTAGTTGATTGATTATTTTTTATAACGAATCTTTTAATCCCAACACCTAAGTGACCAAAATTTTCACTCTCGAGTTTTTGTTTTAAATGCAGAAAATCAAGTCGTTGATTCAAATTGAACTTTAACAAGGGAAAGTAACAAATTCAGAAACAAATTTATCAAAATGTTTTGTTATATCAAAAAGGGGGAGATTGTTAAACAAACTAGTTTTATTTGATAAATTGTTTGATATAACGAACAAATATGTTTTTGAATAAAGTTTATTTTTTAACGAAGATATTTTAAAGTTCAAAGCAAAAAATTCATTTTAAGATTCCAAACATCTTAGAAAATATTTTGAACACTTAGAAATTTTTGGACAAAGTTCAAAAACGATTTGAGACTCCTTAACTCGGTTAAAACATTTTTAAATCGATTGAAAAAATGCTCCCCACAAGAAGTATCGATACCCATACAATTTTTACCAGTACCGATAAATCGTATTTGGTATCGTTGCAAACTAAACGGTCACTAAATCAGACATTAAATGCTACTAGTATCAATACTCGTAGAAAAATATCGATATTTTTTGTTGTAGGCAAATTAAATGATCTGGTATTTTCATCCCCAATGACTTTATTTATTTTCTCAACAACCACAATGGTTGGAAATGAATTAGAGGATATAAATACCAGCTTCCGAAAGTCCTACAACAACAAAAAAGAATATTCAAGCTAAAAGATCAATCAAACAATCTTTGTTCCCAATATTCCCGTACTTTTCTTTTTTACACTTGTGAGCTTCATTGTTATTCTTTTAGCTCAAGTGTTCTTCTTTTATACACTTGTGAGCAACATTCAGATATTGTAAGGGTTTATTCTTAGTTTTCTCGTTTGTAAGGTTAAATATTATCCATAAAAGTTATTAAATTAGTGAGCTTGTGAAAATTCTTAGTAGTGAAAAGTTAAGATAGTGAAGTAGGCAATTGAGGTCGAACCACTCTAAATTATTATAGTCAATTTTCTATTATTTCTCTCTAACATCCACAAAATTTTTAAAAAGTCAATTCACTCCCCTCTTGACAATTTCGATTTGATTATTTGAGGTAACAATTCATTCTTCCATGTACTCTTCGAAGTATAGATATCCCAATTCCAACTATGAATAAAGTTACGAAGTATACAAGATGCTAGTACAATCCAACATTTTTTATACTATACTGAGCTGATGTTAATATGTGAAGTGTTTTTTTTTTTGAGAACAACAAATGTTTTATCAACTACATTTCAAAGTCTTAAATGTCTGAAATTAAGAGTTCACGAGCTGGCTGTGGTGCTCGTGTCTGGCTTCATTCTCTTAAATGATATCATACCTCATGATATGGTGTAAGAAAACCTTTTATATTTGCATAATCAATATCTACTGTTTAATGTTTGGATTCATGGTGCAATTACTGTAATTTTAATTATAAAAATTTATATAGACTTAATTTCAAGAAAAAATATGCTAAGTTATATCTTTTTATAATACGCAAAATAAGTAAAAAGATAATATTAAATTTATAAAAAAAGTTTTATAAATTGTCTACTAATATCTATAACACTTCTTATAAGTAATATGTTTTTTTGCCATAAATTTAAAAAAAAATTATAAATAAGTTATGATAAAAATTGTAACACTTTTTTCAGATATTATTTTTATAATCTATAAAATGGACACATAAATAAGTTATGTCCATACTTATTGACCATGAATTTTATAAATAAATATATTATAATACTTTTATAACAAGTAAATTTTTTTTATAATGAAGATTTTGATCATAACTTTAGTAAGATTTAAAAATATTTTTATTAAACATTATAAAATACACAAATTATTTTTATGATATAATTTTAGGATTTATAATATAAATAATTTTTGGCCATAACCATCTCAAACACTTAAACGTACTCATGCTTATAATATAATTTTATAACTTAAATTAATATAAAAATAAATTTTTAAAATTAGATTTGATTGTAATTACATGTGTAATCAGTCTAATTCTCACCTTTCCCCTAAGAATTTAAAAGTGTAATTGGATGGTCAAATTACAGCCAATCTAGTGGGGACCTAACAATTACAATGGTTACCCTAATATGCCATCTCTATGTAATTACAAGCAGTTACACTAAACTCAATTACTAAGTGGTTTTCCAAATAGTACCTTAATATTAAAACTAAGCCAAATTCAATTAGGCGGATTTGAAGCTTAGAAATTACAAACTTTGGGTTAAGTAATCCGGACAAAATTATATGTGTACAATGTGTAAGGGAAAAAGATGAACAAAATATTAAAAAATTTGAAACCTCTTGGCAGGGGTGAAGCTAGAAGAATTTTTTAGGGGGCACGGGATAAAATTTTAAATTTTTATAGTTTAAATTTTTATAATTTGTAAAGGATTAAATCAAATTTTTATAATTTTGGGGGTCAAAGTGTAATTTTACCTTTACTAATTTAAAATTTTTAAAAAATTATAAGGGCCAAAATTAAAATTTTACATTTTAGGGGGGGTTGAGGCCCATGCCAGCCCCCTGGCTACGCCCTTGCCTCTTGGGTTTAAACATTGAAATAAGTGTTTTGAATTAGACCGGGAATTGGTCAAGGTACCGGTTCGAAAAGTGACTTTGAATTGGTTAGACCGAAAAATGGTATAAACTTACTAAATGGACTGGTTGAACAGATTAAAAATCGATTGGATCGACAGTTGAATTGAATTTTTTTATTTTTTATTAATCGAACCGATAGTCTAACCAGCTTGACCATCGATTTGATTTTAAAATCATTGGTTGAAATGAGAATTGTTTCAAAGAAAAACAAAATTTGTAACTTGAAATCCTTTTAAGCACAAAGAAAGAAAAATGAAAGCTTGAATTTTTATATTTTTATAATTTATAATTTTTCTATTTAAGATCAAGTTAAAATAATGTGTAAATATTGAAGATTATTTTTTTTAAAAAATTATGATTAAATTAACATAATACATAAAAGTTGAGACCTACAATTGTTATTATGCCAATGTAGAACAAGCAAGTCTTCTCTCCATCACAAAGTTAATGGAAGATAATGGAATGGGACAAAAAAAGATAAATGGGATTAGTTGAATGATCATGCTGCAATTTACCTTAAATTAGGGTAAATTATACCACTAGTCACTTAACTATTTCCTATTTTCTTTTTTGGTCACTCAATTATCAATTTTTTTAATTTGATCACCCAACTATTGTCTCTTTTCGTTTTTGGTCACCCAACTATCAATTCTTCTAATTTAGTCATCCTACTAATCAAGATTGTTTTTTAATCCATTTCCAATAAGTGGCATTAAACATGGCAGTTAAAAAATTAGTATAATAATAAATTTAGCCCTTAATTTTTACATATCATATTGATTTAGTTATAATTTTAAAAAATTAACTCTCAAAATTTACAAATGATTTTTTTGAGAAAAGTGTGAGCTTGGAAGTTTGGATGAGGGTGAGAATTGAAAATAGCAGCATTGATGCGAGAAGGAGCCATATGAAGTGTAAGGGGATCGACATCCATTCCAATGAAAAGCTTGAGTTCAGGGTGGGATTGTAGATTATCTAGGAACAACAACCATAACCCAATTTTTAGTAATGCAAGAAAGTTACAATTCCACCATTGTATAGAATTATCATATACTGCTACTGCTAAAAGAAAGAAAGAAAGAAAGAGACCGCAGAAGCATGAGCAGCAGCTCCAAGACTACAGGAGAGAGATTTTGATCACCTTCCCATCAGAGAGAAAAAAAAATAATTAGTTGAGTGACGAAAATAAAAAAAATTAATTGTTAAGTGAGTAAATTAAAAAAATTGATAGGTGAATGATATAAAAAAAATGGATGTAATTTATCCTAAAAATTATAAATATAAATACAAATAGGAAGTTGAAAGAGAAATGGAAGTGGTGGAGAAAAGTGGAAAGTGAATGAAAATTGGTAGTTGAAAGAGAAAGGAAAGTGCTTGAGAGGGAGGTGATATGAAAATTATATTTACATTGTATTTTAATATTATTAACTGTCTAAAGTAAGTTTTATTTTTTGAATTACCCAAAATAACAAAAATGGATTGGAATAGGAGAAATGGGAGTTTTGGATGAGATTTTAAAATAGCAAAAACGAAAGGCGTCAGAAATTTTACGAGTCTATGGAAAGTCTGAACCAACTTACTGCCCTTTGGTAAAATCTATGAATCAACCAAAGGGTGACACTTTCCACCATTTTTGATTTTATTGAATCCATTGGTTGAAGGGGAAAAGTAGTTGCAGTGGCAGCCATGAGTCTTGTTGTTTCAGCTGGGGGTCATTCCTTCTATTTACAAGCTGGTAAAGGGTTTTCTATATCCAAACCCAAGGGCTACAAAATCTGTCCTCGAGCTGCTTTGGTCGAAGCTACACCCAGAGTCAACGGTTCGCTATCGTCCACCTCTATACAGGTTTTAGCAACTGACCGAGCCGAGGAACTAAAGGCGGAGGCTCGAGCCTTGGCTCGTGCTGCCGATGCCTCCGTTTACAGCCCCCAATTGCTTGCCAAAAAGTATGGGTCTCGTCCCGTCAAGGTGATAATATACTCGTCATTTTCATCATACATTCGTTATAAATGAATGGAATTTAGTAGGTTTTTTTTTTTTTTTTTGTTAATGAGGAATGGAAATTGCTATGATTTAGGCAGTGAAAAGGACTTTGGAAATCTTGGTAGCACTGGGTACTTTTGCTTTGAAACTGTTTTTGGACCAAAAGAATGGAACCTTAGATCAAAACAAGAGGAAACGAGCAGCTGAATTGAGGACTATCTTTACCAGACTAGGCCCTACTTTTATAAAATTTGGTCAAGGTTTATCCACTAGGCCTGACCTTTGCCCTCCGGAGTATCTCGAGGAGCTGGCTGAGCTGCAGGTATTCCTGTATTTTATGGTGTTGTAATCGATGTTTTTATATTTGTATAAATGTTGATATGTTAATGATATGAGCATTTCGAGACACTCATGCTCATACTATTTTGTTCTGTTGTGTTTATATCCTATAATTTTGTTGTGCTTGATATTGTGAGATCTACTTGCTTGGAGGTTTTCTCCTTGAATAAATTTTACTAAGTTATTTTGACATGTTCCTAGGATGCTTTGCCCACATTTCCTGATGCAGATGCATTCTCATGCATCGAAACAGAGTTGGGGATGCCACTGGAGTCCATTTTCTCCTCCATATCCCCTACTCCTATTGCAGCTGCCAGTTTAGGTCAAGTGTACAAAGCTCGACTTAAGTATTCAGGTCAAACCGTTGCTGTCAAGGTACAACGACCTGGTATTGAAGAAGCCATTGGACTCGATTTTTATCTTATAAGAGGTCTAGGATTTTTCATCAATAAGTATGTTGACATCATCACCACCGATGCTGTTGCAGTCATCGATGAATTTGCCAGTCGAGTTTATCAAGAGCTCAACTATGTGCAGGTTAGTGTTTTTGGTCACCAATCTTATGACATCATTCTGCAATTGGTTCCCTTTTCGTCTTCAAGAGTAGAAACGTCCTAAAACATCCATCAACTTGCTTTTCTTTTACACTATGTTCGGGAGATTAATTTGAGAGACTAGATTTAGATGTAATTTGCTATATAAATTCTGAGAATGTAATGCATATGCTAGGTACGTATTAGTTAAGAAGCAATATACTTGAAAAGTTTCAAAACCTTAGTGAAAATGTTTATCTTTTCTGAATTTGTGAAAAAAAAGACAAAAGAAGTGCAATTTCTTATTCTCGGTACCATTTTTGGGGTATGAGTGTTAATTTGACAGGTGCCTGCAGGAGGGACAAAATGCCAGGAAATTCAAGATGTTGTATGCTGACAAGGAGGATATCCTTGTTCCTGATATCTTTGGAATTATACGAGTGGCAAAGTATTGACAATGGAGTGGGTTGATGGAGTGAAGCTGAATGAACAGGCCGCAATTGAAAGGCAAGGTTTGAAGCTTTTGGATTTAGTGACCACTGGTATCCAGTGCAGCCTCAGGCAACTACTGGAGTATGGATACTTTCATGCGGATCCTCATCCTGGTAATCTTTTGGCAACACCTGAAGGAAAACTTGCTTTTCTAGATTTTGGAATGATGAGTGAGACACCGGAGGAAGCAAGATTTGCCATAATCGGTCATGTTGTTCACATGGTCAATCGAGATTATGAAGCTATGGCCCGTGATTACTATGCTCTGGATTTCTTGTCAACTGATGTAGATGTTTCCCCAATTGTGCCGGCACTTCGGGACTTCTTTGATGATGCTCTTAGCTACACTGTTAGTGAACTAAACTTCAAGACCCTAGTTGATGGTTTGGGTTCTGTTTTATACCAATACCCATTTAACGGTGAGCTGATTCTTTCCATATACTTTTGAGCCCTGTCCTTATGTTTGGTTAGTGTCTGCTTCTATAATGGATTGTTTTATTATAGAGTATACTGCTCCGACTCTTTATTTATTTAGTAACTGTGTTCGAACATAGGCATTGGAATATAATCCTCCAAAGATCCTCCAAAAACATGGAAAACTTAAACATATCCATGTTGCACACAATACCGGTACCCGACACTCACCCCAAAATCTGAGTAAAGTAGAGTCAGTTTTCTTTCTAAATTTCTTTCTAAACTATTTTCTTTAGAAATATTTTACCCTATCATCATTTTATATCCTGAAATTCCAATGTCTCAAGAAACAATTTTTTTTTTAACATACCTCTGAAGACTGCGGAGGAGTGGATGATATATGTATTCATGCAGTCTAATGTTTCGGTTTTAATTTGCTTGCAGTACCTCCCTATTATGCACTGATATTGCGGTCCCTTACTGTGCTAGAAGGGTTGGCCCTCTATGCCGATCCAATTTTAAGGTTCTGGCTGCCTCATACCCATACTTTGCCAAAAGGCTTCTCACAGATCCAAATCCATATTTGAGAGATGCTCTCATAGAGTTGCTTTTCAAGGATGGGAGGTTTAGGTACGAACAATGATTAATACATCTGAAGAATTGAGTGGAAGATTTTTTCAAAATTTTATTTTCTGTATATTCAGTAGTATATTACAGTGTAGTTCTTATAGGAAAGAATATACAAAAGGATAGAAACTAAATCCTAAACTTAAGGGGTTTGTCTCCTAAATTAATTGAGTGACGAAAATAAAAAAATTAATAGTTAAGTGAGTAAATTAAAAAATTGATAGGTGAATGATAAAAAAAAATTGGATGTAATTTATCCTAAAATTATAAATATAAATACAAATAGGAAGTTGAAAGAGAAATGGAAGTGGTGGAGAAAAGTGGAAAGTGAATGAAAATTGGTAGTTGAAAGAGAAAGGAAAGTGCTTGAGAGGGAGGTGATATGAAAAATTATATTTACATTCTATTTTAATATTATTAACTGTCTAAAGTAAGTTTTTATTTTTTTGAATTACCCAAAATAACAAAAATGGATTGGAATAGGAGAAATGGGAGTTTTGGATGAGATTTTAAAATAGCAAAAACGAAAGGCGTCAGAAATTTTACGAGTCTATGGAAAGTCTGAACCAACTTACTGCCCTTTGGTAAAATCTATGAATCAACCAAAAGGGTGACACTTTCCACCATTTTTTGATTTTATTGAATCCATTGGTTGAAGGGGGAAAAGTAGTTGCAGTGGCAGCCATGAGTCTTGTTGTTTCAGCTGGGGGTCATTCCTTCTATTTACAAGCTGGTAAAGGGTTTTCTATATCCAAACCCAAGGGCTACAAAATCTGTCCTCGAGCTGCTTTGGTCGAAGCTACACCCAGAGTCAACGGTTCGCTATCGTCCACCTCTATACAGGTTTTAGCAACTGACCGAGCCGAGGAACTAAAGGCGGAGGCTCGAGCCTTGGCTCGTGCTGCCGATGCCTCCGTTTACAGCCCCAATTGCTTGCCAAAAGTATGGGTCTCGTCCCGTCAAGGTGATAATATACTCGTCATTTTCATCATACATTCGTTATAAATGAATGGAATTTAGTAGGTTTTTTTTTTTTTTTTTTTTTTTTTTTGTTAATGAGGAATGGAAATTGCTATGATTTAGGCAGTGAAAAGGACTTTGGAAATCTTGGTAGCACTGGGTACTTTTGCTTTGAAACTGTTTTTGGACCAAAAGAATGGAACCTTAGATCAAAACAAGAGGAAACGAGCAGCTGAATTGAAGACTATCTTTACCAGACTAGGCCCTACTTTTATAAAATTGGGTCAGGGTTTATCCACTAGGCCTGACCTTTGCCCTCCGGAGTATCTCGAGGAGCTGGCTGAGCTGCAGGTATTCCTGTATTTTATGGTGTTGTAATCGATGTTTTTATATTTGTATAAATGTTGATATGTTAATGATATGAGCATTTCGAGACACTCATGCTCATACTATTTTGTTCTGTTGTGTTTATATCCTATAATTTTGTTGTGCTTGATATTGTGAGATCTACTTGCTTGGAGGTTTTCTCCTTGAATAATTTTACTAAGTTATTTTGACATGTTCCTAGGATGCTTTGCCCACATTTCCTGATGCAGATGCATTCTCATGCATCGAAACAGAGTTGGGGATGCCACTGGAGTCCATTTTCTCCTCCATATCCCTACTCCTATTGCAGCTGCCAGTTTAGGTCAAGTGTACAAAGCTCGACTTAAGTATTCAGGTCAAACCGTTGCTGTCAAGGTACAACGACCTGGTATTGAAGAAGCCATTGGACTCGATTTTTATCTTATAAGAGGTCTAGGATTTTTCATCAATAAGTATGTTGACATCATCACCACCGATGCCGTTGCAGTCATCGATGAATTTGCCAGTCGAGTTTATCAAGAGCTCAACTATGTGCAGGTTAGTGTTTTTGGTCACCAATCTTATGACATCATTCTGCAATTGGTTCCCCTTTTCGTCTTCAAGAGTAGAAACGTCCTAAAACATCCATCAACTTGCTTTTCTTTTACGCTATGTTCGGGAAGATTAATTTGAGAGACTAGATTTAGATGTAATTTGCTATATAAATTCTGAGAATGTAATGCATATGCTAGGTACGTATTAGTTAAGAAGCAATATACTTGAAAAGTTTCAAAACCTTAGTGAAAATGTTTATCTTTTCTGAATTTGTGAAAAAAAAAAGACAAAAAGAAGTGCAATTTCTTATTCTCGGTACCGTTTTTTGGGGTATGAGTGTTAATTTGACAGGTGCCTGCAGGAGGGACAAAATGCCAGGAAATTCAAGATGTTGTATGCTGACAAGGAGGATATCCTTGTTCCTGATATCTTTTGGAATTATACGAGTGGCAAAGTATTGACAATGGAGTGGGTTGATGGAGTGAAGCTGAATGAACAGGCCGCAATTGAAAGGCAAGGTTTGAAGCTTTTGGATTTAGTGACCACTGGTATCCAGTGCAGCCTCAGGCAACTACTCGAGTATGGATACTTTCATGCGGATCCTCATCCTGGTAATCTTTTGGCAACACCTGAAGGAAAACTTGCTTTTCTAGATTTTGGAATGATGAGTGAGACCCCGGAGGAAGCAAGATTTGCCATAATCGGTCATGTTGTTCACATGGTCAATCGAGATTATGAAGCTATGGCCCGTGATTACTATGCTCTGGATTTCTTGTCAACTGATGTAGATGTTTCCCCAATTGTGCCGGCACTTCGGGACTTCTTTGATGATGCTCTTAGCTACACTGTTAGTGAACTAAACTTCAAGACCCTAGTTGATGGTTTGGGTTCTGTTTTATACCAATACCCATTTAACGGTGAGCTGATTCTTTCCATATACTTTTGAGCCCTGTCCTTATGTTTGGTTAGTGTATGCTTCTATAATGGATTGTTTTATTATAGAGTATACTGCTCCGACTCTTTATTTATTTAGTAACCGTGTTCGAACATAGGCATTGGAATATAATCCTCCAAAGATCCTCCAAAAACATGGAAAACTTAAACATATCCATGTTGCACACAATACCGGTACCCGACACTCACCCCAAAGTCTGAGTAAAGTAGATTGTTTTCTTTCTAAACTATTAACTTTTCTTTAGAAATATTTTACCCCTATCATCATTTTATATCCTGAAATTCCAATGTCTCAAGAAACAATTTTTTTTTTTTTTTAACATACCTCTGAAGACTGCGGAGGGAGTGGATGATATATGTATTCATGCAGTCTAATGTTTCGGTTTTTAATTTGCTTGCAGTACCTCCCTATTATGCACTGATATTGCGGTCCCTTACTGTGCTAGAAGGGTTGGCCCTCTATGCCGATCCGAATTTTAAGGTGCTGGCTGCCTCATACCCATACTTTGCCAAAAGGCTTCTCACAGATCCAAATCCATATTTGAGAGATGCTCTCATAGAGTTGCTTTTCAAGGATGGGAGGTTTAGGTACGAACAATGATTAATACATCTGAAGAATTGAGTGGAAGATTTTTTTCAAAATTTTATTTTCTGTATATTCAGTAGTATATTACACCATAGTTCTTATAGGGAAAGAATATACAAAAGAATAGAAACTAAATCCTAAACTTAAGGGGTTTGTCTCCTAAATTAAAGGGATCCTAATCTCAAGGGATATTAATTACCTAAAGTTAAAGATTGCAAAAGATTTCTTCTAAGCTAGCATTATTTAAATCATTTGATCCCATATTTATTTGAATCTCTGGCTCAATAAGCTTTTCAAGAGAGTTAGAATCTTCCACCAAGAATTTTGAGTCTTCATTATAAGTATCCCCCTGAAGATGAGATCTAAAGAAAAGTTGGAATTCAAAGAAGGTAGCATCCATTGAAATAATCGTTCTTTTTGTTTGTGGATCATAACACTTATATCCCTTTTGTGTTGGTGCATATCCTACAAAAACACATTTTCGAGCCCTAGGATCTAGCTTCCCACGGTTTTTATTTTGAATTTGAACAAAGGCACTACACCCAAAGACCGTCAAAGGTAAATCACTTGTTATCCTAAACATGGGGTATGATTCTTGTAGAACACTTAAAGGAGTCCTAAAATTCAAAGTTCTCGTAGGAATTCTGTCAATAAGGTAGGTTGCTGTCAAAAGAGCCTCTCCCCAAAGGTACTTTGGTACATTAGAAGTAACAAGTAATGCCCTAGTAACCTCTAAAATGTGCTTTTTTTTTTTTTTATCTCAGCTATCTCATTTTGCTGGGAGTGTCAGGACATGTGCTTTGGTGGATGATAGCCTTTTCATTGAAAAAATCTCGTAATATTTCATTGGAATACTCTCTACCATTATCACTTCGAAAAATCTGAATTTTTTCTTGAAATTGTGTCTCATCCATTTTATAAAAGATTCTAAACACTTCTTTCACCTCAGATTTTTCTTCCTTAGTAGATAAACCCAACTAACTTGAGTGTGATAATCAACAAAACTCACAAGCCATTTTTTCCCAAACGAGATTGATGTGCTAGATGGTCCCAAACATGGCTATGAATCATTAAGAAAGGTTTTGTTGCTTGGTAGGGCCTAGATGGAAAAGAAGAGCGATGGTGCTTAGATAATTCAGAAAACTCACATTTGAAAGATGGATTTTCTCTCAAAAATGAACTTGGAATCAGATGTTTTAAAGAATAAAAATTTGGATGTCCTAACCTATAGTGCCATGTGATAACATTATTGAAAATCAAACTAGTGTTCAAACAAACACTTGAAACTTATTGTTCAGATTTGGTTCCATCTTCTAGGAAATAAAGACCTCTGCTTTCTCTAGCACTGCCTATCATCTTCCCTGAGATTATGTCCTCAACTTGCAATAAGATGAGTTAAATATAACATGACAATTTAAAGTGCTTATGATCTTGCTGATAGACAAGATTACAAGAAAGTTTTGGAACATGAAGAACATCTTATAAAATTAAGGAAGGGGAGAGTTTAATAGTTCCTATTCCGGCAACTACTGAAAATGAACCATCAGCAATGTGGATCTTTTTGTTTCCTGCACAATGTGTGTAAGTTGAAAAAAATTGGCTGCAACTTGTTATGTGATCAGTTGCACCAGAATCAATGATCCAAGAGCAATCAGGCTTATATTCACTGAGAAAAACTGAAGCAATGTTACCTAATTGAGCAGCAGAGCCAGAGGGAGTTGGTTGGTTTGGAGGATTCACAACTTGAAATTGCAAAGATTGGAGAAGTCTATAGAGGTTTTCTAACTGCTCCTTCGTAAAGGGAGGTGTCTCCTGAGTAGAATGTTGCTCTTGTTCTGCACCTGCTGCTTGGAGGGCTTGTTAGTGATTGGAGCGGATCTGTTTTCAGCTTTTTTCTCCCTCAAATTTGGTGGTTTTGCATGGATTTTCCAGCAGGTTTCACGTGTATGCCACGGTTTTTTACAATGGTCACACCATGGCCTTTTTTTCCTATCATTTTCAGTCATTTCTCATTGTTGCTAGAGCAGAACCTTTTATGGAAGATTTGTGATCAAGGTCAGTTTTAACATGACTTCTCTCCTAGATTCTTCTCTTCTAATTTCAGAGAAGCCTTCTCTAATAGGTAACGGCTTTTTTGCAAGGATTCTAGCTCTCACGTCATCAAAATCCCGATTTAACCCAGCTAAAAAGGGATAGGCTATCATCTTCTTCTTTTTTCATGACACTATCTGAAGAACAATCCCATTCATCAGTATAATAATGGTCTAACTCTTGCCATAGTTACACCATTTCATTATAATATTCTATAGCTTCTCTGTTTCCTTGTTTAGCCCTCCATAACTTGGTTGATTCAAATATTTGAGAAAAATTTTCCACGTCTGAATAGGTTTCTCTCACAGCTTCCCATACATCTTTTACAGTAGGAAGAAAAAGATAAGGTTTACCTATTGAAAGTTCCATGGAGTTAATAAACCAAGCAATGATCCTAGAATTCTAGGACCACCATATGCCTAGCTGTTTGTCATCTTCTGGTTTCTTCATATCCCCCGTCAAATACCCAAGCTTCCCCCTTCCATCAATGGCCAGCTTCACGGATTGCGGCCACTGCAGGTAGTTTTTTCCGTTTAGCTTATGAAGGGTCAGCTGCAATGAATGATCAGACGAATCTCCCCAAGACTCATGGTGCTCTCTGTTGTTGCTTCTGCTCTGCTACTTTCTGATATGACCGATTCAGCCTGAAACAGTGGGAAATTTTATTCTAGCTCTGATGCCATGAAGAATTGAGTGGAAGGAAAAAAAAATTATTTTCTGTATAATCAGCAGTATATTACACCATAGTACTTATAGGAAAAGATTATACAAAAGAATAGAAACTAAAATCCTAAACTTAAGGGTTTTGTCTCTTAAAGGGATCCTAATCTCAAGGGATATTAATTACCTAAAGTAAAAGATTACAAAAGACTTCTTCTAATCTCTACTACATCCTCTTTTTCTTTGTGTATTCAGTTGTTGAAATCTGTGGACCTGAAATACTTGATTTCTGTTTGTGACAGGTGGAATAGACTAGAAAACCTTCTTGTTCAAGGAAGCAAGGACCGAGATTTCTCAGCAAAAGATGCTTTGCAACCTGTTTTAAAGCTACTACTGGGACCAGATGGCGAAGAGCTTAGGACTTTGGTCATTAAAGAGGCTGTTCGTGTTACTGAAGCGGTTACTCTATGCACATTTGTTGATACATACAACTCTGTACCTTCTTTTATGCGTAGTCTAATATTCAATGGAAATGGAGCGCTGGCGATGAGCAGTGCTGAATTGCAAAGCATGATGGAGCTCCGGGACCAAGTCTTTCGAATCTGGGGGCTTCTACGGTCGTCAGAAAACTTTGATCCAGCACTTTTGCAGCCTATTTTACAAGTAAGTGAACTTTATTTGTGTTGTAGTTTAGCAACTAAAGTAGAAAGAGACATACTAAGACACAGACACAGAAGCCATAATTGATGCAGCAGTGTTGAACTACTCTTAGAATTTCTTTTTTCATTGATCTTAATGTCTATGTCAGTTCTTTTGCCTAGATATTTTGGATGGTTGATATATATTGAGCTCTAGAATTAATAGTTAATATATGGTCTAAAATAGCGTAAGCTTTTATTCTACTTTATTTTTCTTGATGAAATAAAATTGCATAAGTTGGCAACCCAGTAAGATGAATGGTCTTTATCATGGACCATGTTTCATGGTTCCAGCTTTGGGAGGTATATATTTTGAGCTATATTACTTAGGCTTAGGTGTGAGTTCGAGTATCTGTCTGACAGGGTAAGTCTAGTTTCATCTAAATTTTCAATGTATTCAGAGGGTTCTTAAAGGGTCTTGTCCTTGTATCCATGTCCAAATATGCAACAAACATGGGTATTTCAAGAATAATGAAGAGTCAAAGAAACATAGATTTTGAGAACTTGTACAATTACTATGTGAATCGAGCGGTATAGCTGCTGTGTGGGTTCAGGTACGAATTAATGGTTTAGCAGTTGATGCCTTAATGGCTATGGAAAATCCTGAATTTGCAGAACTACTTTTTAGCACCAGAGACCCTGCAATTGAATGAGGAACTAACTCTGGGCTGTTTTCATTTAGCCCCAAACTATTTCTTTATGCTATTAGAATTGTATTCTATGGTTCTGGCTAATGACGTGTTCTTGAGCAGATCCTTCAACAACCCGAGGCACGCAGTCTAGGTGGCCGTGTAGTTGGTGGGATCACTCAGCGTCTGGCAGCTCGCTTACTGCAACAAGTTCTTCGAATGCCAATGGCTCCTACTTCAAGTTTATCAGCATTGGACACTCGGTGAACAAACCTGAAAATAGACAACCATTCTTTTTTCCTCCTGTTAGTTATTCAACTAAAAGGAATAACATTAGAGAGATTATAGCAGAATGAATACCCCTTAGGGGAGTGTATCATCTCATCGAATGAACAGAAGCTTGTAACCTATTAGTTAGGTTATGATCTTTTGCAGAATATTTCTATTTAATCAATTTACATAAAAGAATCCGAATATTTGACTCATTGATAGGTGCATATATCATCCAAGCTGGGTTTAATTTCCCTATTCTCTAGAATAAATAAAAAAAAAAAAAATCAAAATGGAACCATGAAAGTGAGGATATTCATGAACCATGTTACCTTAAGAATAGGTGTTCGATATGGATATGTATCCGAGATGGGTGTGCCTTTATATTTTTTCATGTTCATCTTCAAATATGTGCCAAAATAAAGAGTCATAGCCTACAGCAATTCAAGTTTCCATTGTGTTGGATAAGGAATTTGTATGCATGATACAGCAACGAACACACGAGGTATATAGAGGAGTTATCTGATGTGGGTATTGGGAAGATGAATAAATGAGATGGAGCATTTGCATGCATCCACAATAGACTTTTCGTTTTACCAACAACTAGAAGAGCAGCTTGCTTTACCCAGAAATTTTTGTCATGCTATTCTGCGTTTTCGTTGAGTATTCATTTCCAACACATATGCAGACATGAATATGGAAGTATGATCTTCCAATTACATAGAAAATTTTGGAAATTTTTGTGTTGCATGTAGAGGTGATCATGGGTCGGGCCAGGTTTGGGTTGAGCTCAGACAAAATTTTAGGCTTATTTTTTAAGCTTGAGCCTAGTTCGGCCTGGCCGTTAGGCCTGAGCTCAATTAGGCTTAAAATTTTAGACATAATTTGGGCCGGGCCAAGCTAAAAAAGTTTTACATGAGGCCTGGCCCGTTTTTTAAATGGGCCTTATTTTTTTACCCAAACCCATATTTCGGGCCTATATTTTTATCTGAACCCTCCCATTTTTTAGGCGGGCCGTCGGGCTGGACCGGGTAACCCAACCCATGATCACCTCGAGTTACATGTTTCCTAGCTTAAATCATATGTGAAATTGAGATGATTCATATTGAATAATAAGATATTGATAATTTTAATGATGCATATTGAAGAGGGAATAACTTAATAAATATGCTTTTATTTTTCTTGCTATTTTTATTAGTAATTGTATTATCGACTACTTTTTTTATACCGACATAACACATATAATTTTTATTACTTGTTTAAAAATTGTTTTGATCAATATCAAAATTTTATAGTAATTAATATTTTTAAAAAATATAAATTATATAATTGCATAATTATAATTTGTACTACCAAATATAATATAGGAAATTAGATGTAATTATACTCTGCCAATAAATACGTTTGAGTAATTATAAGAGAGTGTAATTGCTAGATTTTTGCTTTTGTTAATTTTTTTTCTCAATGCCGTATAAGAAAGACACGTTAGATTTAATTATTCGAATTTACGTCCTCTTACACTGTGGTAAAATGTCGAAGTCAATCGAATTAAGAGAAGGTAAATATTTTAAAATAAAATTAATGAAAAATACATTTGTTTAATTCTTAATTTCACTATTTTAATCTGGTTTTTATATTAATTTTAAAAATAAAAAACATTTGTATAAATAAATAAAATGGAATCCACATGGATGCTCACTGTATTAGTGAAAACCATGGAAGCAAAAACGGTGAGAAAGTTAAAAACAGTTAAACAGCAAGCCCACTGATTTTACCATCAAACGGCAAACAGCGATGAAAGCAAGCAGTACCAAAGTAAAAGCGATACACCATGAAACAGCGTACTAAGACCCAATGAATCGCGGGAGCCCACTTTACCTTACCCAATCTAAAACAACCTTCTCTTAAATACCGCCTCCTCCAAATCGTCATTCTGTCTTCGTCAACCGTACCCAAATACCTCAAAATTTTTGTGAATGCCTATGGACGAAAAGGTACCCGATCACAAGCTCTGCGGTTACCTTTGTGCCGTCCTCACGCTTCCCCCTCTATCCATTGCTTCAACCACCCCCTTCTCCGGTCCTTGCCACCTGACCACCGCCGACGACAACGGCGTTTGCTTCCGATGCCAAAATGGTGTTGTTCTTTCTGCGATTCGGAACGCCGCTGTTTCGGGTCCCGACAATGCCGAGAATTCCAGGAAGAGAGGGAGGAAGAATATTGGGATGGTGAATGGGAGCATTAGTGTAGTGAACCAGATTCATGCATTGGTGACTCATAAGTGCCTGAAGATCCAGGCGCGGGTTTTGAGCGTGGAGGAAAGTGGGGAGGAGGCTAGGGCGGTGGTTCTGGTGGATGTTTATTTGCCGGTTGATTTGTGGTCCGGTTGGCAGTTTCCCCGTTCCGCTTCGGTTGCTGGTTCGTTGTTTAGGCATTTAAGGTAATTTTTTTTTTGCATTTTTTGAATGCCAATTTGATGCTTAGTAGTAACGTTGTCTTGTGGATGCTTTTGAGCTTAACTTAGAAGAAATTAGCAGTAAACATTGAATTTCATGCGTGGATTTATTTTCTAAAGTAGAATTAAATGCTGAGGCATAGTTATTATTGTTTAATAATTTAATTCGAGCATAGTAATTGAATTTTTAGTTTTATTTACAATTTACAATGCAATATAACAAAAATAGTAAAAAATGAAACAACTATGACTAGAAGATAAACTATATATTATTGTGGAAAGTTTTGCAATTCTAAGGAAATACTTTTTTGCTATAAGTTTTGGGCGGAAATTAGGATGCTAGAGAGTCTTGTCGCGAGGTAAAGTGATGGGGCAAATGTGCTGTGCAATTTTAGAAGTAAAAAGTTCATTGAACTAGTATGAGTAGGGAATGTTAAAATAATGTTGATGCTGATACATGCTACTTGGAGTTGGAATTTTAGTATTTATTTAGTAGCTGGGGATGTTTTGTTTCCCTTATATTCTTGATTGTTTGTTTCATTTGTGCATCTTTGAATTAAATGTTCTACATGCCACATCTGTTCTACTGGTTAGCTACAACATTCTTCTTAGACCAATGTGCAGCTAAAGAGATGAATGGATAAAAACCAACTTGTATCAATATTATGATATGTTACATTGTTTTTCTTAATTTATTAATTCTACAAATTCTTGATGGAAAACCATTTTTTTCTTTCTACTTTGTAGAACATAGCTAACTGGGTAATTTCCTACCCAATATAACAATTATTTTTTATTTACATTGGTTCCTCAACAAACTATTAGTATATTCATGCACAAATAAACTAAGTTTTGGCTGTAGGTTTATCATTTATATCGATTATTTTCCCATTAAATTTGCACCAATTTGTCAAATTTCCCCCTCAAAAGTAGTTTGTTTGTTTTTTCCAGCTGTGATTGGAAGGAGAGAAATTTGATGCTCACTAATGGTACAGAGATTGGTAAAGATGCTCATGGAAATTTAAGAAGCATCTGGAGTGTTTTTGACTGTCATGTGCTAGGATGCAAGTTGCACTGCAATGGTGTTGACCCTTTGAAGAAAAGGCTATTTGAGCTTCATGACATTTTCAAGAGCTTACCTAGTGTGACAAATAATGAAATGACTCATTCTTTTAGAGTACAACCAGCTGATGACATTCTTAATTCTGGCATTTGGGACTTAACTGATGATATTCTGATCAATGTTTTAGCTGCACTTGGTCCGAAGGATCTTACCAGGGTAGCAGCAACATGTCGGCATCTAAGGTCTTTGGCTGCATTGATAATGCCATGCATGAAACTTAAACTTTTCCCTCATCAGCAGGCAGCTGTCGAATGGATGTTAAGACGTGAGCGGAATGCTGATGTTCTACGACATCCTTTGTACATGGAATTTTCAACAGAAGATGGGTTTCCTTTCTATATTAATAGTGTTGTTGGCAGTATAGTTACTGGCACTGCTCCCACTATTAGAGATTTTCGTGGAGGAATGTTCTGTGATGAACCTGGCTTGGGAAAGACTATAACATCCCTGTCACTAATTCTGAAAACGCAAGGAACAATGGCTGATCCACCAGATGGTGTTCAGATAATTTGGTGCACACACAATGGTAATGATAAATGTGGTTATTATGAGCTTAGAGGTGATAAGGTCACCTGCAATAATATGACTTCAGGGAAAAGGACTACAAGTCTGAATGTTCTCAGGGGGCAATCATCTTTAGGAAAGCTTTGTCTCATGGAGGACATAAACTACCCTTTACCTAAACGGCCCAGGTTGGCGAGTCCAGGTGAGAGAAGTGCTGAATTTGATGGTTCTTGCTCTAGTGGAAGAATAAAATTGCCATCAGCTCCACACTATGAGCCATTAACCTGGGCAGTTCGATCCTCAAGGAATTTGGCTCACATCAGGAAAAATCTTCTGTATGCATATGATGGGCTGTCTGGTTCTTGTAAGGGAAAAACCATTGAGAAGAACATGCCTGTAAGGAATGGATCAAGACATGTTTATAGGGGAAAACCAGTTGATTTATCCTTTGGGGTCTTAGATGGCTGCATGAGAGCTGGGAAGGGCAATGGTGGTCGTGCAATGTGTACTGAAACTTGGGTTCAGTGCGATTCCTGTCACAAATGGAGGAAACTTGTAGGCTCAGGTTTAACTGATGCTAAGGTAGCATGGTTTTGTAGCATGAACACTGACCATGCACGTCCAGAGCTGTACTGATCCAGAAGAAGCATGGGATAATCATGAGTCTATAACATACTTACCGGTTTTTCACCAAAGGAACAGCTGGAGGAAAGGAGGAAAATGTATCTTTTTCTTGAGTGTTCTCAAGGAGCACCATGGCGTGATAAATTCTAAAACAAAGAAAGCCTTACTTTGGTTAGCTAAACTTTCTCCAGAAAGGGTCTCTGAAATGGAGACAGTTGGTTTGTCAAGTCCAATAGTAGGCAGTGGTGTTGCTGGAGATGCCCTTGGTTTCCATAAGATATTCCAAGCATTTGGTCTTATAAAGAGGGAAGAAAAGGGGGTTAGCAGGTGGTATTATCCAAGGACTCTTGAGAACTTGGCATTTGATTTGGCTGCTCTCAGACTTGCTCTCTGTGAGCCATTAGATTCTGTGAGGTTATATTTGTCCAGAGCAACATTAGTTGTTGTTCCATCAAATCTAGTTGATCATTGGAAAACACAAATCCAGAAACATGTAAGGCGGGTCAGTTGCAGCTTTATGTCTGGACTGATCATAGAAAGCCTCCTGTTCACAATCTGGCTTGGGACTATGACATCGTTATCACTACATTTAACCGTTTAAGTGCAGAGTGGGGTCCCGTAAGAGAAGTGCACTGATGCAAGTGCATTGGTTTAGGGTCATCTTAGATGAAGGGCACACCTTGGCTCAAGTCTTAATTTAACCAACAAATTGCAAATGGCTATTTCATTGACCGCTTCTAGTCGTTGGTTATTGACAGGAACACCCACTGTAACACACCCAATAGTCAACTGTCTCATCTTCAACCATTACTCAAGTTCCTTCATGAAGAAGCTTATGGTCAGAACCAAAAGTCATGGGAAGCTGGCATTCTTAAACCATTTGAAGCCAAGATGGAAGAGGGTCGGTCACGTTTACTGCAGTTGCTCCGTAGATGCATGATTAGTGCAAGAAAGATCGATTTGCAAAATATTCCTCCTTGCATTAAGAAGGTGACATTTGTCAATTTCACTGATGAGCATGCAAGAAGTTATAACGAATTGGTAGTTACAGTGCGGCGTAATATTCTAATGGCTGACTGGAATGATCCTTCTCATGTTGAAAGTTTATTAAATCCAAAGCAGTGGAAGTTTGAGTACAACAATTAGAAATGTCAGGTTGTCTTGTTGTGTGGCTGGGCATATAAAAGTGACAGAAGCTGGTGAAGATATTCAAGAAACAATGGACATTTTTGTTGAAAATGGCCTGGATCCTCTTTCAGAAGAATATGCTTTTATTAAATATAACCTCCTTTATGGTGGTAATTGTCAGAGGTAATCATTTGCTTTTGAGTTTCTTTGTGGCTGTTGTTTCAACCATTTCCTAGCATATGGTCGATTAACATTTATTTCTTCTTGTCTTCTGATATAGATGCAATGAATGGTGCCGTCTACCAATTGTTACCCCATGTAGGCATCTTTTGTGCCTTGATTGTGTTGGTTTGGACAGTAAAATGTGTACTTTACCTGGCTGTGGTCACTTATATGAGATGCAGACTCCTGAAACATTAGCGCGCCCGGAAAATCCAAATCCCAAGTGGCCTGTCCCAAAAGATCTTATCGAATTACAACCTTCATATAAACAGGTGGGTTGATTCTTGATTTAATCATTTTATTTTGTAGTTTTTATGCTATATGAATTGTTACAAGTAGACATCTACTTTTGGTTATTAGGATGACTGGAATCCTGATTGGCAATCAACCTCTAGCAGTAAAGTTGCTTATCTTGTGGATAGGCTGAAGGCATTGCAGGAGGTTAATAAAGAGGTCCGTTGCTCTATGGATGAAGATGATGAAGCCAAGCACATAGATAAGTTTCTTTCTCCTTCACAGAGGAGTGATATGGGCGTGCCTTTGCTGCTGAATCGCTGTAGACTGGGCAATGAGTCATGCAAGATGCTTCCAGAGAAAGTTCTAATATTTTCCCAATTTCTTGAGCACATACATGTTATTGAGCAGCAGGTATATCTAATTTGACTTTAACTATGCATGAGTGCACTTTATTATTTTCCTTCTACAAGTGATAGATGGATGACCTTTTTCTTTTGGAAGCTTACTTTTGCTGGTATCAAGTTTGCCGGAATGTATAGTCCAATGCATTCTGGCAACAAGGTACTTCTCTTCTCTAGCCATTTTTGTAGCTTCTATTTTGTTTCCTTATTTGTGCAATCCTTGAGTTAATTAATTTCCACTTTTGCAGATGAAGTCACTGTCCATGTTCCAGTATGATGATAGCTGCATGGCTCTCTTGATGGATGGGAGTGCTGCATTGGGTCTTGATTTAAGTTTTGTTACTCATGTATTTTTAATGGAACCTATTTGGGACAGAAGGTAATTTTAGCCAACTTCGATACTGAAAATTATTTTTGTGTTTCCTACCTAGAAAAAGAACTCTGAAATAGAAGATATTTTATCTCATCAGTTTCCTGCAAAAAATTCTGTAGACTTTGCTGCTAAAACTGTTTTGTTCTTGAGTGAAAGATAAGAGCATTAGTGTTCCAAGGCTCGGATCTAACACCAAAGCTTATGCAATTGTTTTATCTTCCGTATTTTCTTTTTAAAAGTAAAAAGGGCCTGCAGCGGTAACCCATCATGGGCATGACCATTACCTCTAACCACTGGGCAACCTGTGGCAAGACAGGCTTGCACGGAGCCTCTAGGAAGGACACTTGTGGCCTGCAGCGAAGGCCATGAGTGGACGGTAAAGGGTTAAGCCACAGCCTGATACCTACCTCGCTGAGGGTACATCAATGGAGAGGCTGGTCTTGGATCCCACCAAGGAACAATGGCTGATCCACCAGATGGTGTTCAGATAATTTGGTGCACACACAATGGTAATGATAAATGTGGTTATTATGAGCTTAGAGGTGATAAGGTCACCTGCAATAATATGACTTCAGGGAAAAGGACTACAAGTCTGAATGTTCTCAGGGGGCAATCATCTTTAGGAAAGCTTTGTCTCATGGAGGACATAAACTACCCTTTACCTAAACGGCCCAGGTTGACGAGTCCAGGTGAGAGAAGTGCTGAATTTGATGGTTCTTGCTCTAGTGGAAGAATAAAATTGCCATCAGCTCCACACTATGAGCCATTAACCTGGGCAGTTCGATCCTCAAGGAATTTGGCTCACATCAGGAAAAATCTTCTGTATGCATATGATGGGCTGTCTGGTTCTTGTAAGGGAAAAACCATTGAGAAGAACATGCCTGTAAGGAATGGATCAAGACATGTTTATAGGGGAAAACCAGTTGATTTATCCTTTGGGGTCTTAGATGGCTGCATGAGAGCTGGGAAGGGCAATGGTGGTCGTGCAATGTGTACTGAAACTTGGGTTCAGTGCGATTCCTGTCACAAATGGAGGAAACTTGTAGGCTCAGGTTTAACTGATGCTAAGGTAGCATGGTTTTGTAGCATGAACACTGACCATGCACGTCGGAGCTGTACTGATCCAGAAGAAGCATGGGATAATCATGAGTCTATAACATACTTACCCGGTTTTTTCACCAAAGGAACAGCTGGAGGAAAGGAGGAAAATGTATCTTTTTTCTTGAGTGTTCTCAAGGAGCACCATGGCGTGATAAATTCTAAAACAAAGAAAGCCTTACTTTGGTTAGCTAAACTTTCTACAGAAAGGCTCTCTGAAATGGAGACAGTTGGTTTGTCAAGTCCAATATTAGGCAGTGGTGTTGCTGGAGATGCCTTTGGTTTCCATAAGATATTCCAAGCATTTGGTCTTATAAAGAGGGAAGAAAAGGGAATTAGCAGGTGGTATTATCCAAGGACTCTTGAGAACTTGGCATTTGATTTGGCTGCTCTCAGACTTGCTCTCTGTGAGCCATTAGATTCTGTGAGGTTATATTTGTCCAGAGCAACATTAGTTGTTGTTCCATCAAATCTAGTTGATCATTGGAAAACACAAATCCAGAAACATGTAAGGCCGGGTCAGTTGCAGCTTTATGTCTGGACTGATCATAGAAAGCCTCCTGTTCACAATCTGGCTTGGGACTATGACATCGTTATCACTACATTTAACCGTTTAAGTGCAGAGTGGGGTCCCCGTAAGAGAAGTGCACTGATGCAAGTGCATTGGTTTAGGGTCATCTTAGATGAAGGGCACACCCTTGGCTCAAGTCTTAATTTAACCAACAAATTGCAAATGGCTATTTCATTGACCGCTTCTAGTCGTTGGTTATTGACAGGAACACCCACTCGTAACACACCCAATAGTCAACTGTCTCATCTTCAACCATTACTCAAGTTCCTTCATGAAGAAGCTTATGGTCAGAACCAAAAGTCATGGGAAGCTGGCATTCTTAAACCATTTGAAGCCAAGATGGAAGAGGGTCGGTCACGTTTACTGCAGTTGCTCCGTAGATGCATGATTAGTGCAAGAAAGATCGATTTGCAAAATATTCCTCCTTGCATTAAGAAGGTGACATTTGTCAATTTCACTGATGAGCATGCAAGAAGTTATAACGAATTGGTAGTTACAGTGCGGCGTAATATTCTAATGGCTGACTGGAATGATCCTTCTCATGTTGAAAGTTTATTAAATCCAAAGCAGTGGAAGTTTCGGAGTACAACAATTAGAAATGTCAGGTTGTCTTGTTGTGTGGCTGGGCATATAAAAGTGACAGAAGCTGGTGAAGATATTCAAGAAACAATGGACATTTTTGTTGAAAATGGCCTGGATCCTCTTTCAGAAGAATATGCTTTTATTAAATATAACCTCCTTTATGGTGGTAATTGTCAGAGGTAATCATTTGCTTTTGAGTTTCTTTGTGGCTGTTGTTTCAACCATTTCCTAGCATATGGTCGATTAACATTTATTTCTTCTTGTCTTCTGATATAGATGCAATGAATGGTGCCGTCTACCAATTGTTACCCCATGTAGGCATCTTTTGTGCCTTGATTGTGTTGGTTTGGACAGTAAAATGTGTACTTTACCTGGCTGTGGTCACTTATATGAGATGCAGACTCCTGAAACATTAGCGCCGGAAAATCCAAATCCCAAGTGGCCTGTCCCAAAAGATCTTATCAATTACAACCTTCATATAAACAGGTGGGTTGATTCTTGATTTAATCATTTTATTTTGTAGTTTTATGCTATATGAATTGTTACAAGTAGACATCTACTTTTGGTTATTAGGATGACTGAATCCTGATTGGCAATCAACCTCTAGCAGTAAAGTTGCTTATCTTGTGGATAGGCTGAAGGCATTGCAGGAGGTTAATAAAGAGGTCCGTTGCTCTATGGATGAAGATGATGAAGCCAAGCACATAGATAAGTTTCTTTCTCCTTCACAGAGGAGTGATATGGGCTTGCCTTTGCTGCTGAATCGCTCTAGACTGGGAAATGGGTCATGCAAGATGCTTCCAGAGAAAGTTCTAATATTTTCCCAATTTCTTGAGCACATACATGTTATTGAGCAGCAGGTATATCTAATTTGACTTTAACTATGCATAAGTGCACTTTATTATTTTCCTTCTACAAGTGATAGATGGATGACCTTTTCTTTTGGAAGCTTACTTTTGCTGGTATCAAGTTTGCGGAATGTATAGTCCAATGCATTCTGGCAACAAGGTACTTCTCTTCTCTAGCCATTTTGTAGCTTCTATTTTGTTTCCTTATTTGTGCAATCCTTGAGTTAATTAATTTCCACTTTTGCAGATGAAGTCACTGTCCATGTTCCAGTATGATGATAGCTGCATGGCTCTCTTGATGGATGGGAGTGCTGCATTGGGTCTTGATTTAAGTTTCGTTACTCATGTATTTTTAATGGAACCTATTTGGGACAGAAGGTAATTTTAGCCAACTTCGATACTGAAAATTATTTTTGTGTTTCCTACCTAGAAAAAGAACTCTGAAATAGAAGATATTTTATCTCATCAGTTTCCTGCAAAAAATTCTGTAGACTTTGCTGCTAAAACTGTTTTGTTCTTGAGTGAAAGATAAGAGCATTAGTGTTCCAAGGCTCGGATCTAACACCAAAGCTTATGCAATTGTTTTATCTTCCGTATTTTCTTTTTAAAAGTAAAAAGGGCCTGCAGCGGTAACCCATCATGGGCATGACCATTACCTCTAACCACTGGGCAACCTGTGGCAAGACAGGCTTGCACGGAGCCTCTAGGAAGGACACTTGTGGCCTGCAGCGAAGGCCATGAGTGGACGGTAAAGGGGTTAAGCCACAGCCTGATACCTACCTCGCTGAGGGTACATCAATGGAGAGGCTGGTCTTGGATCCCACCTTTCACTGTTATGTCTAAACCATGACCATCTGGCTATCTTTTACCGTTAAGCCACCTTTTACATCCATTCTTTATAATCTAATGATGCCATTGTTTGCTGGTTGAAATGTTATCAGCATGGAGGAACAAGTCATTAGTCGTGCCCATCGGATGGGTGCTACTCGTCCAATTCATGTGGAAACTTTAGCCATGCGTGGTACAATTGAAGAACAAATGATGGAATTCTTACAGGTGTGCCTCTTGCCCAAGCTTCTGTTGATAAGGCAATGACTTGATCATTTGCCATACTATTATTGTAAATATTTACCCCAGTCCCCGTTAAGCTGACCTCTGTATTCATGGATGGGTGGATGCTTGACAGAGAGTCCATGGCACTTCTAGCAGCTGTTGGGAACTTGCTTTATTGATTTCAATGACTACTTATATTTTTTTATAAAATCTTTATCTGGATGATCATCTTCTATTCAATCTTTAATAACCTCTTTTTTTCAGGATGCTGATGCATGTAGGAAATTTTTGAAAGAAGAGTCCCAGAGATCAGGCCATGAGGGTTCACGACCTTGTCGAACACTCCATGATTTTGCTGAGAGTAATTATTTGGCTCGACTTAGCTTTGTGCATAGAAATTCAGTATCCTAAGGTTTGTACAATAAATTTATTTTATCCTACAATTTCAACCTTTAATTTTCTTGGTTTACATTGCTTCTATTACCTGAAAGAACTGGTTTCTGCTAATATAGCGACAATTTGTTTCCTTCGATGTATGTAAATTCCAGTTACAAGAAATCAATCCTTCTAAGTTTTGCAAATCTTTAATTCTCATATTTATCTAGAAAATGATGCTGTTTCAATCTATTGACATTGTAAAATGTTAGTGGAGAAGAAACATATTTGAAATTTGAACTGATTTTTTGGCTTCAGTGACTTACAGGACTGTTATTCTAAAAGGATAGGAGGGCACCATTTTAATATATTAGCACCGACTTCAGTTGACGGTTCCACAAATATAGTGCAGCTTTTTCTTGATACTTGGTACCTTTTGGTGGAACATGGTAAAGTTAACAACCACCTTTCATTGTTGTAGAAAATACCTTGGTGTTGCTAATTTTTTGGTACCTAATACATAGGATAATTTAACATTTATTATCTGTAGGTTGTATGTTTTAGGTCATTTTTTGGTGTATACTGGTGCCTTTACTGATATGCTATGTCACATGTCTGGATGAACATTCATTGCATTATCTTCCAAACAGGTAAATTCTAATTGAAATATATTTAAGAGTTGGATTTGAGTGAAAAGAATTAAAATGGTCTGGAATTTATAGAAAATTAAAGTTACTGTTAGGCTATTTAAAAATTTTACTGTCGGCGTATTTGAATTTGTACCGACGGGGAAATGATCATTGGAGTAAAGTACGTCTAGCTTGGGCGTGCTTTCCCTCTCTCTAAAATAGATTTATTTTCCTAAATCTTTCAAAAAAAAAACAGCCTATTTGGCCAATTAAAAAGAATTTCAACATTTATTGCCTATTTAGTCCCCAATTGAGTCATTGAAGATAAAAAATTAATCAATCAAGCTCCTTCGTTAATATTGATTAAGTTTGACCATTGACCAAGTTTGACCATTAATTTTTACTGATGTGATTGATAAACTAATTAAACGGGGACACATGGAGGCCACATGCACATTATGTTGATGTGGCAAAATACCACATCAACACATATTTAAAAAATAAAAATTCTAAAAGATATTTTTTTATATTTTTAAAATCATATCAATGATGAATTAGACAAACGATTCTTCAAATTCATTGCAACTTGGTCAAATGATTATTTAGACTCACCCTATATATAATTTTAAGTAGCTATTTAAAAATTATAGAAAAATATAATATTATTTAAAAATTAATAAGAATTATAAGGATATAAAAAATTATTAAGAAAATTAAAATTATTAAAACCACACCTGGAATGAACCTGACAATTTAGTTGTCTAAATTCAAATGCACAACCTTTTGTCTAGGTTAATTCCAGGCATGAGTTTTAATAATTTTTATTTTTATTAATTTTGAAAATTACCAATATGCTCTTAAATTTTATACTTTGGGTAGCGTTTGGTGCTTTCCCATGTCATGATTCAATTGGAATATGATTGTTGAGAATATAATTATCGAAATATTATTTTACAATGTTTGTTATACATTGAAAAATATCAATTAAATTCCAAAAAAATTACATTATCATATTTGGTTCAGTAAGTACTATCCTAAGAATATTACGATAATTTATGAATTTACACTTATTAAATAAAATATAATATTTATGTATTTAATTTTATAATAAATTTTTCTTAACAAATATTTGGATTAAATATTTAATAATAAAATTTAATTGATAATTTTCAATTAATTTTTAATTGAAAGCAAACTTACATATATATTTTTAAATATAATAATACATATATAAAATTAAGACCTTTATTTGGTGTGATCGGATTACCTCTATTTTAATAAAACATTTTGCTTTACTAAAAGCAAGATATTTTTTGGTCTGAAGTTTTGAAAATCGAGTTCGGAGTCGATTCACATTTACGAGGAAGGTTAGCACCTCGTCGCCCAAAATTGGTACCAAAATGATTAATTAGTGTCTTAATGTCGGAAGTTTGAAAAGGTTTTAAAATACGGGTCTTTTAAAAGGTATTAGGATTTTCGAGATATCTTTGTTTCGAGAGGGTACGAACATCACATCCAAAGACGTTAGGGCGTGATATTCCAAACCTTCGTAATCAAGGCTACCTCATGATTTTCTGAAGTTTACCAAAAGGATGTTTAGTTATTTAGTCAAAGCGGAAAATCGTAACTCAAAGACGTTAGGGCACTATTCCCGAGTTCCTAAATACGAAACATTGCCTTTATTTTAAAATCCTTTGAATAGAGTGTAGCGACTTTTCAAAATGCATCGTGTCGGATTAATTCTAGGAAAAGGCTAGAGTCAAAACTTGAGATTTCTTCGTCCGAAAAGATATAAACATCACATCCAAAGACGTTAGGACACGATGTTTTAATCTCTCGTAATCAAAGTCATCTCGTGATTCGCGAAACTTCGTAAAAGGATGTGAAGTTATTTAGTCGATTGAAAAATCGCAACCCAATGACGTTAGGCGCTATTTCTAGTTTCTAAATACCAAAACATTGCCTCATTTTTTTAAAAAATTAAAGGAAATATGATAATTTTCAAAATGTATTTTGTTTAATAATATAGCACAAGGCTAAGAAAGCAAATATGGACGTAAACACGGTAAATATAAAATACTACTACTATTAACAATAATTGTGACAAGAATAATAATAGATGAACTAATGATAATAATATAGTAATAAATAATAATAAGATGATAGCGATAAAAAAATGACATATGAATAATGATATAATAATATAATAATAGTAATATGGCGAAAATGATGGAGAATAAAAAATAATATTAGAACAATGACAATGAAAATATAAATAATACCAATAATAATATATAATGTATGAATAATAATGTAAAATAAAACGAAAGAAAAATAAAATAGTAATAGTCGTCAATAAATAATATAATATATATGCAAAAGAATAAGTAAATATAATATAATATAATAGTAATAGTAAAAATAAAAATATGGTAACAAAACAATAATAGAGATAATGATAACAATATAACGATACAAATACTAAATAATAATAATAGTAATAATTATAGTAGTGAAAAATGAAATAATAGTAAAAAAATGTAAATAAATATGTTAATGGAGATAAAAATGATGCTAGTAATGAAATAAAAGAATAAAATGATAATACTAGCAATAATATAATAATAATAAAGTAACAATAATAATAAAATATGATAATGATGTAGTAATATAATAATAGTGATAATGAATGTACAAAAATCATGAGTCAACTAAAAAAGGATTGAATTGTAACTAAAATGGGATTTTAGGGCTAAATTTGAAAACAAAAGAAAGGACGAGGACCGATTTGCAATGCGCGTGGACTTATGGGGACTAAACGAGTAAATAACCCAACCTGACGTTTCAAATGACCAGGTATGGGCTAAATTGAAAAACGCAGCAACTGACGGGGCAAAATTTAAAAAAAAAAAAAGGGAGCAAGGGGATTCAATCGAGTGGCGCTTAGAAAAGGAAAGGATTCATGTGCAAATATCCCTTTGAAGGGATATGCGCAGTCCCCTTTGTGTTAAACGGCGCCGTTTTGATCAAGGGCATTTAAGCCCCCCCCAAAGCATTCTGCAGAACATTTTTTTTTAAACCTAAATCAAAACAAAAAATGACCAACATTTTCTTCTCTCTTTCCCTTCTTAGCCCAACGCTTGGGTTTCTTCATGATCGATCGCACCACCACCGCTCGGTGGCCGGCCGTCTTGCATGGGATGGCCCTTGTGCCCTGCTTTAAGCGTGGGCTTGGAGCCCTTTCAAGACCAAACAGAGAAGAATTTCCTCTCTTCCTCGTTCGCCTGACGGAGTTTCTCAGCGCCGTCGCCGCGCCGTCGCCCTTGTAATCGGTGGCGGTCGGCTCATGAAGAGGGGATTTTAGCCTGCTCGGGCCGAATCCTCGATGCAAGTGGGCACCAAGGGTGAAGGCCTCAACCCCTCTTTCGAGTCTAATCCCGACGACGGTTGAGACCTCCGGCAGACGTTTGACGGATTCGAGTAAAGTCCTTCCTCTCTTTTTCGATTTTGTTTTCAAAGATTCGAAGTAATAAAAGTAAAATAAAACAGAAAATAAATAATAATAGGGCACAAAGAGAAAACGAAAACCTTGATCTCTTGTTCAGTTTTTTTATTTCGCTTTGTATTGCCGAAATTTCGTCAGAAACCGACCCCTTTTTTGTACATTCGATTCCAGATCAGTTCGTATTCTTTTGTTGTGAAGATATTTCGTTCTCTTTTCTTCTTTTTTTTCTGAAAAAATTTTTCCATTACAATGATTTTGTTGGTGCTATATATAAATTTGGTTTAAAATAAATTTAAAAATACTTGAAATCACATTTTATTTTAACTAAAAGTTAACCTATAGAAATATAAAAAAAAGATGATTCCAGTTATTGTTCTGTGCACAACTATAAATAATTTAAAGCTAAATAATGCAAAAATATTATGATTAAATAAATGAGCATATATATATATATATATATCTTTTGCTAGTAAATATTCATTAAAAACTATAATAAAATTGAATTTTCTATTAATATACTGAAAAGAAAAGAGAGAAAAATAATAGAAAATAAAAGATAATATGTAAACCATAATTAAATATGTATATAAAAATAAAATTACTTATCATCAAATAGTTAGGTGCAATACATTCTCAAAAGAAGAATTTAAGTCTGAATTTTGATAACGATATTATTGAGAAGGATATTTATAAATCTCGAACATAAATATAAAAAATTAAATTACGAAAAAGTGATTGGCATAGTAGAGAAAATCAAATAAGAGGAAGAAATAATTTTATTTAGTTTTTATTAATTTTATCTTAATATTTTTAAACGAAAATAAGTTGTTCAGAAAATAATCAGTTTGAATCGCTGTTTTATATATTTTTTACTCTTCTTTTTTTTGTTCCATGTTAAATACCTAATTTTTTTTATTCTTTCAGTCTCTTTGTTTTCTGTCGCCGCTACCCATCACTTCTAAAACCCTTACGCTATTTGCCGCCTCACCGGCCATCGCTGCCTTTGCTCCTCACCTGCGCCTTCATAAGTCAACGTCTTTTATTGGGTAAAATTCAGCTTTTCTTTTCCCAACTTGGATTGGGTAAATATCTTATCTTTTACTTATTGGTTATACGAAACAGGAAGATGATGGCGGAAGAGGAAGGACAGTCATTGCCGTACGTATCAGAGATAGTATTGAAGAAAAGGAAAATAAGAGATGACTTAGCGATTACGAGGAGGACCCAGTTGGAGTTGGGTAAATACGGAGCCAAGAAGAGCAAGAAGCAATCCGATGTTTCTGACATCAAAAGACCTGAGCAATTCATTAAAGAGTTCAGAGACAAGGTAATGCCCGATCTAACTTTGCATTTCTTTGATTTACTACTTTATGAAATGGGTTTTTACTGTTCACTCAATGCATCTCTTTAGTTCATAATGTTACTAAGGAACGATACGGGTATAAATGAGTGAAGCTACTTGTTACCTACGCAAATTGCACTTGTTCGTAGTCAAGGTTATCGGTTTAATCGAGACACATGTGCTTTCAAGCTACACGGTTTTTAAACAAGCTTTTTTAGTTTTTAGTTAGTATTGAAATTTTTTTATGCAAACTCAAAGTTGAGTATAAATAATCTAACCTGTAGTTGAGCAGTTGGGCACTGTAATTGAGCTCATTTTAATCCAGTCTAATCAAGTGAGTTCAAGAAGTTTGGTTTTTTCTTGAATTGAGCTCAAGTTTTATGCTTGAAACTCAATCAAGCTTGAGTGACCTTTGAACATTGAATTTCAAGTCAAGCTTGAGCTCTACCTTTTCATGGCTTAAGCTCTGCTCAGCTTGATGGGTTGAGTCCTGATTGAGTATATCCAGTGCTTTCTCTAGCAAGTCATGAACCTAATAGCAGTTTCGAGTATTATATTTTATGTAATATACATGTGTAAATATGTTTCGGTATTTATTTTCATGTTTGCGGAATCTGAACTCCTTGTTTGAACTTGAGTTTCAAGGTCCTTGAATTGATTACTTAAATTGGCCCTAAATTAGTCTTCTGTAGCATGATTGTTTTGTTTGAGCTGAGGTCAAGGGCAGAAAATTATAAGCTTAATCAGCTCAGCTGAACTCACACCCGTGGTAGTGGTTCTATTTCGAAACGAAATAAGATTATCTTAAAATCAATTGTTTTGTGGGTTTAGGAATTGGACCTGATCAGAACGAAACAAAGGGCAAAGAGGCCAAAATCAATGATACCAACCTTAAAATCAAAGTTGCTTTTCATTATCCGTATACAAGGGTAGGCAATCTTTTCTGCAGTGATCTTATTCAATAGATTTCCCTGTAACTTTTTCCAGCTCTTATCTTTTCCTTTGTTTTGCAGCAAAAATGACATGCATCCAAAAACTAGAAAGATCCTATACAACCTGAGATTGAGGAAAGTTTTCAGTGGAGTTTTTGTGAAGGCAACTGAGGGTGTAATAGACATGCTGCAGAAGGTGGAGCCGTATGTTACTTATGGGTATGAAAACAGCCTCTGTTTTCTTATCTTTTCCTGTGAATGTAAAATACTAAATCTTCTGATCTGAAAACATAAACTAAAGGGATACTCCATGTGTGTTGACGATTTTCATCCTCTAATGCATATATATCATCGTTTTTATGGTTACCTAGTTCCGGGGGGGTTACCAAAATAGGTTTTTACTATGTTTGAAGGAGGGGAAGGGGGTGGGGCAAGGCCCCTGTCTGCCTAGATGTACATTGAATCTCATGAAAAAAGGTTTTACGTGCACACTTGGCAATCAATGTACTTTTTTTGAAAAGAGCTAGAGAACTTGCCATGGAAAATTGTTCTTAGCATCATAATAGCTAGAATCGGGTGTGATTTGCTGTTGGCCATTTGTGTAATGGTATCAGACGCTGCTTTCTGTGGACTTTTTATCAATCACAGACTGTATGCATTTAAACCATTAGTGTGACCTTTTGATGTGAGCCTTTGTAATGTGTAATAGTTCAGAAGCTCTTATTTAGAGGTTGAACTGTCCAATAATTCATGTAGTTGAAGATTTCATCTTGGATAGCTTAGGACTAGGAGCATTGGCAGAGCTAACTGATGTTCATGAGGCTTTCCTTGTATAGGATACCTTTTCGAGGAATTTGCTCTCTCATAAATTTAGCAATCACCTGTCCTTTAGAATGTACAAAAATAGAAATGACTTTTCATGAAATTATACCAGCATCTGACACTTGCACCTGAGTTTGAGGAATACAGACCATAGAATCTTATGCAAGCTATAAGGGTTAAGTTTTCAGTTTGAATGCTTAGTTCTTTTATTTTTGTTTCTTCAACTTATCTAACTGCTAACATCGGTTTATGCAGATACCCTAACCTTAAGAATGTGAAGGAGCTGGTTTACAAGAAGGGTTATGCAAGGATTGACAAGAAAGCAGTTCCTCTGACCGATAATAACATCATTGAACAGGTATTGTAGTTGTCTTACAGTCTAAGTTCCCGGTTTAACTGTCCCAATGTGTATCATAGTTGTCAACGTAACCTTCTCTTTTTCCAGACATTGGGAAAGTATGGCATCATATGCATAGAAGATATCATACATGAAATTGCAAATGTTGGTCCACATTTCAAGGAGGTTGTTCTTTTTATGGGACCCTTAATGCTTAGCAAGCCAGAAGATGGATTACTCCGGGGAAAGAAACAGCCGTATAGAAAAGGGGGAGATGCCGGAAGTCGTGAAGATGAAATCAACGACCTAATCAGCAAAATGAATTAAATATCCAATATCCTAGTTCCTTGTACCTTTCCGTAACCTGTATGGGATGTAATCCAGTTTTGAAGTTGAACAAATTTGCCTTGCTTTATCATTATAGATCAGTACTAATTTACCATTTCTTATTTGTTGAGAAAGTTCCCTATGAGTCTTCTTGTTTAAAATTTTTTCCCTTTTACAGAGAATAGGGATAGTGTTTGGTTTCTGAGAAACTGAACGAAAGAAGAAAGTAATTAAAAGAGATTTTCGTTAATTGTTGTAGATTTGAACCTGGAGAATAGACATCAACTTATCATTGGATCAAATATCGATCTCTCTGTTAAGCTCTAAATTTCAAGCAGAATATTCAATTTCCAAGGAAATTTTCCTGAGAAAATAGTTGTTCTGCAGATCAGACGAAAAAGGGTATGAAGTAATGAAAGAATGTAATGAATCTGACACCAAAATCGAAGGAGGAGCAAATCTGTTAATGAACCAACAAAATTGAGTTTATATTTTTCCTTGTGGTAATTTACACTTGGAATCTTAGATTCCATATAATTCTAAAACGTAACATGAAAAAAAAGAGTAGGTTTCTCTCTTCTTTGAAATGAAAACCAAAATCCTATACTCTGATTCTGTATAAAGCAAAGGAAGAACCCCCAGAATTGAGCACAATCGTTTCATTCAGTCAACAGAGTTGGGATCTCAGCCTCCACACCCGAATCCCGATCCCCACTTTGGATCGAAAAAAAAAAGAAAGAAAACGAAAACCAGACAGAGAGAAAACCAATAAAATTTTCCTGCGAAAATATAAAAAAAAGTGTTCGGGAGATCATCAGACAACTTCCAATTCATTGTATCTTGGTCTTGTTCTATCAGGGGATTGAATTTCTTCACTACCCTTTCTTTTATTAGTGTTGGATTGCATTTCATTTTTGGTTGTAATTCCTTTCATGAGATGAGGCCTAAGCTTGTTTACATCTGATAACTTAACTGGTTTCAAAAAGAACTCCTCTGCTCCATCTTCCAAGCATCTGTTGATTCTTGATGGGATATTCTCAGATGACATTATGACAACCGGTATGTCTTTAAAGGATGAAGATTGTTTGATTTTCCTCAGGAGATCATACCCCGTCATTCCAGGCATACAATAATCCGTGATGACCAAATTCACTCCCACTTGATGATCCTCATCTGCAGCAGATACTGATTCGACACTCGAATTCCTTTCTTCATCTTCATTCTCACCATTCAATCCCAGAAACTCCAAAGCCTTGCTTCCAGAATCCACAGCAGTCACTGTAAACACACAAACATCATCAACCCATGTTCCCATCATTCATATTTTCCTGATTTAAGAAAAGAAGGGAAAAAAAAAAAGGAATACCTTGATAAGAGGAAGTCTTGAGAAGCCTTTCAATAAGTTTTCTATCAATGAGACTATCATCAACAGCAAGAACATGAAACTGAGTCTGGGTGGCCATATTTCCCATGAAGAAGAAATGGGGAAGAAGAAGGGAGTATTAAAAGGGGAGAGACATGGAAGAAAATGAGACAGTTTGGAAAGGCAAGATCCGGCAGATATCATCCAGAATCTCCCGGATCTTCTACGTTGATTTTTGAATTGGACTACAAGCAAAGATGATGCTGTGTTTTCTTTTTCTAAATATTAATAATAATATTCTGTTTGACCCATTGATTAAAAGCTTATTGGCCTTTTTGCTTCATGGAAGGCTACTGTTTCCACCTTTTCTTTTCTCTCTCTCTTTTTTTTTTAAATTATTATGTTGATGTAATCTCCTTAATTAAGCATTTTCTTTTCTATTTACTATTTCTTAACCAAATGTCAACATATATATAAGATTTCAAATATTTTTTAAACATATGAAAGATAACTGGCAATCACCCTACATTTTGACCTTTTTTTTTTTTACTTTAAACAAATATTTTTTCAATTTTTTTGATCAACTTGATCGCTCCTTAATTTATAAATAAGAGGATAATACGTTTCAGCATACTCAAACCCATATTTAAAATTTTTTAAATTTTTATAATACAAAGTAAAGTAATGAGAAAGGATTTTGATCAGCCATCCGTATTTTTCTAATGATTTATGCCACATCAAGATTTTTATCTTGGATTTTATCTTGAATTTCGAGGATTTTAAATTGATTTTTTTCGCGATAAAATCTATGAAAATACGACAGATGACGATGATTGTTTATTCAATCCTTTCTCGGAAAGTAATTTGGAAAAAGAAGAGATAATGCAATGAAATAAAAGAAAAGTGTATAAATTTTTATTTATTTCAAATGATATAATAAATCTGTCCAAATAAAGTGTGTATAAGATTTTATTATTATTTTATTATATATTTAAAGACATGGACATCATCTTAAATTTACTTGTAGAATTTTTCGATAACGTGATAAAAATCGATAAAATAAGAAAAGAAAATTTGATTATATTTGGTTTAATACATGAATTTAATTAGAATTAATTAAAAATAAAATGTTTGGGTTTAGGGAATGTGATGTTTTGAAAAGAAAAAAAAGAAGAAAATATTTGTAGGACCTTTTCAATTGGGTCCCTGAAACTGAAATCAAATTCATACCTATTCTCTTTTTATACAGTAATTAAGACATGAAATTGATGGTGTGTTGATTTTGAAGGGAACATTTGTGGGTCCTTTTATCTTGAAATTTTGTAGGAAAATAAAGAGGAAACTTCAATTCAAATTATTAGGTTCCCAACATTTCATGTCTTCATCTTTTCTCCTTTCTCAATCATCCTTTTCTTTTCTTCTTCCATTTTTCCATTTTCAATAATTTTCCTCTTGGAAAATAAAATAAATAAATTAAAGAAAATGGATCTTCAAGCTTCACTATTTGTCCCCAAAATAATGGTTGCTCCATCTCCTTTTATTTATTTTTTGGGTATTTAAATTTATTTTTTCTCATTTTTTAAAGTAAAATGAGATAATAATAATAATAATAATTCAAATGTGAAAATGAAAGAAAAAAGGGGGTTGAAAATTAAATAAATAATAGCATAAATGTTAAAATTGATTATTAAGGATTAAAAAAAAAATTAAAGGTTGGAAAAGAATCCCATGAAGATGGAAAGAGTGAGTGGGTGAGTTTGGAGCAAGAGTTGGGTTGGACCCACCAAATCCTTTCAAGGATATGCTTATTTCAGCTGCCTAACTTTTCCTTGGTTGGAAAATCATATGCTCCCTCCATATGCCATTTCTTTAAAACCATATCCTACAATTCAATATCTAAATACTTTTATGGGTGGCTAAGCTATTTTACTTTCATATAATTTTGATTTGATTTGTAACTTAGATTATTTAGATTTGGATATCTATATTTCATAAGGAAAGAGGCATAAATTACATTGATCTCAATATGCGATACAACATAATTTCATCATCGTCAGTTTCGAGAATTGAAATAACGTAGTCAAGAGGACTTCAACAATAATATATGTCGTTACCAATTTTTTGATAAAACAGAAACGACGCGGTTTGAAAACGAAAGAAAGGGAGTCGCCACCAATCTTTTTTTGATGAGACGTGATCGGGTCACTTCGTAAAACAGTTGTTTTTAATAAACAGTTTGATTTATCAAAACAACGATTTTGGTCTACAAAATCCAAAAAACGAGTTCGGAAGTCGGTTATGCACGAGGAAGGGTTAGCACCCTTGATACGCCCAAAATTGGTACCAAATTGATTGATCGATGTCCTAATGTTGAAAACATTGAAATGATTTGAAAATAGATACTTTTATTTTCAAAACTTGAAGGGATCGGAAGGGGCGTTAAGACTCTCTTATTTTCAAAGAGATAAAGCATCATGTCCAGTAAGTTAGGGCGCAATACTTTAGACTCCCGAAATTAAGCTCGCCTTTTAAAACTTGGTTTTATATTTGAAGAGGATTTCCCGTCATTTGTCAAACGAGAAATCAGAACCCAGTAAGTTAGGGCTCGTTTTCTCGAAGGTCCAAATTAGGAATATTGCCCCTATTTTAATAGAAAAAAAAACTTATCCGAAGTATCTAGATGTCGAGTCCAGTAAGTTAGGGCGCGACATTTTGAATATCCGAGATTAAGTGTTTCGTTTAAAATTTAAATTACGATTTTAAAAGGGACATTCCGTTGTTTAGCTTAAACGAGAAAAATCGGGACCCAATAAGTTAGGGCTTAATTTTCTCGAATCGCTAATACGGAATATTGGTCGTTATAAAAATTGAGATGTTGAAAAATAGTGAGATGACGATGAGAATATAAGTAGTGGGGAAAGAAAAGTATTGTGACAATGGTGTATATGTATTGACGATAGTAGAAAATAATGATAATAATAGTGGTGGTAATATATATAAAATAGGTAAAATATATGCGTATTGAGAAATAATATAATGATAGTAGTAATGATATATTTATGGGATATATTATATATATATATATATATATATATATATAAGAAAAAGGTAATATACATAAAATAAATGAGATATTTACGTATATATGAAAATAGTATAATATTAATAGCGGTAATGATAATGCAATGATGAAATAGATAATAATAACGAAAACAACAAGCAATAAATAGGATATTATTGATAGCAATAGTAGTAATATAATAATAGTAATAATATAGTAATATAATATATATGTGCATTGATATAATAGTAATAATAATCTAGCGATAACGGTCATACAATAATAATAACATAGTAATAATAATAATATATATATATATATATAAAATGATAATATAATATTAGTAATAGTGTAATAATAAACAAACAATAGTACAATAAAGAAAAAAGACAAAAATGATTGCAAGATCAAATAAAAATTATGAAATAATATAGCAAATGGGCCAAATTGAACTTAAAACAGAATGGAAGGGGTCAATTTTGGTAAAATGGGTGCTGTGGGGGGTTAAATTATACATCAAACAAGCTTCGGGGGTCAATTTGTAAATAAAATAAAATTTTAGGGTCAATTCGAAGCAAGAATAAAAGAACAGGACCGATTTGCACACGCGGAGAAAACAGGGGGACCACGCACGCAATAAATCCTTTCGACCAAAACGCGTAACAGCGAGGGAGACCAAATTGAGAACCAAACTAAATGCTCGATCCAGATTTTGAAATAATAAAAATTTAATTAAAAATGATAAAAATGCGGAAGGACCGAAAGCGCAATTAGCCCAATCGACGAAAACACGCGGATCCTTCAGTCGGGTCGGGTCGCGTGCGGGTTAGGGCGGTACGGCATCGTTTTGGCCTATGGATTGAAGGCCTAAAACGGCGCCGTTTTGCTTGTCTATAAAAGGCCTATGTTTTTGTTTTTAAAAGCATTTTTGCAGGCTTTTAAAAAAGGAAGGGAAGGGAAGGGTGAGGCCCCCTTTTCTCTGCTAGGGTTTCAACCCTAGCTCACGCCGTCCTCTGAATCATAATGCGTACCATCGCAAGACTGATGGCGAAAAGGTAAAATCTTGTTTTTTTTTTCTTTTTTTTTAAATATGTATGTGTCGAAAATGGAGGAAAAAAGAAAAAAAAAGTTTCGAAAATACTAAGGGAAAAGAAAATCACCTTTCTTGGCCTCTCGCTCGATTTTTTTGGGTTTTCTTGTGCTTAATCTCGTTATTTTGATTTTGTTCTTTGTCCGCTTTGATCCGAATCGTTTTATATTGATAAATCTCCGAATATTACAATGGTTTTTCCGGTCTCTCCGTTTTTTATTGATCGAAAAATCCCCCATTTACATTGTTTCATATTCACTTTATAAAGCCGAAAATAATAAAAAAGAAATAAAATACATCATTTTTCTTTTTTCTTGTTGTTGTTGTGTTGGATTCTTTTTGCAGGGTATAGGCGGTGGAGCAAGTGGTGGCAGCGCAAGTGGTGCTGGCAGTGCAAGTGACGGTAGACTGACATGGGTGGTGGAGGCAGAAGCTTGTAGGGTTTCTTTTGTTTTTCTCTTTTTTTGTGTTGGGCCAGGGTTAGGTTTAGATTGGGCTTTTAGTCTGTATTGGGTTATAGGCTAATGGTGGGTCTGGTAGGTTTGGTTTGTTTTGGGTTAAGTTTTATTTTTGGGCCTGTTGGTTTTAATTTTGGGTCTGGGTAGGTTGTATTAGGCTTGGGTTAAAATGGGCTTGCAAGCCCGGGCAAAATTGGGGTTGTCTGTTGCCCTCATTGCTCGTTGTCGTAACTAAACAGAGCAAAGAATTTCAAGAAAGACCAATTTTGCCCGGTCCGCTTAAGTCTTGACTTCTTTGGTACCCTCTTCTTGTGTAGCCTCATTCTAGTCCACCGTATCTTGTTGTTTTGATCCACTCCACCGCTACTTTGGAGAGATGGGACTCGCGACTCCAATTTGCTCTGTTACAACTTTAGTGAGATAAGATGTGATGTCTTCAATCTGCTCCTGCAACTTCAAGGATGCCAGACCTACTATCTTCAATCTACTCCACTAAAACTTCAAAGAGATAGGACCTGTAGCTTTAGTCCGCTCCACTCAATCTTCTCTGCTTCAAGGAGATAAGAATTGATCCTCATTGTAAACTCAGGGAGACGAGATTTGTAATCTCAACCTACTCCACGGGAACTTTGAGGAAATAAGAATTTTGAATTTTCCAAACTGCTTCCTTACTATCTTCAAGAAGACTGAAGATACCTCAACGTGCGACCCGAGGCTCGACTCACCTCTCACAATATGAGTTGATTTTTTTTTTGAAGAACAGAGATTGAAAAATACCTCAGCGTGTGACCTGAGGCTTAACTCACCTCTCGTAATATGAGTTGATCTTTTGGAACAAACAGAAATTGCAAAACAGAAATTGAAAATACCTCGGCATGTGACCCGAGGCTCAACTCACCTCTCACATTATGAGTTGAGTTTTGAACAGAAATTGAAAGACATAAATTAAAAATACCTCGGCGTGCGACCCGAGGCTCAACTCACCTCTCATACTATGAGTTGATTTTTGAACCAAAATTGAAAGATAGAAAATAAAAATACCTCGGCGTGCGACCCGAGGCTCAACTCACCTCTCGTATTATGAGTTGATTTTTGAACAGAAATTGAAAAAAGAAATTAAAAATACCTCGGCGTGCGAACCGAGGCTCAACTCACCTCTCGTATTATTAGTTGATTTTGAAGAAATTGAAAGATGAAATTAAAAATACCTTGGCGTGCGACCCCAGGCTCAACTCACCTCTCGATTATGAGTTGATTTTTGTAAATTGAAAATTGAAATTAAAATACCTCGGAAATTAAGGCTCAACTCACGATATGAGTTGATTTTCGAAATTGAAAGATAGAAATTAAAAAGACCTCGGCGTGCGACCAGAGGCTCAACTCACCTCTCGTATTATGAGTTGATTTTGAACAAAATTGAAAAATACCTCGGCGTGTGACCCGAGGCTCAACTCACCTCTCGATTATGAGTTGATATTTTGAAAAATAAATATTGAAAAACACCTCGGCGTGTGACCCGAGGCTCAACTCACTTCTCAGATATGAGTTGATATTTTGCAATCGAATTTCAAAACATATCATCCGGTGGAATTCGGATGTCTTCTTTTTCTTTGGTTTTGTACAACTATCATCAAAACTTCTTGCTTTATTGGCGTGCCTGTATGTGTCATGCGTGATGTTATCATGATATGCACGTGTTTGTCTTAAATGCTTTTATGCCTACATGATTATGCCATGCGCCCTGGGCTTGTTTGTCATGTATCTCTTTTCGTCACGACTTTCATGATGACCTGTATTCATTGCTTTGACTCTTGACTTTTCTTTCAGGTTTTGTACCCGTCCTCAAGTTTTACGAGTAATCTGCGTTTCTCATATATCACCCTTTTGTCCCCTGTTGAACTTTGTCCTTGCTTTGAGGCTCTTGCACTTACCAAATTCTCATCCAGGTAATGCTCAACGTTCCTTTTGTTTAAAGTATGTAATTTCACTATTTATCATTAAAATGAACCAAACATGAGATGCATGAAAATGACAAAGTAGGTATGAAAGGGATACCTCACGCTCATATTTATTTCAAAAGCAACAAGCAAAGAAAATTGACAAGGAATATTTCAATAAAGAAACATTATAAAAAGGAAAACAGGTTCAATTTTTGTAAATGCTCTAGATATCCAACGCATGAACTTCTCCACGTTTCTTCATCCTGGATCTTTTCGAGCAAAGCTTCTTGTGTAGAAGATTTTGAGCTTCCGAATCTGCTCCAAATATTATAATCTCGGCATTTGACTCTCTATTCGAATCGTCTTGCTCTTTATGTCTGAACCCCCTTCATTAGGAGGCCCTTTCAGGTTTTCATCCTAATCTTTTGTTTATCAAAATGCCCTTTCGGGTTTTCATCTTGATCTTCTTTTTTTTACCAAGACGCCTTTTTCGGGTTTTCATCTTTAGTTCTTTTTTTTTTCTTTTTTTTCAAGACGCCCTTTTTGGGTTTTCATCTTGATCTCTTTTTTTTTTTTCACCAAGATGCCCTTTTTGGGTTTTCATCTTGATCTTTTTTTTAGGCATAGTACTTTTTCACGGCATCTGAATTCACTGGATTAGGTAACTCCTTCCCATCCATCTCAGTGAGAATCAAAGCTCCACCTAAGAAAGCCTTCTTTACGACGTATGGCTCTTCCCAATTTGGTGCCCATTTTCCTCGAAAATCTTTTTATATTGGGAGAATCTTTCTCAGTACAAGTTCTCCCTCATGCAATTCTCTTGGCCGCACCTTCTTGTCATGGGCCGTGATCATTCTCTTCTGGTACATTTGTCCATGGCAGATCGCCTTCAAGCATTTTTCTTCGATAAGATTTAGCTGGTCATATCGAGCTCGAACCCATTCTGATTCTTCTAGTTTCGACTCCATTAAGACTCGTAGAGAGGGGATCTCAACTCGATGGGCAAGATGACTTCCATTCCATAGACCGAGAGAAATGAGTTGCTCGATAGATGTACGCATGATGTGCGATATGCATACAAAGCGAATGGTAGCTTCGTGCGGTCTTTATATGTCTCGGTCATTTTCCCAATAATCCTCTTAATATTTTTGTTAGCAGCTTCTACTGCTCCATTCATCTTTGGGCGATAGGGTGAGGAGTTATGATGCTTTATTTGAAATTGCTCACACACTTCCTTCATCATCTTGTTGTTTAGATTCAAAGCGTTATTTGAAATGATTCTCTCAGGCAAACCGTATCGACATATAATCTCCTTTTTTAAGAACTTGCAAACTGCGGTCCTTGTCACATTAGCAAATGAAGTGGCTTCTATCCATTTTGTAAAGTAATCTATGACCACAAAAATGAATCGGTGTCCATTAGAAGCTTTTGGGAAAATTGGCCCTATAACATCCATGCCCCACATAAAAAAAAGGCCACGGAGAAGTCATGACATGAAGGGGCGAAGGGGCTGCATGAATTTTATCACCGTAAATCTGACATTTGTGGCACTTTCGTGCGTAACTAATGCAGTCGCTTTCCATTGTCAGCCAGTAATAACCGAGTCTCATAATCTGTCTGGCCATAGTAAAACCATTGGCATGCATTCCACAAACTCCTTCATGGACATCTTCAAGTATTTTTCTGGCTTCAACAGCATCTGCGCACCTTAGGAGCACTTGATCTTTCCCTCTTTTGTATAGGATGTCCCCATCGAGAACAAATCCCACTGCCATTCTTTTGATTGTTCTTTTGTCATTCTCATTTGCTTGCTCGGGATATCTTTGATTCTTGACATATTCTAAGAGCTGTACAACCCCAATTTTGCCCGAGCTTACAAGCCCATTTTAACCCAAGCCTAATACAACCTAGCCAGACCCAAAATTAAAACCCAACAGGCCCATTTTACAACCCAAAACCAACAATCAGACAACCCATACCCACTTAACCATTAAACCCAAACCAATTAACCCATAACCCATTAAACCTAAACATACCCAAGCCCAAACCCCAAACCAAAATTTTCTAACCCTAAGTGCGCCGCACCTAGGGCCACTTGTCGAACCTGCCCCTGACATGTCTGACGCCGCCAGCAGTCCCGTCCATCGCCCTTCCACCGCCTTTGGACCTGCAAACAATAAACGGGAAAGGACAAAAAGTAGCAAGTTGTAAAAAATTTTGGCTATAAAAGCCGATTCAAAATATTTGTAAGGGGGTTCCTTTTTTAAAATCAATACTAAAAATAGAGAAAATCAATACAAAAAAATAGAAACAAAAAAAAGCATAAGGATTCAAGCAAGAACAGAAATCAGAGAATAACGGGCAAGGATTAACAAGCAAAGAAACGCAAACAAACCACTAAAAATCGAGGCTAAACAGAGGTGATTTTTTTTCTTTCGAAAGTGTTTTTCTTTTTATTTTTCTGTCAAACATATGTAAGCGCAGGTATATTATAACACAAAAGAAAAAAAAAAAAAAAGAACTTTACCTTTTTCGGCCATCGTGCACGGTGGCCGGAGCGACGGCGCGTCGTTGGAACGCTGGACCGGAGCTTGCCGAAAATCCCTTCCCCCTTCGGACCTGCAGAGAAAAGAGAGAAGAATTAAATTTTTTTTTTAAAAACAAACACCTCAAATGATTTTTTTCGATTTTTGGGCCTTAAATAGCCCCTCAAAACGATGTCATTTTGGGGCTTGCTTTTAACCCCCAAAACGACGTCATTTCACTCGACCCTACTCGAATCCGACCCGTACCCTAAGAGGATCTGCGTGTTTTTAAGCCAGAGGAGAAATTGCGCTACTGGTCCTTCCGCGTTTTTAGTTTTCAAAAATCAAATTTTCAATTATTACAATATTGGCCCGGAGATTCCACGTGGTTTGCGATTCGGTCCCTCTTTCAAACGCTGCGTTTAATTCACTGGGGAAAATTGCCTCTTTGGTCCCCCACCTTTTATGCGCGTGTTCTTCCAGCCCCCGAACCTTGTTTTATTTTTGATTTAACCCCCAAAACATTTATTTTACCAAAATTGACCCCTTCAATCCTATCTTAAGTTCAATTTGGCCCATTCACTACATTATTTCATAATTTTTATTTGATCTTGTAATCATTTTTGTCCTTTTTCTTTATTTTATTATTGTTTGTTTATTATTACACTATTTTCATGTATATGTAAATATCTCACTTATTTTATGTATATTACCTGGTATTTTCTATATATATATCCCACATTACTACTATCATTATGTTATTCTCAATATGCATATATTTTACCTATTCTATATATATTACCACCATTATTATTATCATTGTTTTCAACCATTGTCAATACATATACACCATTGTCACGATACTTTTCTTTCCCCATTACTTATATTCTCATCGTTCGCCTCCTTAACTTTTCCCGACATCTCAAGTTTCATAACAATCGATATTCTGTATTAGCAACTCGAGTGAATCGAGCCCTAACTTACTGGGTTCTGATTTTTTCTCGTTTAAGTTAAACAACGGGATATCCCTTTTAAAATCGCAATTTAAATTTTAAACAAAACACTTAATCTCGGAAATTTGAAATGTCGCGCCCTAACTTACTGGACTCGACATCTAGATATTTCGAGATAAGTTTTTTTTCTTTCTCCTAAAATAGAGGCAATATTCCTAATTTGGATTCTCGAGAAATTAAGCCCTAACTTACTGTGTAACCCCAAAACTTACCAAATTATATATAAAACTACTTTCACACATAGTATGCATAAAAATCATTCAAAGACCACCCAAACACAAGAAAAAACCATCTCAAAAAATGTTCAACCATACCTAAAAAATTTATATAAATAAGTTAAATGCCATTCTAAATTTTTCCCTAGTGGAGATAAAGTACTATGTAAGCACACTTAGCTAGAATTTAAACACATTATGATCAAACACAACCATTAAAGCCACTAACACAACAACTTAATAACAAGCAACTCAAAATTCTAAGTAGATAATGAACTAGCCTATGTATACAAGTTAACACCCTAGGTACATGCCACGAGTTACAATTTCACTAAGTTCATACTTTTGATGGTCTCATTGATAGTGTGATGATTTTGAGTCGAGACAACTCCAAGGATTTGAAAGTGAGAATCTACGTACAAAAATGACAACCCGTAAGCAATAAATTCTTAGTAAGTTCAAATGCTAAACACTAAACTTACCTTACTTGGAAGAACATACAAACATATGGCTCAACAAGCTTCATATATACATGTTTATTTTTCACGTGACCCTAATGAATGTCAAAGTCTATTTGGTTTCATTTTCTAGCATTTATGGATTAGGAGGAATAATTTTATTTTTAATACAAACTTTATGGCGAGGGTTTTCTGAGATGGAGAAAGTCATTGCCTCTTCGATCGAGAATTTTTGTCAGAAGACTTGTGTTATAGGAGTTTTGATAGATAGGATTCGACAAAAGGATTTAGTCATAACATAAATAACATAAAAATGGATTGTGCAAAAATCCATAGCCGAAACCAAAGCTCTTATTCTTTGTTGAGTAATAGTTCGAGTAAGTCTTGAATGAGCCCCTCGAAAGCTTGATGCAAATAAACTAATTTTTTTTCGACGCTCACGAGCTATATATCCCCGTTTAATTACGGTCATTGAATAAAAGAAATTTTGATGAATAACTAATTCTTTCTTTGGAGAAAAGCTACCGGATGAGAGACATGTTTCTTCATTTGAAGCATGGAATGTTAAGTCCTTTGATACATAGGTAAGCTAAAACATGCAGACTCATTAGTTGGAATACACTGCGGAAGGACGATATAAGGTTAATACGGATGGTGTTGTTTGTATTGAGACTAGGAATGCTACAACAGAGGGCTAAGTCTGTAACCTTCCTAACTTGACCTAGATGTTAGACCCAAGTTTGGAAGATTACATTAGCCACCAAAATGGTCCAGTAAGCTATCGGAGTTTATAAAATTGTAATTTTAAAACATTTGTTTATTCTTTTAGAAAAAGAATTGACCTATTTTCATAAAACTCATTATTTAATACCACAGATTAAATAAAACATTTTTTCCTTGTAATAGTGATTACTTTTGAAAACTTAGTTAATTTCTAATTTATTTATTATTCAAAATTTATTTATAATCTAGTAGTAGAAAAGTGATATTTGACTCGGTTTCAAATAAGTAAAATCAGATAGTTTAAAGCTAAATTAATTCTAAATCTATGCTTTGTTATCCTAAATTCATATTAAATATCATTCATGCTAAATGAACCCAAAATAGAAGTCCCATGCCACAATTCAAATAAAGCGATACAATTCCAAAATTAATAGAAATTTCAAATAAAAAATCTAAACTACTTTTATAGTAAAAATGTCAATCCGAGCTGAGTCTTTCGTATGCGGAGTCTACATCCTAACCTGATGGGTAATATGTAAAGATGGAAATAGAATAGGGGCATGACCTATAAAGCTCAGTGTGATTTCAATCACAAGAATACCAGTGCAAATAGTGGGAAAATCATACAGAATATCAACTTATAGAATAAATCACAACTGGATAGCAATACAAAATACCAAAAGTGCAGAACAATTCATCAACATAATATCTCAGAGTTTATAGCCATGTAAATGCTTATGTAATCAATGCAATTTCAATTTATCAAAATAGGTCTTGCCTAACTCCGTTACACTCCATAGTAGGAGTTCTCTAGAACTCTTCTACCTTTACACCACGGTGTGGATGAACCGCTAAACTTTGCAGATGAACTGCTAGTACGGTGTGGCAAAACCACTAATCGGTGCAGATAAAAGCTGCTAATACAATGTGGATTGACCACTAAATGATACTGATAAAATTTGCTAAAAAGATGTGGATTAACCACTAAACGATGCAGACAAGTTGCCAACAGTTCATTCGATTAGATCGTCCCACCTCATGCAGTGCAACATGACATGGTATAATAGATTAGTGCGGTAGCATTAACATGCTTATAAAAAGTATATACAATAGCAATTATCATGCTTATAACCGATCATAACAGTAGCAATAAATTTGCTTAGCGTGTATTCGATTTAACGATAGTAGTAGGCATGTTTTTCATGCAATCAGTGACATAGTGGTATGAAAAATATTATCAGTTTATCAGAATTACAGTGGTAGTAAACAAGTAATGTTCTCATATAAAGTATATACAATAATAATTTAGTTAACTAAATCATGGATTCCAACATTATTCATATTAATAGGGACTTAATTGAATGAAATACAACACAAACTGTTTGGGAATCATTCAAGGACTAAACTGAAAAATCCATAAAATTTTGGGTAAAATTGTAAAATTTGAAAAATAAGGGTACATGATCGTGTGGGATGAATCGTGTGAAATTTGCAAAATGAAGCTACAAGGGAGTACAACCGTGTGGCAAGTCGTTGGAGGGCTTCTGGACGTGTGAGATTCGAACTATCCTAGGGTTCTAGAGATATATGGCCGTGTACCACACGCCCATGTGGTACAACCGTGTGGCCCTAATCCTAGGCATGGTTTGCCCATATTCGCTTGTAAAAGAACACACACCTTTCATCAGATGCCCAAACGACGTCCCTTGCATTCAAATCTGATCCGACGTACCTAAAACAAGTTCTTAAAACGACAAATTTGCACGAATTAACAATTGATTTCAATATTTAATGAGATTAGTGGAAAGATTTGGCAAGAATTGCAAAAAATCGTAAAAGATTTATTAGCTTGAATGAAGAATTAGCCTCGGATAGAAGTACTACGAAATTTTGGGGTTTAATCATAGGGGTCGAGATGTATTTACCAATTTTTGGCAAAAATTAATGATGCTACTTGACAATAATTCTAACACCGTTAATAATACAAGAAGTAGGGTTGATTCGATACGAGAAAGAAAATAATCAATATTTCAATCATAGAAATATGCTGCAATTATGAGAGAAAAGAGGAGGAAAAGAAAAAGAGGAAGAAAATAAATAGAGGATGAAGAGGAATTTAACTAAAATTGTGAAAAAGATTGTTATTATAATCTAAATAAGAGTAGGAAGGACTAAATAGCTAGGGTTTGTGAACCCTAGGGGCAACAAGGGTAATTTCCCCAAATTTGGGGCAGAATTAAAAGGAAAATGGGAGCGAAAGGGTATGGTTTGAACTTGGGTATACAAAGAGAGAGTCTAATACTTAGCCATTTAGCTACTACCTATTTCTTGTTCAATTTTTTACTTCAAATAATATTTTTTTAGTGTAACTTTTATCCTAGGTTGCTGGAAAAAAAAAAGAAATGGGAGGAAGGAAACTTAAACCTAGGACCACTAAGATAGGAAATAATGCTTAACCATCAAGCCTAAGGCTCATTCCTTGTCTATTCTTTACAACTAACCCCTTATGTTTTGGGGCGTGACATAGTCTATGACCAGAATGGTAATTGGGTAGCTAGTTTTCTAAAAATATTGGATCCTACTTTGATATTAATGCTGAGCTTTGGGGTGCATTTGATGGCCTTCAAGTAGCTTGGAATTTAGGCTTGAAATATGTGGTTCTTGAGATGGATAGTGTTGCAGCCATCCAATTGATTCAAACCTTTTCAACTGAGCACCATCATTCAGCAGTACTACGAGCTATCAAGGGGTTACTTTAACTATCTGGGATGGTTCAGATTACATATGTTTTCAGAGAAGGCAACAAGGTAGCTGATAGATTGGTGTCAATTACGTCTTCAAGGCCTTTAGGTAGGTATATTTTCATGCAACCACTGGATGAAGTTTTATGATTGCTGCACGATGATAAATCTGGCATGGCTTGGCCTCACCGAGTTTAGTTGTGGTTTTATCCTTCTTCTTGTACGCTATAAAAAAAAAAAGTTAACAAAATTATCACGCGTCCTTTTTTATTTAATATTTACATTTTTAATATTATACAACCCTATAGGACACTTGTCAACCCCTTGGCTCTACTTGTGGAGTTGAAAAACTTCACTGGAAAAGTTCCAAATATTATTCTATAAATAATTTATGAAAAATTATTTGATACACTTATAGTGAAATTTTTTAGACTTCAAAAGAGAATTGAAAGTTTGACAAGTGTATTATAAGGTATAGTAAAAAATAATTATATTAATAAATGTGACACTTGTCATATCCTCAAACCGTTTGTACAATCTAAAAAACTTTACAAACGATATATCAAATGAAAAGTCATAATTTATTATCTCATAAAATTCAAATATTCAACTTTTAAGACTTTTTCGAAGAAATTACAAATGATGCTATTTTCCATTGATGCATTTGAAAGTACTTGTAAATTCAAAATTTCAACCCACAATCTTCGATATTATCTTTATTCAATCATTAGGATCAAACATCTTTATCTTTTAATGAGGCCAATAGATATTTTCAAATATAGATATTTTAAAAAGTTATTTAGGTATAATGATTTATTTAGTCCTTTAACTTTATAGAAAATATCATTTTAGTTTTTTTATTTAAAATTTTGTCTCTTTTAACTTTTGAATTTATTTTTTTGACAAATCACCTTAAAATAGATAGAAAAATTAAAAAAATATTAACTTTGTTGATGTGGACTACTCCGTGGATGCCCCATCACAATTAATTAAAATTTTAAAAAATCTAAAAATAGAAAGTTATTTAAATTATTTAAAGCTTTTGTAAAAATAAAAATATTATAAAATTATTAAATTTTTTAAAATATTAAAATTAATTAATTGTTATGTGACATCTACGTGGCAGTCCACATTAGTTAAGTTACGTTTATTAACTTTTCCATCCATTTTGGGGTGATTTGATAAAAAAAACGTAAATTCAAGGGTTAAAATGGGAAAAAATTAAATGAAGGGCTAAAATGAATTTTTTTAAAGTTGGAGAGCTAAATAAGTCATCATGCCAATTATCTTATTATCTTATATTTTATTATTAGTAATATATATGGGAATACTTAAATTAGCCTAAGACTAATTTGATTTTATGCATGTTTTTATCTATACTATTATTTAAGTTACTTATTGAGCTTGCATAATGAGTTAATCAACCACTAACTTGGTTAGAGAAATTAAGAAAATGTCTTTCCATAATTAAAATCATTTTTATTATTTGAGGAGTATTTTAATCTTTTATTTTAACAAAATTAATAAAAATAAAATATGCATATAATAAGATTTGAACCCACAACAATTAAATTGGTAAAACCTCAAATTTATCACTCAACCAAAACTTCATTTCATTGTGTTTTATATATTTTATTTCAATATGCACAATTTATTATCTCTATTAGTTGTAAATCTATACTTATTATTATTTAAGCCCTTGATTGAGATGGTTTTACGAGTTAATTAGACACCAACTCGATTAGAAAAATTACAAAATATCTTTTCATATTTAAAATAAGTTATATTATTCAAGGGTGCCTTAGTCTTTTATTAAAAAATACTTATGGTGAGATTTGAACTCACATCAATGGATAAAGCTTTATTTTAAACTTTTTATACGTTTTAATTTTATTATGTACATTTTATTATCTCCACCAATTGTATATCTATACTTACTATTATTTAAACGCTTGATTGAGTTGGTATCACAAGTCAATTGGACAGCAACTCGGAGAGGAAAATTACAAAAATATCATTTCAAATTTAAAATAAGTTATATTATTCGATGATACTTTAATTTTTCTATTAAAAAAACAAAAACAAAATGCTTATTGTGGGATTTGAACCCACGCTAATGCGTAAAATCTTAAATTTACTACTAAACTAAAGCTTTATTTTCAATTTTTATACATTTTAATTTTATTATGCACACTTTATTATCTCCATCAATTGTATATTTATACTATTTATAAAGCCCTTTACTATGTTCGTGTCACCCATCAATTGAGTCCTAGTTTAGTTAGGAAATTACCAAAAATTATTTTATTGCAAAGTAGGTTATATGATTATGCAGTTGTTTTAACTTTTTTATTTTATAAATCAATAAAAATTATCTATAATGAGATTTAAACCAAAGACAACATGTATATAAAATTTTTCTTTTACCATTTGAACTAAACTAATTTTTAATTTTAATATGAAACTATAATAAGTATATTTTATATAAATTTGTTATATATTTGTATATATGTTACATGCGTATACTGCGTATGATATAATTTTAGTATTTATAATATTGTTGATTAAGATGGTGTCACAAATTAACTTGACACCAACTTAAGATTGTCTGGCAATATCATGGTAAATAATTATATTCACATAGTATTTTTAATATGACGTATTCATAAGTTTAAATCTTGTTTTACTTACGTTTACTCTATTTTTATATTAATATCGTACATATTTGATGTGTTATCATTAATTAGTTTTAAACTACACATTTAATTATTTCTTGTATGCTATATTGAAATGCAAATATGTGTTCTAAATACATGGTTTTCACACTTATACACGTGTGATAGAGTTAATTTCTAGTATTAATGATGTTAATTGAGTTGGTGTCACAAGCTAACTTGACACTAACTCACGGTTGATGATAGCACAATGATAAACAATTGTAATACCTTTAATATTGTTAATATGATATATTTATGTGTTTAAATTCGTTTTACTTACAATTTAATCTATTTTTATTTTAATATCGTATATATTTCATTTGTTATTATGATTAATTAGTTTCAAATAAGGGTGATCAAACTTCGGTTTAAATTGAATTAACCGATCGAACCGATCAAATTCGGTCAATTGGCTGGTTAACTGATCTAGATCGGATTCAGTTAATCGGTCGATTAATCGATCTAGTTCGGTTGGAGGTCGATTAAAGGTTTTTTGAAATTTTGGTTAACGGTTAATTCGGTTCGAAATCGGGTAATTAACCGAAATAACCGAACTTAATAAATAATAATATATATTATATGTAATTAGGCTATTATTAATTCGGTTAATTTGGTCAAATGAATATTTTTAATTTATTTTTTGATATTTTTATACTTGTTTTAACAAAAAATATAAATTTCGTTAATTCAATTAACCGACCAAATTAAGCGAAATATATCGGTTTGGTTAATTTTTTGAAAATTTTTTTGAAATATATTGGTTAATCGCTAAAAGATTAAAAACTACGATTAATACTAATTACATTCGGTTAACTATTTGAACACCTCTCATTTCAAACCATATGTTTAATTATTTATTGTATGTTATTTTTAAAAGTACATCTATATTTTAAATACGTAATTTTCACATGCATATGTATATGATAAGATTTTTAGTAATTTTATGTAATTTATCATGTGTATCGATTTTTGAATAAATTTAAAATTAATTATTTGTTTGATGCGAAAACTTCAATTGTTAAAGATTTATTTCTTGATGATTAATTCAAAACTTAAACCTCTCATTTACTATTATTAATAAAACAAAGGTAAATTACATTTAAGGTTATTGAACTATTAGTAGGTTTACGTTATGGTTATTGAACTTCAAAAAGTAATACAATGATCATTGAATTACTCGAAAGTTTTCATTTAAGTTATTGAACTATCAAAAGTTTTTATTTAAATCACTAGGCTATTAGGTTTTTCTTTTAAAAGTTCGGCTAACGAGTTCCAAGTGACCACTCAATAATTGGTACGGTGGATCAGTATCCATTGACAAATGGAAGAACATACCTTAGATCCAAGTCGATTTGACGATCAATGTTGAAGATCAAAGAAGAAAACTATTTAGATTTTGATTCATAGATTCGTAATGTTTAAAACTATTTTATGAAAAAAATTGATTTGTAGAAGAGAAGGGGAAGGAGAGCTTTTGATTGGTGTAGGCAGTGTAAAACAAGAAGATTGTACAACAATAATTTTAACAGTCCAGTGACTTAAATAAAAACCTTTAAATAGTCCAGCGACTATTTTGTAACCTTTTGAAGTTGAGTGATCAAAACGTAAACTTACTAGTAGTTTAGTGACTTTTGATATAATTTACCCTAATTTTCTTACTTAAATTTAATCATAAAAATATATAAATGTAAATAAAACATAATTTTTGATGTTTAAACAACAAAAAAGTGTCGTAGATAATTAGTTGTCTAACAATTTTAAAAATACCTTGACTCAGCTTAACTCAAATATATATACCCCGAACTTTGATTTGGGTTCAAGTTTTAACATCCGTAATTATAATGTGCGGTCTCATTTTCATCATATGCATATGTTATGTACGAGTTTTGTTCGATTCTTTCTGAATTAGTTCAATTTTATTCGGTTCTTCATATATTTATATCTATAACATACTTGTATCGTATTTGTACTAATTAAACTCATGATATTTTATTTGTTTATTTGATAATCTTCACTTTTCTATAGATTTGATCTTTTTTTTCTTGTTCGAACTTTCTCTTGATTTTATCTAAACCCTAATCCACCTTATTATTTATGGTAACACATAAAACCATACTTTTAGGAGACTAAATAGAAAAATAATACATCAAGTTGGTAATAAAAATAAATAAAAAAAATATAGGTGGTGGTCCAAGGATTGTCTCTCTATAAATGTGACCTGATCAATGCCTCTCTAGAAATGACTCCTAGTGAGATTTAAATATTTTTTAAATATTTTATTAAATTTTATGCGACATTTATCAATTTGTGAAATCTAAAAACTTATTGATGGAATATCAAATATTTTTCTTTTTAAAATTCTAAATTATTTATATAACCTTTTAATTTATTAAATTAATTTATTTGATTTGTAACATTAATTTAATTTATATTTTAATTTTATGAATAGTAGTGATACAATTTCTAAATAAATATTATATTGAACAGGTGAATGGGTTTTTTTTAAATAAAAATTTGGTGTGACAATTTACAAAGTAGGTGTTGTAGTTTGAGGATTGAGAAAGGTTGCAAATAGTGCATGAGATGCAATTTTCTTAAGGAATGAGTAAATTAAATTAAACTTCAAGTTAAGAGTGAAATGATTATTGATAGAAAAGAATTTCTTGTGTGATTGGGAATAAGATGTAGCATCACATGGGATGTCACCTTTGCTGTTTAATTTCTAGAATCAAAATTGAAGAGAAGAGCTGCCATATCTTATTATGTCCCCTTATCCCAATACACAAAATCCATTCTGACAAACCCTAAGCATATTTGTATATCAATACAAACCAAATTCCAACTCAAAATCATTACAGGCTGCTTAAATGAATAGGAAATCATGAAATTATCAAAATTCCAACCCAACAGTACTTATTATGAGATTATATGGTGATTAGGTTTCGAATCGGATAATTGAACCAATTCCTATGAATGGAGAATTCCATCTCAACATTTAGTGTTAGGTTATAGGGTGAATGGAATATTCATATCTAGGTTCTTAAATATAGAATGTTAAATTATGTGAAGTAATTTAATTTGGATCAGAGGTTGATTGCTGTGGTGGTGTGCATGAGGTGTTGGGTTCAAGCCCTTTCCTGAGAATTTTGTTAATTTTTTGTTCTAATCTCATCCCTAGTCTTTTGACATAAATTTTATTTTCATGCAAATTACGATAAAATGAACTTGCTAATTTGGTGGTAGGATGTTTATACTTATCCTTTAGTTATATGTTGAAATTTTGTGGTGCATAATTGTGAAATTTTTGTTGTTGGAAGTTGAGTTTCATACAAATTCTGTAAAATCTGGTAGGTTAGGATTTGGATTAAAGTAAATATTTTTATTTTTATTTTGAGTTTATCAATTCCTATTTTCTCTCCCACGACCAACCGTCCACGTTATTTTCTTTCTTTCCTCAAGTCCACCATTTTTTTCCCTTCTTCATGCTCCTTTTTTTTTCTTCTTTTTCTTTGAGCTCTTCCTTCTTTGTTGATTAAATCTTGACTGCTACCAATTATTTTCGGGTGTTCCGATACACTTGGAACGTATTTTGTAAGTTTTGCTTGATATATATTTTTTTGCTTCTTTGATGTTATTTTAGTTCTAGCTAGTTCTTTTTTGGACAAAGTGGGATTTTGATTGGTATATTTTCCGTTTAATGTTAAGATTAGTGTTTTTATGGTTTTGGATTAGGCGAACGGTGTGGAAATCAAGACCCTCCAACAGAGAAGGCTCGGGTTTTGGACGTTGTTTACGAGAAGTAAGTAATTGAATTTTGGTTTAGGGTTGAAATTTTGGTTTGAGGGTGTGATTTTAGATGGATTTTATCTCGATTAATTAGTGCAATTTAATGAAAGATTGTAGGTTTTTGTGAGTTTCAGTTGTTTACCCGATCAAATCAACAATCAGGTGTGTGAGATTAATCTGAAAAATCATTCGAAACTCGAGAAAATTGAGAAATATGGGCTATTTTCGAAACTGCCCAGTGCTACATGACCGTGTGCACCACATGACCGTGTGTGATTACACAGTCTGAATAGGTAGGCCGTGTGGGCTTTTTTGGCCAATTTTAGGGCCCAATTAGGGGCCGATTAAAAGACTTGAAAATTTGGTCCATGAGCACTATGTAGGCACATAAAAGTGTAAGTTTCAGTAAACAAACACGGTAAGTGTACGAAGCATGTTAAGTAAGTTCTCATAAGTATAATAATGAGATATGATATGCTCTATAAGCATGTACGTGAGTTGTGCATGCTATATGATTTGTGAGTTACATCTATATCTTATTATGCTATATATATACATTGGGATGGGTTATGATTTAATGGAGGAAGTGTGATATGACAATTATTATTGCAATTATAGCAGCTAGACCATAAATTTCTATCAGCTCAGTTGTATATTATGAGTGGCATACCACTACATATTGGTGTGATTGGATGGATGGACTCTCGTAGTCCTAATTGGTATGATTAGTTGGACAGAGATGATGTGTAACAAATAGGGGTAAGATATGTTATGTTATAAGATATGTTTTGATATGAAATCTGATATGCTATGATATGTTGTAAGTTATGCTCCATGATGAAATCTAATATGCTATAATATGTTGTAAGATAAGCACTAGTATGTAATATGATATATTCTAACCTATACTATGATATATGGGCCACTTCACACATTGGGCGTAAAGCTCACGCATTTGTTTGTTTCATTTCAAGTGATCCTCAGGTTTAGGATTGGATGACAACGTTGGAGCTCAGATTTCACAAATATTGGTTTAAGTATATTTTGGACTTGTTTCTTTTATGGATTTTCATACTTTTGGACATTTTAAATTTGTTTGGGACATTAAAATTTATTTTGGCATATGTTTTACAAAAGTTTTAATTTTAGTCAGTGCTTAAGTCAAGACAACTAAAATAAACAAGGGTTACAAGATCGATTTGTTACAAAGTTTGTTTTATCTCACAAATGAATTAAGTAAATTGGATCCAATTAGTAAAGCTAAGTAAACGCGATTTTCATCAAAATATTCACGTGTTTCAGAATTGATACGTTTTTCAACGAGTTATTCAAAATTGGTTTTTCTTTAAGTTGAAAGCGGGTTTTCACCAAAATTAAGCATTAGTGTTTTCACGTACTATGTAACCTCCATAATTTGATCGTAACGTCTAGGTTGAATTTGGGATGTTACAATTTTATCCAAGTAAATTGAATGTTTTGATCTTTAAAATTTATTTGAGTTTTTTTTATTAATAAATTTGAATTATCATCTCCCTTTATCTTGATCAATAAGAGTTTTAATCAACTCAAATAAGAATAATCATCAAGTCAAAAACTTCAACTAATAGTATGAATGTTTAGATTATTAAACTTTGGGTTGGCTAGAAGGAGATTCAAATTTTGATTACAAGACCTGGATACACTGAAACAAAACCTCAATCGACTTAAGAAGGCCCTTAATATCCAGTTCCACGGCATGACATTTCCAAAAATTACAAAAACTAGACTAAGATATGAAATAAGATCACTACAGTCAGATTCTATCTCCACTTTAGTCCAATGGTAGCAAGCGACAATGGAAGCACCCAGTCAAATGACCAAAGCTTCTGTCATCCACGTTGAAGAGGCATATATTCTAGAACGTTCACTTCCAATCAAGACACTGTTTCAGTCCCTCACAACAACAACTATATCTACTACCAAACGACTCTAAGAAAGCCGTGACATCACAATTAATTTTCATCACATTTTGCTTAGGTTTCATCTGCCATTTCAAGTGATAGAGCTTCCAAGCACCTTTGCTTCAACAATTTCTAAGACTTCATAAGCTTTGTTTTAAATATTTAAGCCACACTGAGATTGGGTCACCTATTTTCCTCAAAAAAAAAAATATATATATATATATATAGGCATTGTGTGCGGTCTGGATATTTCAACAAAGACTCGCAAGAAGCTCAATTCTCTTATTAGCACCATTCACTATAGAAAGATGTGAATATTCAATCCACCATTTGAAAAAGCCACCGAAGCCTTCCTCGTTTGGTTGATAATTGTCAGTTTTTTAACTAGTTCAAATCGAGTTAGTAGAATCGGGTAATTTAACCGTGGGCTCAAGTGAGATATCAGGTTTAGTGTTTTAGAAATTAGAAATTAATAAAATAAAATAAAAATAAGATAAATAATTAATTAGATAATAATAATAAAAATCATAAAATGTGGGTTAACGAAAATATATTGGTGAGGATTAAATTGGAATAATTATTAAATTAGAGGTCTGATGTGTAAATTAAGAAATTTAAGTGAGATAGGAGCTATTAAGGAGGAAATGGAAAGGGCTTGGGGGTAAATAGCCCAAATTTTAAAATTTGGTTGACTATATAAGAACCATCCACAGTCCCTTCCCTCCACACTTTCAACCATTTCAAAAGTTTGTTATATCTGAAAAATTAAGAATTTTCTCTAAAATTCCCTACATCCTCTTAATTTTCCTAGCATCCAAACATCTTTTCCTTCTCAAAATCCACTCTTTCTTTCCCAATTTTCTATTAACACTTAGCTCTTTTTTGCTCAAAATTGCTTTAATTTCATGGAGATCTTCGAATTAAAGGGATAAATCTACGTTGGTGTTGTCGCTTCCAGTAATCAAGAGTATTTCTGCCTATAAGCTTTCATCCGATCATGATGTGGATCATGATTTTGTTGGATGGAGATATGATAATAAGTGTGTATTTACTGTTCGCTCATCTTACTCTACTATTTGTGGCTCGGATTTGGCTAGTAGGGACAGAATTTGGCATCGTATTTGACACTTTCCTGTACCTCACAAGGTACATATCTTCCTTTGGTTAGCATATATGAACAAAGTCCTTACTAATGAATGTCGGTTGAGAAGGCACCTTACTACTGATACGAGTTGCAAGGTTTGTGGTGATTCGATATAAAGTATAAATTATGTACAGCGGTAATGTACTCCACCTATGTCGACATAGGTGTTGGTGGTAAAGCCAAATAAGAATCATGAATTTTTCACCATCAATTTGGAAGCATGGTTTGAGGTCAACATTTCGAATCCTGCTTATTTTGCATGTGACCCTAATGAATGGAAGACTCTACTTGGTTTCATTTGTTGGCACCTTTGGATTAGGAGGAATAATTATGTGTTTAATATAGACTTTATTGAATGGGAAAATGTGTAACTACCGGAAGAGAGACATGTTTCTTCATTTGAAGCTTGTTAGTTGGAATGCACCTGCGGAAGGATGACATAAGGTTAATACGGATATTATTGTTTGTATTGAGATTGGAGACACTAAAATAAGAGGCTTAGTTTGTGACCAGCATGGTAATTGGGTAGCTAGTTTTTCTAAAAATATTGGATATTGCTTTGTTATTAATGCGGGGCTTTGGGGTGCACTTGTGGGCCTCCAAGTAGCTTGAAATTTAGGCTTGAAATAGGTGGATCTTGAAATGGATAGTGTTGCAGCCATCCAATTGATTCAAACCTTTTCAACCGAGCACCATCATTTAGCATTACTGCAAGCTATCAAAAGGTTACTTCAATTATCTTGGACAACTTAGATTACACATGTTTTCAGAGAAGACAATAAGATAGCTGGTGGATTGGCGTCAATGGCGTTTTCAAGACCTTTAGGTATGTATATTTTCATGTAATCACCGGATGAAATTTCACGATTACTACACGATAATAAATCTAGCATGGCTTGACCTCGCCTAGTTTAATTATAATTTTATCTTTCTTATAAAAAAAAAAGTTTTCTTAGTAATTTGATCTAGTAATGGTTGACCAGTAAGTAATCAGAGTTTATAAAACATTTTAAAATATATTCCCATTAATTATTTTGCTCAAAAAAAAAAAAAATTGGCCGGTAAGAAGCACGTGAAATTACTACTACATCGCATAAAGCCGAAGATCAGTAGTTGGTATCTTGGTATTTGTTTGTTATGCATTTTTAGCATTAAAACGAAAGCCCCCCAAAAAAAAAAAAAAAACCCTAGAAGGAGTGCAACTGCTTAAAGATGGGAGTCATCAAGTCAGCCATGGCGGACGCCCTTTTGACATCCATGTGGGTTTTCAGCATGGCCTTTCTCAGGATTCTCACCCTCGAAATTGCAGCTTTCCTCGGCCTTCGATCCTTCCCTTTGGCTGCCTTCTTCATCACCACCCTCTTGGTCAGCCTTATGATGTTTATCTTCACCATCATCGGCGACGCTCTTGGCGGCGCCACCTTCAATCCCACCGCCTCCGTCGCTTTCTACGCCGCTGGCCTCAAGAGAGACTGGTCTGCCCTTTCCATGGCAGTGCGTTTTCCCTTGCAGGCCGCCGGTGGAGTGGTGGGCGTGAAGACAGTTCTGGGGGTTCTTCCAAGGGAATATAAAGAAACCATCAAAGGACCTTCTTTGAAAGTAGATATGCAGACAGGGTTTTTAGCTGAAGGGTTGTTGACATTTGGGCTATGTCTAGCTCTGTTGGTGATTTTGGTAAGGGGTCCTAACAACCCTTTGCTTAAGCTGTTGTTGATGGCGATATCAACAGTGGGATTTGTTGGGAGAGGGGCTAATTACACAGGACCCTCCATGAATCCTGCAAATGCTTTTGGATGGGCATATGTTAACAATTGGCATAACTCTTGGGAGCTTTATTATGTTTATTGGATGGGTCCTTTGATTGGGGCAACTTTGGCTGCTTGGGTTTTTAGATTTTTGCTTTCTCCTTCATCATCAACCAAGGAGAAAAAAGCTTGATTTTAATATATAATTTTCTTCTCTATTTCTAATGAAATCTTTCCATTTTGCCTGCTTTTACCTTATTCATCATCTTGGGATTATTAGAGGTGATCATAGTCGGTCGGTCTCAGACAAAATTTTAGATCGATTTTATAGGTCCGAGCTCAGCCCGATCGAAATATGGGCTTAAAAATTTGTTCAAGTTCGACTAGAAAGAAAATTGATAAACCTGTCTCACCCATATTAAATTTTTTTAACTTTTTTCATTAAATAAAAAATTTTAAAACAAATGTTAAAATAAAAAAAATAAAAATATGTAAATTTAAAAAGTATATTTGATTAAAAATAAAATATATATTTAATATATAATTCGGGCTGGGTCGAGCCAAAAAAGTTTTACATGAGGCTCGACTCGTTTTTTGAAATGGCCTTATTTTTTTGCTAAAACTCATATTTTGGACTTATATTTTTACCTGAACTCTTTTAATTTTCGGGCAGGCCATCGGGTCGGGCCAGATAACCCAACCCATGATCACCTCTAGGGATTATCTTCTTAAGTTTTACCAAAACTTGAAACCTTGTAATAATTAGGAGAAATTGCATTAATATTCACTCAATTTTAATTAAAATAATAAAATAGTCATTCAACTTTGAAAAGTTACAATTCAATCCTTAAACTTTAGAAAAATAATAAGCTAGTCATTAGTAACCATTTTCGTTACGTCTGTAACCAAAAATTAACTTGTCATTCCACTGTGTAAATGGCCCCAATTTAAGAACCCCAATTTAAGAAGAGAAAAACAGAGATGTTGACCGTGATTCTATCACTGTAGCTTTAGTCGTTCGTGGCGGCAACCACTGTTCATGGCTATCAATAAGCTTATAAACTTCCCAAATTTGACAACATTCCTTTTTAACTTGTAAACCCTAAAGTCAACTTAAATATTTCAAAATCAACACCGAAAGCTCTAAATCTAAGCCTGAATCCTCTGATTTTTAACATTTTAACTACCATATTCTCAGATATGAGATTTCAAGTTTCCTTTTCAGTTGTTGTTTTAGGGTGTTTTTAGTAATTGCCAACTTAGGACTCGTTTCCCCTCCTTTTCTCGTTACCTCTTTAGTTCCAAATCTTAATAGCTAAATGGAATATGCTTTAGTTTGATGTATGCCATTGCTCACCCTTTTTTTTTTTTTTTCTCTATTGTGTTCTTATTCTTTTTTGTTCATTTCATGGGGGGGCTTTGGTTTTGACCAACCAAGATAGAAGCCTCTTTTTTTATCATATGGTTTGCTTATAGGATTCTCTTTTTAGATTAGCTTATCATCTCTTTTGATTGACTCTTTTAATTAAGGTATTGCTGCTCTGATGTGTGCTATTGACTTTACCATGAGTTGTTTTGGGGCTTCCTATGTAAGTATGGAAGGGAAAAAGGGTTTTACTTGAGATTTGTTGCTCCATAATAGGCTTGTCCATATTCACCTTTTCTTGTATGTATAATTGTATTACCAATGACAATTGGTTCATTGGATTTATTTCAACTACAATATCAGATATCAAGTTTCCATCTTCCCTTAAAAAATCCTAGTCTGTATTTTTTATTTATTTTTCCCCTCAAAATTGAGACCATTCGGCTACTCATGTCCAACGTGGCAAGTTAATTAATCACGTCACTTGTTCCATTAAGCCTGTAACAGAAAATGTTAGTGGGTGACTAATTTATCATTTTTTCTAAAGTTTAGTGATTAAGTTGTAATTTTTCAAATTTAAGGACTATTTTATTATTTTAATCAAATTTGAGTAATTGTCTATGTAGTTTACCCTAATAATTATTATTGTTTTCATATCAATTTTATCTTTAGGCTCACATTTTGGATTTCAAATTTGGACTATTATATACACATATATTTAAGGTTTATGTTTGGGCTGTAGCTTCAATACTAAGCCCTTTTTCAAAATAAGTCTCTATCATAATTGAGTAAATTTGGGGGGTCTGGTGATAGAGGTGAGCATGGGCCGGGCCGGGCCGGGTTTGGGTCGGGCTCAACTAAAAATTTAGGCCCGTTCATTGGGCTCGGGCGGGCTGGCCTAAAATGGGCCTAAAATTTTGCCCAAGCCCGCCCATATAAATATCCTAAAACCCGGCCCGGTCCGCCTACCATATTAATTTTTATATTATTTTATATAATTTTAAATATATATAATACATCAAAATATTTAAAAATCAAAATAAATATTTTTCAACAAATTGAAAATAAATTTTAAAAATATGTAGACTTAAATAACACTAAAAGCAGATTTAACTTAACAAGCAAATACCTCTAAAATAATAACAAAATTAACAAATGTTTTAAAATAATAACAAAATTAACAATAAAATAAGTTTTATATAATATCTAAACAATAACAAAAAATAATAGATTCATAATAGTAAAATGGTAGCAAAATAAAGAGAAAAAATAAGAAAATAATATTTAAAAATAATTTTTTTGCCTTTAATGAATTGGCGGGCGGGCCCGGCCAAAAATATCTTTGAGCCCGGCCCATTTTTAAACGGCCTAATTTTTTGTCCAAGCCCATTTTTCTTATATATTTTGCCCAAACCTCCCACATTTGGGCGGGCCTTCGGGCCGGGTCGGGCCGCCCAGCCCATGCTCAGCTCTATCTGGTGAAAGGTTTGGTCTTTTTATTTTTCTTTCCCTTTTTTCTTTTTAAATTTTAAGTATTTTTCACTAAAAGAAATTTAAAAACTTTTCTAAATCTCAAGAACTTAGAGTCGGTCTGGTTTCAGAAAAGTAATTGTAGTTTCCATTTTCCTGGAAAATTTCTGAAAATGATTTTTAGAAAAGGAAAATAAAAATATGTGAAAAATTAGAGAATTGGAAAAACTGTTTTGGAAAAATGAAAATGTTGAAAATAAAGAATATTTTGAAGGTTCATTTTATGCTTTAAATTCTTTTAATTTTAATTTTAATTTTATAACCTTTAAATCTTTTTATTTATTTATTTTCATCTTTAAAAATATAATTCGATTATCATTAAGTTCATCGTTCAAGCGGCGCGACTATCTTTATAAACAATTAATCTAATTATATATATATAAATCTGATTCTATAAGGATTATTTTTCCACAATATTTGCTTTGATTGTTTGATTTTTGGTTACCAAAGAGATTCATAAGACTCATAGACTCTTTCCTTTGCATGAATGCCTTCTGAAAGAATAGAGAAAGGCAAACTAGACAAATTTAGAGAAGTATGTCATGCCATCAATAGTAAAGTTGAGTGATCTTAAAAATCATCTCTAGCCTATGAAGTATGGACACAGACACGCAATACGGATACGACACGATACGAATACAGTAATACAGTAATATTTAAAAAATATGAAAATAAAAAATAACCCAAAACTCTGCTTCTCCTTTCACTCTCAACTGGGGTTTTTCAATTCGTCACTGTGTGCAAACCATGTTCGAATTTTTTTTATCATATTCCAGCATGTCCCATACGTATCCGGCGTGTCCGACGAATGTCCTTGTCGGACACCGATACGAAGAGGAATGAGCCGTGTCCGTGCTTCCTAGTCTACTGCACTTGCTCTTAGCCCTGATTTCTTAAAAAAAATAAAGACTGCAAAAAGCTCAAGAAACAAGGTTGTGAAGACTATGAATTACTTGGTGAAATATTCAAAACAACAACTGCAATTAGAAAGCTTCAACAATTATCCACTAAATATCCACTATGTTATAATGAAGAGAGATGCTTTTTATTTGGTTCTATACATATTGACTTCGGCGGCAATAGTTCAGATGGTGTAGGGTTTGAAAAAGGTAAAAGAAAAAAAACACAGTATCGATTCAATTTCCGAAGGTCGTTGATCTAGCAAGGTGATAAGATGGATAAAATGAAAGCATTCTTGGATCAGTGGGTATCCATATTGAGTGCAAAAGAAGAAACTGGTAAAACAAAAGCTGAAAAATATAAAGCATCTACAATTAGTATTGTTTTCGACCCTTATTCTATAGGAATATGCGTGGACCTTTTGAAAAAAAATGGAGTATGTTTCTTCACATTCTTATAATAAAGCAGTTGACAAATTCATATCTGCAGAATGGAGACAAATCTTTGTTGCAATGCCAGATATGATGCGAAAGGATTGAGTGGATAGTCTAGATTTGTTGAGATGACAAATCTGACATAGTGATGTTAACTATGAGACAAAATTTATTAGTGGTTATGGATTCACCCTCGAAGTGGTGCAATTACTTGAAAATTAACCAAATAAACTGTTAGCGCAAAATCTATCATGGAGTAATGAGACTGAGTGGTTGAAAAACTTATTAGCAAATATTCCATTAGGCACAAAACCAACACCTTCAATGTCTAAGCAGTATGGTTGTCAATCGACAATAGTCATTATAAAGAATAAAACTTTCAACTACAGAATAGAGGTATTCTAAATTTAGGAGTACATGGCACTTATAAATACCATGCAATGCATTGCCAAGTTGTCAAAAACACAAAAGGAAATCAACTATCATTCTCCTTCTTTCCCAATCGACATTCATCCCTCTTTTAGCTAAGTGATATTTTGTTATTCTTGCTCCTTGTTCATTTGTGAAATAGAAGTGCTTATTGAATTTTGTAAAATACATTTTCGACGAATTATCTTTAATGACAATCTCAAACATACCAACATGATGATACTTTTAAACAGGTTCAAGGAAATAATTAAGGTTTAATACGTCTGAAATCAATTAATAAACACAACTAGCATCATGATGAATTTAACATATCTATGTTTATTTTATACAACTAGTATATAAAAATGAGATATTACATGCATAATTCTTCATCTATTTCACTTAAAATTAAAGGACCTAAAAGTATTAAAAAAGAAAAGAAAAAAGCCCTAACTAGTTTTGGATTTAAGCTTTAATTTGAGATTCTTACTTCCAATTCCTAGTTGGTATATCTAAGATGTAAACTAGTGAGTATTTGCAGATATTGTATATCTGGATATCATGTAATTTATACTCTAACATCCGAATATCCTTCCATTTCCAACTCTTTTCCCTCGCTTATTTCATCATATTCTTCAACCTTTTTGTACTCAAAGGCACTAGAAATCCACATATAGACACATAGATTAATAGCACTCAACCCTGCCAATACCCAATAGAAGTTATTAAGATTTGAACGGTTCAGATTATCTACCAACCATTCCTTTCCATGCTTTGAAGTGATCATTTGAACCACTGAGATGATTCCAGTGCTGACAAAGCTCCCAATTCCCACTATACTTATATAAGCTGCTGCTCCAATGCTTCTCATTTCTTCCGGCATTTGATCGTAGAACAGTTCTTGTAATCCGATGATGGTGAACACGTCTCCGATCCCAGTGAGTACATATTGCGGAAGTAACCACCATATGCTCATGGGGATCACTGCTTTCGGGGTGTCAATTAGGCCGTGTTTTCTAGCGGTGTTCACTCTAGCAGTCTCGACAATGCCTGCAACGACCATGTTAAGTATGGATACAAACAAACCGATACCGATTCTTTGTAGCATGGTTATTCCTGTGGGGTTTTTGCTTAGCTTTCGGGCTATAGGGACGAAAACACAATCATAAACCGGGACCACGATGAGGATGGTGAGGCCTACTAGGCTTTGGATTGCCGCGGGAGGGACTTGGAAATTGGGGCCGAGGGATCTGGACATTGTGCTGCCTTGCTTGGTGAAAAATGTGTGCAATTGAGTTATCACTGCACAAAACATTAAGCAACTAACCCAAATGGGGATGAGTCGAAGTAGAAGCTTAACTTCTTCCACTTGGTTCAATGAACAAAGCTTCCATGGATTCCTGGATTTCCTCATCGCATCATCATTGTCAATCATCATTGCCTTGTCTAAAAATCTGCATTTCCAATCTAATATTAGTAACCATCATTTTTCTAAATTGATTATAAATATTTTAAAATTATAAAAAACTTTTAAACCATAATTAAATTCTAAATGAAAATAATAATAAAATTCATTTTAATCATCCTTTCGCTATTAATTGAATGAAAATATATAAATAGTAAACATTAGTTTATCCTTTTACAACGTAATTCTGTATTTGATAAATTAAAATTTGAAGTGTAGAAAAATTAAATATTGAATTTTTATTGTTAAATTTTATAAGTGCTCAATTTATATTAGAAAATTATTTGGTAAATTAGTAAATATAAGTATGAAATAGAATCATGTTGTTTGATAAAAATGAATACTGATTTTTAAATTTTAATCTTATTAGTACAATATTTTATATTATTTTGAATAGTATTGAATAAAAGATACACATGATAATCTGAATATTTTATTTTTTAAATAAAGAGAATGATTAGAGAAATCGTGATTCCACGTCATCCTTATCCATTTACAATAGAAAATGATAAATCAAATTTTTTCTCCTGATTTTTAATATTTTTAGTTGGATTTGAATGTTTTGATGAGGAAAAGTTGAAAATTAAGAGAAAAAATCCAATTTATCATGTAACTATTAAAAAGAGATAAAAGGATGAGGTGAAATCACATTTCATATAATTTTAAAAAAATAAATAAATTATTTGGAAAATGTTTATAGATAAAAAATATTTTAGATTATGTACTAATTTAATTCCAATTAATTAACTTATTGCATTGTTCATGTTTACAGATGAGATGGAATTGATTTAGCAAGAGAATAGGATCTTATTCTAATTGTGTGAACATCAATCAAGATTTAGAAATTGGCTGGAAAATTATTAAATAATAAAAAGGTAAACCTAAAGAAATATATTTCATATTATTTAAATGAAAGTGGTGATTGATTTTATCTCATTCATATAATTATACATAGATTCCTTTGCCTTTATTAATTAATTAACTAAATAAAATCAACTTTTAATTCCTTGCTTTATTAGATATTACATTATTTAATATATTAAATTATCTCTAAGTGGCTTATTTGATAAGGCTTGTAAGTAAATTATATTAATAAATAAAAGTACACATTCCAAACCCTTTTGATTATTAAATCATGATGTCCCGCTTAAAGATTTAGGGTTTTTTGAATGGACGTTTATCTTTAGTGCAATACGTTTAGTTTTTTTTTTATCTCACGTTACAATATTTAATCTCACCACCATCATTTGTCAATAATTACATCTTTTGTCAATTTAATTTTTACTACCCTTAACAGACTAAAAGTCAAGAAGGTACAATTTTGTACTTTGAGTAAATGGTGTTTTATAAAATAAAATAAAATAATTGGGTTACTTATTAAAATTGATTTTCTTCACATATTTACCATAAAAATGCCAAAATTGTATGATTTAAAAAAAAAAAAAAAACTCTTTTTTTACGAAGTATGCGGGAGTTACCTAAATTGATTTGTACGGACCAATTTGGGGCCCATGGTTTGACCTGGGACCCTATCATCCTCACAACATATGCCCCTGCTACCGTGCGACTCAGTCAACCGCCACTTCCTAGCCGCCGCGACAAAGACCTGAGCCACCCTGGTGAACGGGCTTCCCGTCGGGCGCTGCTTTCTATACCTCTTCATTCCTATTAGAAACAGCGCCAATGCCACTGCCAACGATCCTGCTAACACTCCAAACCCCGCCGCCCAACTAACATTATCCTACACGTCAATTCCCATCACTTTATATATTTTTTCTAAATGAAAAGGAAAGTAACGCTAGTTTACGGCACAATTTTTGACTTTTGAGTCAAAATTAGTGGAATGTTTTATTTTACCTGGAGGTAGATGACGACAACAATGGCGACGGAGGCGCCGGTTACGATCCCTAGATACCACCAGTTGAAAAATGAGCTTTTAGCTGCCTTCTCTTCTGGGTTGTTTTCGTCGAACTGATCGGCGGCGAAGGTTTGAACGCACGGTTTATGGCCACCTTCACCTATGGCTAATATGTAAAGTGCTGTGAAAAACACGGGTTTTCGAGAATGCATAGGAATTACTGAGACTGATAAACTCAATAACACCATTCCCTGTAAACATTCCAATATTATTAATTTAAGCAATCAACTAAAATATGCGATATAAAGTCTAGGTTTCAACAGTAACGTCTTTTAATTTACCAGGAAATAGATGGAAGAGGAAGCAAGGATGGTCTTGAAGCGGCCGAGATATGAATCGGCGACGAACGCTCCGAGTAAAGGGAAGATGGCGGAAACGCCAACCCAAGTATTGACGTTCTTAGCGGCGGCGGCCATCGGCTGACCGAGGTTGTTGGTGAGATAAGTGACGAGGTTTCCGGCCAAACCATAGAAAGCAAAACGCTCTGCCATCTCAACAACTGCATCATCAAAAGGGGTTAAAATACATACAAGAGAAGAAACCCAAAATTGAAAAGAGAGATGGGGATGGGTTTACAGATGACAAAAATGGCGGCGTTCCAACCACCTTTGGAGGTGTTTTTCTGAGAAGGGAGGAGCTTGCTGGGATTTTGATGGTCATTGTCAATGGCGACTGGAGTAACTGGGGCAGCCATGTTGGAATTTGGGCAGGTGGAAACAAATGACAACGTTGGGATACCCTTGGATGCTTTGCTCCAATTTATACACGTCAAACACCCAATTTAATTACTTCATATACTATATTTACATGTTGGTGTCAATTTAATTAAAAAATTATTTTAAAAAAATAAATACTATTATACTAATATTTTTATTTTTATATAAAATTTATAAAAAAAATAATTATAAATCACTAGGCTGAGACAAGAAATTAATGAATAATCTGGCCTTAGGGCATTTAACTCCATTTTATTTATTTTCTTTAAATATGCTGTATTGTCCCATTTTGCCAGGGTATCTTTAATTACAATATAATTAGATTTTTTATAATTATGGGTCACCAGTTATTTATTAAAGAAATAATATAATTTTATATTGAACTTTGTGTGTTGGTATGATAGTCGGGGTATTTATCGTCTCAAGTGTAACTTGGGTTCAAGTCGCATTAGTCGCGTTGTTGTTAAGGCTTTGTCTTCCTTTTTGTAATTCACCATAAAGTAATAGAACCTTGACACATATAAATGTCGAGTTTTTGAATCAGTAAAATTTATAGGAAAGAGGAAGAATATCGGGTAACTTTAAGATAGCACGAAGTTGTCGAGTTTAATGTGTCATAAAATGGAATAAAATTAAACATGCAAAGGATCAAAGTCCTACTACATCAAGTCAAGTATGTATCTATAATAGCAAAGTATACTATTCCTAAAGGGAATCCTAGAAAGTGTTCGGAAAGACCTCAACACCTATGAATATCGAGATTCTATTAATATGACTTCATCGTCAACAAATGATTCGATAATAGATTTTGCAGTTGATATTCTACACCAATAAGAAACTTCACACCTTTTGAGTGTTGAAGCACCCAAAAAATAACTATTCTGGAAATTAACTTTTCTACACACCTATTTAACGAGAAATGTGTTAAGGGAAAAATTTACTTACATCAGTATAAAATTAAATTAGTTTTACACGCTTTTTAAACTTTTTTGTATGATAAATATTTTAGCAATCGATTGTTGAATTTATTAATATTTTATTTGTGACACATGTAAATTTTTTCTTGATCCCATGTCTCTATTATATCTATCCAAATTATTGTATTTGTAAGATATATTTACGATTTAAAAGTTAGATATTTTAATTTACTTTGAAGTTATTTTGAATTTTAATGTAAATTTAATAATATTTATGAATATAAAATCAAACATATATTTAAATTTATTTAAGGACAATAAACATAAATAACAAACAAATATATTTTTAGGTTTTTTTATACAAGATTAGGGATAGGGATGAGATAACATGGTTCAAACTCGTATTAAACGAGTGTCTAATAAGAGTTTTAATCACCGTTCTATTCAAATCGAGACATATATTTTAACTTTAGATATAAGTAGCTAAACATAAACATTATTTATTATATTAAAATAAAAATAATACTAATTCATTATAATCCAACAACAAACAAGGTTTTAATTAGATTCAGACAATTTATTAAATAAGTTTCAAGCTATTCATAAATTAATTTAATTAGAAATATTAATGAATTAAACCTATATTCTATATTCAAGTTGAATTCCATTTAATAAATCAACAACAATATTTTATTTTATTTTAAATAACCAAATAAAAATTGAATGGTTCATTTAGCTTAGATTTTACTCAATGCCCTAAAACTTATCTCTCAAATTGCTTCACGCAAAACTATGGATGGTACCTGACATGTGGATCAACTAATAGTTCAATTTGCTTCACATGAAACACTCAGTTCATTTAATTTTATTCACAAATGCACTTTGACATGTGGACCGACTATAACAATAAATTGGCGTTTCAAATTATATTAATTAAATAAGTAAATTTATTAAGAGAGAACCGATAAAGTGAGCTGTTTGTAACGCGTAAATTTGTGTAAGTGTACATAGTCGTTATCAAGTAATAAGTAAGTATCGAGTTATTATCTCCACAGGAATTGTATTTGTGCTAAGTCACTTAATTTGTAAAATTATATTAACAATTTGGTAAATAAAACACAATATAATTGAGGAGTGGTGATTAAAATATATTAAACTAAATGCAATGATCCCTAATGGAAATTATCCTAAGTATGCAAACTATATGAATGAAATAGATTTTAGGAAAATTAATCACAATTTGTAACAATTATAACATAGATAAACTAGGACAATTACTTTAATTAAACTCAATTTATTATCAACATGCTTAATAACATTCGAAAAAACATTCCATGGAAACTCGATCTTTCATGAGTTTGGAAACTACATTGGTCCTTTCGGAATCCTTTACTTAGTAAATACACATTTTACTGAGCCTTATTTACTAAGGGTTTCTTAGCATTCGTGTGAGGTAACAGGACGTGTCAAGTTTGAAACAGTTTAATCACACAAATCTAAAAACTATGCAGATAATAGAGCTTGGTCAGAGTTGTTATGCAACCTACAATTTAATCGGGCCAGGATCTAAATTGAGCATGCACATTTCAATTATGTGTCCATTAGCAGTCGTCTGCTCAGGATCGCTCAGCTAATTTAGGTGCATTTCAATCACGTATGAACGAAATACATACTTGATTTTAATTGAAAACATGATCGATTGAGGCACAAACATTATAAGCATGAATCAATTAAATATTATTTAATCAAAGCAATCATCCTAGCTTAAATAAAATTAAGCTAACATTGTAGTAAATAAGAACAAAGAACACATAGCAAACATCTTTAGATTAAATTAAACAAAAGAAAGATTAAACCCAATTCAGATTGGCAGTCACCCAAGACTCTGACTGACGAGGCTCCTTCGTTCCTTTGCTTTGCTCCTTTGCTGATGGCTCTCCAAGGTGGCCGACCAAGGGTTCTTTAAGAGGCTTAATAGCTAAAATCTCTATGAAGAGGTGATGCTAGGCGTGGGAATGGAAAAGACTAAGAGAATTTGGAGAGAAGAGAGAATGATGAATGATGAGAATGAATGAGGAATGAATGAGGGAATGAGAGGGTCTTACTTATAGGTGAAGAGAGGGGGATAGTTTGCTAAAAATAGTGGATGTTAACCTCTTCAAATCTCCTCGAATTGTGGCCGGCCATGCTTAGTGGCTTTTGACCTGATTTTTGCTTGATTTTTAAGCAATTTTGGATGCCACACAACTCAGGACTGAGACTCGGTCAATCGTAAATCTTGGGCAAATCTCTAATTTCTTCAACACTGCAAGGACCTTGTGTAATTAAACCAAAGAATGTATTAAATGGACAGCCATGTGTAGCCGAATATTGGGTTGACTTGGTCTCCAATTTTGACGGTTTTTAATCCAAAGAAAGCTATCGGACACATCCGAATAAATCAACAAGTTAGAGGACCAAAGAATAAAATTTATCCAATTTAATTAATTAATTAAAACCCAAATTATTAACGAAATATTTTAAAATGAATTATTAAATATAATTTTATATTTTATTATTTAATTTAATCATGCATGGCCCATTGTATGTCTTAAAAATATAATATATTCAAATTAATATAAAATAAGCCATTTATTGCATGAAAATTATATAATAAAGCATAAAATCACATTTTAATAATTTCTATGTCCTAATTTCATATTTTCACATATTTCATTAATTTATTAAACAATTACTTAGTTTTAACAATGGATTTAAGTAAAATGTGATAAATTACATAGGAAAAATCCTATATATTTTTCATTTACACTATCCATGATTGAAAATATCATTTTATTATTTTTATAAAATTTATACTTATTAAGTATTCTCAAGGTTTACTCTAACTGTTTCCTTTCTTTGTAGATTGTTACTTTGTGAAACTTGCCGAGTCGGATTAGTGCGAAGCACACACTATCAAAAGACGGTAGAATTGTGCTCTTTGTGTCCAAATTTTGTGTCATGTATATAGGGGCACCTTAGTATGCTAATGGTCATTTTGGGATAGTTGGGTATATGGAAATTGTGGCATGGTTAATCTTGAGTAATATGATTTCCTTGTGACTTGGTAAATGTAAAGCATTGATCATGTTTCTTGCTAGTATGAGTGATGATATAAACTTATATGTTTTGACATGTGAAAGATTACAAATTAAAGTAAATAGGATAGTTAAGTTGATGTATGATTAGAAATGGTATAAATGATTGTCATACTTGAAACATATGTTAAGTGTATGGTTGTTTTGGTTCATTTCAAGATCATATGGATCCTTGATGCTCAAAATAAGTAGACATGCATATGTTGATCTAAGATAAGAAAAGTTGACATAGTTAGGTAAGTAAATGGTGTAATTGAATTTAAATAAATGACATAGATTGTATGTTATGTTAAATGGTTGAATTTAAATTGTTACAAGCTTGTTTTCGCATGGCTTGTTAGGTTTTGGTATAGGTGAATTGGAAAATGAAAGTATGTGATAATATGCTTTGGTTGGAAACACGTGAATAGGTACCAAATGTCTTAACTTGCCAAAAACAAGGGCAGCGTCACGACCATGAGTCCTCGACCTTGCAACTTAGTCTAACAGTGAGTGGTGTCGCGATGTGGAGGTTTTTGACATCGCGATGTGACTCACTAAGTTACGTAGTCGCGATGAGGGAATTATGAAGTCACGGTGTCAACCCAAGGTTTTAAAAACTTTACAAAATGGTCCTAATTCAACCTCAGGTTAGCAAAAGAGCTTTCGTAAGCTCGTGTGGAACCTAAAATGAATATGTTGCATAGTATGAATGTGAAATTGTACTTAATTGCAATGTGTATGACTGTATGATGTAGAGTTATTTGTAGTTGCTCCACCAACGAATGTAGCATCTTACAGCTCGAACCCGGCAATTGGGCTTGACGAGGGAGGTTACAATAAAACATAATAAATACAACATTGGGCTTATACATAGTAGAAATTAAACCTAAAAATCAAGCCCAATATGATATAAACTAGAATTAATGCCCGAAACTCGTAATTTCCTGTAATAATCCTGTCCAGAAATTATGCTTGCGCAGTCTTCACTAAAATTGTCACAACTTGATCTCCCGAACTCAAAATCAAGTGACTCAAAGTGCATTGCGAATCTAAGAGATAGATCTCCGATTGACATAAGGACATATTGACCATAAATGCTTGGATTCCTTTCAAAAATGCACTGCAAGTCAATTGATTATAACACATGCTAGCCGTGGGGTTTGATTGGGCTCCTTGAAGTGTAACGCCTGAGTTTGTTAACATCTTCCACGTGGGCTTGTTATCATGGATTGAGATTTTAAGGTAATGAATAAACTTGGACTCATCTAATTAATCCTCATTCCGTATTGAACTCCAAAGTCCATCATCTTGAAAATTCAACTTTTCTTTTTTAACTTTATTTATGATAAAGTCTTGAACGAATAAGTTGAGTTTTGACTTCAACTTCTTTGATTTGGATCTCGTGGTTGGACCTTGAGGGAAACTAAGTCTATCTCTATCATAGACCTTGAATTGGGTTGGGCCTCTTGTATTAGTAGATCTTGAGGATAGACTCAACGGAGATGCCAATGGTGATGCTTGATTTAGGAGTACATTTTATTGAACATTATCAAACTTTTTAATGCTTATATTAATTGGTATTTATGTAGGACTATTTTGCATATTATATTTAACATATGAATTATGTACTACATATTTGATGGTTAGAATAAATAAGCATCTTTTAGTACTTGATGATCTTTGTTTTATAAATTAATAGTTAATATTGTTCAATATATTAGTTTATAATAAAATTTGATTGGTTATGTTTGATATTTGGTTGTGGTTGTAGTTGGTATTTGATTGTTATTTGTAGTGGATTGATTTGTGATAGGATGTGATGAAATTTAAAATTTGCAGGGGAATGAGATAATATAGTATGGGTATTCTAGTGATATATATATAAACATTGTGATTGATTAAGAAAGAATTTATAATGGAAAAGGAAAGAGAACTTTACCAGAAAAAATCTGCGACGCAATTTTTGTCAAATTAATATTGTGGAAAAATTTAATTATGACAATAGTAACAAAAAGTTTGTGACATAATTTTAGGACCGAAATTAAATTGTGATAGAATTTAGTGACGAAAATAAAATGCTGGTGATTATTTATATTGTGACAATTAGCTGACCAATTTAACAATTAGTTGTGATAGAAATGAAAAAAATTCCGATGAAGCTTTTTGTTACAAATTTTGTGACAAAATATGTAAAATTTGTGACAAACCTTATTAGTGTAGGGTATCATCAACAAAAAAATCCGTCACAAACTCTGTTATTAATTTTCAATAGTGACGGGTGCATAGAATCTTGTGACGGGTTTTGCTTGTCACTTTTAAAGCATTTTATAGTAGTGTAAAATTATAAGTTCTGATCATATATGCTCTTTTTAATACGATACCTAAAACTACTCATACCCCCTCCCCAACTCATAAATTGGAGGATAATGCGCTTCAACACACTCAAACTCATATCTTCCTGTGTTGGCAACAATACCTATACCAATTAAGCTAAAACTCAATCGGCTGAATTCCAACTAATTTTATATACATCTCATTGTTATAATTTAGATACTCTACAAAATTTAATGAAAAGAAATCCAAACTTAAAATTTTAAATATGTTTTAAAATGGAGCATGAAGCCCCATACCTGACAACTTTCTTAAGTGAAACAATGCCATGTAATCGTTATGAAAATCCCAAAATGTTGACGTGGATGGTTTATCAGATTGAAGATAGTGGAATTTTATATTAATATTCCCATAGTTTAGTATTTTAATCTTCAATATTCTTATCTTTGTCAACAGGTATGTGCGGGGGCAAAGCCAAAATAATTTTTAGGGGGCGGATGAAATTTTAATTTTTTATAGTTTATATCTTTATAATTTGTAAAGGATTAAATTAAATTTTTATAATTTTAGGGAGGCCAAAGTGCAATTTTACCTTTACTAATTTAAAATTTTTAAAAAATTTTAAAGGCCTAAATAGCAATTTTACATTTTAAGGGAGGCCGAGGCCCATGCCAGCCCCCGGTTTCGTCCCTGGGCATGTGGTCTGTAGATATAATATTGGACTTCTAATTCAAGTGATTAGAGATTATCTTGACAACATGTTTTTCTTTCTCTGCTTTTATTTAGTGGGGTTATACATCTCTCTTCAGAGTCTTTGTTATAAATTTTAAAATTTTAAAGTGCATTTTTTAAAAGGGGACCAAATTTAGTTAGAAAGTCAAAAGGAATAATGGTTAAATACAATACATTAAAATGAGATCATTTTATTTTTATCCCTGAATTTGGGTTTCGTTAAGATTTGATAATGTAATTAGTGTTCTTGGAACATGATTGGATTAGAGTGGAATTAAACAATATACTAATTTTAATAGTGTAATTAGTGTTCTTGGAACCGATCGAAAACTAAGACAAAACTTGTAGTTGAACAAGTTAGAGCGATTTGATAAGTTTTTTTTTTTAATTTAACTATTTTTTATCTAATAGTTGAACCAACCAAACTGAATAAATTGAGAACCGATGAATTAACTGGTTCAACCATTAAAATTTTGGACAAATGAAATGTTTTATCATTTAAGCCAATAAAATTAAATCAAATTTTATGAAAGGTCCTTTTGACGGATTTAGTCCCTTCATAATAATTTAATTATAGTCCTTTTTTTTATTTTCAACCTTACGCCAACTTTTTTCTATTAATTTAGTTAAGTATTTATTTGTTCAAACATGTTAAAGATTTTCTTTACTTTTGATTAATTTGTTTCCAGAAAGTGACAAAAAGCAAATGGAAAATCCCTGATAGATTGGAGTGTATTCATATTCATCCAAGGAATGACACATATGACTTTTGGGAAGTTTGTGCTATATATTTCGACCCTACAAGATTGCTTTTTCTACAAATTCATTCTATTGGGAAGTTTGGATTCGATGAACCATTTTATGGGATAATCATTGCTATTTCCTTTTTATTTCCTAATTTGATTTCTTTGCTTAATGCTTAAAATATAAAGGAAATTATTGCATTTTTTACACACTTAATAATCATTTTAGAGTTAATTAGACTGAAATTGAATTTATTTGGTATAATGTTGTTTTTTATTCTTACTTTAAGTTTCTCAGGTTGCTGTCATTTTACGAAAAAAATATGAAAGAAAATAAATTTTCCCAGGCTGGTGTTATATGGTGCCGTAGGGGAAAATATTTTATGAAACTTATACACAACTTCAACATTTAAAAAAATTTCAACCATATTTCCATTATAGGATTCCAGATCTGAATTTTATTTCCCCTTCAGCACTATTACATTTCCGGAAGAAACAATAATAAATTAACTTTTAAAATTAGATAAAAATAAATACAACACTTGAAAATAATAGGCACAAAGCTTTGATTAATGAAACTTGCATAAAATTAGAAAAAATGTAACACCCTCGACCAGGCCGATCTGACTTAGGAGTTTTAACTAAGTTGAAGGCGTTACATTTGATCACCGAGGTGGTCCTGTAAAGATATTCTTTTTGAAGCGTTGATTTTGTATGGAAAACACTTTTTTTTTTTTTTTTAAGAAATATGTTGTAATACCCCAAACCCAACCTAGAAGTTAGGCCCGAGTCCGAAATGTTACATTAAAGGCACAATCCAAAACGATCTTATAATTTAACAATTTAAGGCCAAAAGCCTAAAATCTAAATATATCTTGTTAAGTTAAGAGGAAAAACCCAAATTTTAAGAAAACGATAAAATGTTGAGTTATCTCGAAAATCATGCTAACTTTAGAAATTTTATGAAATCTATTATGCGGATAGTTGAAACAATAATAATAACCCAAAACCTAAAGTCAATTAGGAGTTACATGGCCTTATTACAATCCAATGATAAAAAAAAAACAAAGTATTAAAAAAACATATTCATTTGAACAAATTAAAACATTTGATCAGCTTGTAGTATGGCCATCTCCGAGTCCTCTCCCACGTCGAGCTGTCTATTCAGGATTACCTGAAACAATAAATTAAAGGGTGTGAGTTTCGAAACTCAGTGTGTACAACCCTTGGCAATCAAATCACATACAAATATTCACATTGGGCCTAAGCCCTATCAAAATTGGTGGTCTTGGGCCTTAACCCATATTGAGCTCATATCATATATACACACAAGGTAATGCAAAATCTACCCCAAAAATCCATCCGCTACACTCACCATTTCCCTTCCAACCTTATGACTCCTGTGGGGAATTCTAGCTTGACCCACCCCTCCGCTACACACCAAGGGTAGCGCTTATCACAGATTATCGAACGTTACAAAGAAAGTCGCTAATCATATATTAGGCTTAAAGCCTCCGGTGGATCCATACCATACGGCCATGCGATCCTCAAATCTTCCTCCATACCATAATTCCCACCCATATGCATCCTAAGCAGAATATCATATGAATGCATCAAACACACGAGTAACATCCATAAACTCATATTCGTCACATAGGGGTATTCTCGTCATTTTACTACCCAGGGGTATTTTCATAATTCTACCCAACAGGGGTATTTTGGTAACTTGGCAAAATAGGGGTATCTTGGTAATTTTGCAAAATAGGGGTATTTTGGTATTTTACAAATCTAGGGCATTTTAGTAATTTTCAAATATAAGGGTATTTTAGTAATTTTACAATATACGGGTATTTGGTCCCTCTCGGGTTTTAGTTATGAACTTTGGCCCATCAACAAGTCCTCGCGGCTAAAGTGAACAGACACTATACACCAAGTAGGATTCCAGATATGAGGAGGTGGGCCACTGGGACCGCTTAAGTACCAAGCTCTCCCTAGATCCAATCCTAGATATGCGTATACCTATTGCCATACCCTAACCCAAATGACTTGTTCACGAGACATGTTTAATTGTTAAGTCTTATGAAATTTAAGAGTTGTTCAAACTAGGCCTAAGTCCATGAACCCTAGCATATTTGTTCACGCCCCATAAAGCCCATCAAACCCAAATTCCAACCTTTACCCTTTAGGCCCAAATCTTATCAAATGGCCTATTAGGCCCAAAACAAATCCAGATCGTGTATCATACGTGACTAACTCAATTCGTATAACAAACCAAACCATTCCATTAAACTTAGCCTCAGGGCCCACCATGCCCATTTAACCACTTTTGGCTTTTTGGCGTTGCCGATTTTGTGTGTGTAGTGTTTGTACACACCTGGTAACCTCGCGCGTCTGCAAACCCCTTAACACATACTTATCAAAAATTGAAACCTCACCGTACCCTTACCATGTGCTTCACATTCTAGTAGCCCTTCCTTTGCTACTATTTGAGATTATCCTCTAGATCTGCACCTAAACAACTATATCGTCAAAACCAAGTGACCCATATTGATCATTAGTCACCCCTATGAGCCACATTAGATTCAGCCATTTACTAAACCATGATTGAGTCGAGAACACTTACCACCTTGTTAGTAATCCTTACTTACCACGCTTGTGATTGTTGAGCCTTACCCTTGTTAATACAAGTTAATGACAAAGAGGGGTTAGATAGCCCTTCGGCTTTTAACAAAACACACTAAAAAGTTTAACTAAGCACTTACCAAAATTCTCCTTTGATCCTGTGGCTTAGATACCTACTTGAACAAGATTCAGCTTCCAAACGTGACTAAGAGTAGATAATAATTGATTGAGGTGGAGGAACAAACAAAAAAGAATTGGCATAAAAAGGGTTTCGATAAACAGGGATTTCGGCAAACAAGGATGGTGGTATTCGGCAATGGAAGAAAATAAAGATGAGGGGAAAAAAAGAAAGAAAGATGGAAACTCCAAGAACCCCTTCTAAGGATTTCGGCACCCCCTTTTATAGCCAAAGTCGAACTACCTTTCCCCCCACAGTCCTATTCGGCCCCAACACTTTACCCTTCTCATCTCCTATATTTTCTCTCTTATAATACCTTAATCTCATCTGAAATCTCCTCCACATCATCATCACCCCGCTATTAAACTCTCCACGGCAAGAGTACAAAACCAACACAACTCTTGCCGTCCACCTATGCAAAATAAAACACTCCAAAATACACTCCTCCTGCTCGAACCTTGGACCTCTTCAGCTTTCACACACACCACCTCATAGCTCCCAAGTGACGCCACTTTCCACTGGACCACAAGCCCATTTGTGTCCTAGTTTCTCTTAATCTACTTAAGAGGCCTACTGACTGAAGTCACAGTTCCCTTGGGGCTAAAACCAAAATTTTTCCTGAACCCTTACTTGATCCCAGGACTTTTCCAACACCCCTAGACATTCCAAATTCATTAACCCTCAATGCCCACATACCAATTTTTATTTTCTCACTCACTTAAAAAAATTCCTAAAACCCAATAGGCCCAATTCTTCTAGGCCCAAATTCGGGCATTACATATGTTCATTAGTTTAAATCGGCTTTACTTAATAAATTGATTACAACGTTATTAATGTGAAGTCTTAGGAAAACGAATTTTTTTAGGTATTCAAGAAAATACTTTATCAAAACTTTAAGTATCTTACAAAGCAACGGAAGACATTTAAAGTAATGATTTTCTAAATCGAAAAACATGCAAATATCAGAGTATTAACTAAGTGTCATGCTTTAAAATAAATAAACTAATCAATCCCAAACTTAAGATACAAAAGCAAGAAATTAATAATTACAATCTTGAAAATAAATGATAAATGAAAAAAAATTAAATAATAAAACAAGCTGCTAATCCAAGAGTCCTCCAACGCCATACCAAGTCCTAATTTTCTACGTTACCTAAGAGGTAAAGGAAAAAGAGGGAATAAGGTTACAATGGCTCAGTGTGAGACTAACTTATATATCATTATATATAATTGCACAAATAGAATAACATAGAAATAATAGTGAGTTAAGCATAACATATGGAACATATAGTAAACCAATGTATTTACAGTTTATGTATGATGCAAAGCAAATGCAAATTTCCCACCCGTCCATCCTATCCGCCTTCGAGCACCACTCAACACACCAAAACACATATAAAAAAACTAACCATCCTAGATTTTTTGGTAAAGATAGATGTTCTCTTGTCATATGTGACGATGACTTTTACTACAATAACTTACCATCCGGTTGCCTGATTTTGATGGCTTTTTACTACAATAAACTATCATCCCGATCTGCTCAATTTTGATGGCTTTTTAAACTATCATCACGACTTATCCGATTTTGATAACATTGTCGCCTACTTCGTGTAATATTGACTTTCGGTGTGGACTTAAATTGTCACTATCTCTTACAGAACTTCTCCATCCTCCGTCCTCCATTCCCATTTTTCATATGATTATTCACATATAATTTAGCATATCATGCTATTTTTCAACATTTAATGCTACATTTGATATTTTAAACTTATCATATAACAACATGTGTTTATGCACTAATTCACATCAATTTCACATAAGTTATTAATTTATAGGAATTAAAATAGTATTACATATACAACATCTTCATGTGATTTAACATACTTAGTTTGGCTAACACATTCATGAGTAGGGTTTATAGGGGTCACACATATTGTAACAACACCCCTAACTCGTCTCTGAAGCCGAATTAGGGTTACAGAGTATTACGACACATATCAAATCAAATGATAGCATAAAATAATTCAATTATTAAATTAAATACAAAATATTCAAAACCAGTCAAAATTCATAGCATATATATGATTACGGGCCTTATATCAAGCTTACGTAACCTATAAATCAATCTAGGAACAAGCAGGGACTTATTTGAAACAAAATAGAAAAATATAGAAAAACTTGAAAACAAGGGTTACACGGTCTTGTGGCTCAGGGACATGGTTGTATGGCCAAATCGTGAACAGTCCAAAAATAGGGTCACATGATCGTGTTGCAAACCATGTCTCCAGGCTGTGTAACAACTTGAAACCTTGTAGGACAAACCTGCACCACAATTAAATAGCCCACACAACCGTGTGGTGTGACCGTATGTGGTACACGACCGTGTGCACCTAAAATGACTTCCAAAACAAGCCAAAACAATGCCCTTTCCTTAGGTGCCAAGCCAAACCAAAATCAACCATTCACATGCCTTCAAAACACATTCAAAAAAGCTTAAAACATACCAAAACATTCAACCTAAGTTCCTAACCAATATGTCATCATTGACACCACATTTCATACACCAATCTAATTCACATTCAAAGGTCACTAGTCCTTGCCTTAAACATATGCCAAACCTATCAACTCATCCATTCTATTCACATTCAATTCTACCATATTTCAACCACTTATAAGAAACATAAACCAAATGACCAAAGACATATACATATGGACATATTCAAGTAAAATCAAATATATATGCACAAGTATACTCAAACCAAGTTTAAACAACATCATTTTAGCAAAAGAACTTAGATGCTCCTATTACATGCATGCCATTTATAACCTAACATCAAAATGACTGAAACATCTATCGGGATGCAGAACGGATAGTGTATGTGCTTCGACTTGGTTCCAACCAATCGAGATTTTCGATGATGTATAGAAAAAGAAAACAACTAACATAAGTAACTAGTGCTTAGTAAGTAGTGGCGACACAATTTGTACCATCTTTATTCTCTCAAAAAGAATAATTGGATGGTTGAGGGTTGATGATTTCGCTACTGACGGTGGGGTTGGTTGTGTAGCGGTGGCGGGCCATCCTAGGTGTTAGGAAGGCTATTGAATAGGTAGTCATGATTCTCTTTGCCAATCATAGGCCCTAGTTGAAGTGAAAGATCTCTGTATCAGGTTACAGGATTTGTTGTTAACTTTGTATTTTAGATTGGTTAATAGTTGTTATGCTTTCTGCATGAGTTCGCACGTCTTTCATTCAAAAATTGAGTAAAGATGCATGGTATGGTGTTTATAGTTTTCTTTTGATTTTTCTTGGTTATCTTTTCTTTGTTAGACTATTCTATTTGGTCTTTTATGGGGGTTTCTTTTGTATTCTTCTGCGTTATTGCGAATTGGTATTTTAGGTTTTCTTTTATTTTCGAGTTTAGTTGGTATTTTGGAAGAAAGTTTTCTTTTCTTTAGATTCGGGTTGTTTTGTCTTGGTGTTTTGACTCCTTAGGTGGTGTCTTGTTTCTCTAGTTATATAGTCGTAGTATAACCCAATATTTTGGATCTAGCTCACAGCAATACATGCCTTTGGCGAATCAGACTCAAGCTGAAGTTCAGAGGTTAAGAGACCAGATGGCTCAGATGCAAGTGAGCACAGTTGAGCAAATTGCTCAACTTAAAACAGAGGCAGCATCGAGAGCAGTAGAGGCTCAAAGAAAATATGATGAACTCCAGCTACAACTTAAAGTAAAGGCAGCAGCAAGGGAAGCAGAGGCAACAAGAAAATATGACAAACTCCAGCTACAACTTTAAAATATGATGAAGATGTTTCAGCAGAATCAATCGCAGAATCTGCCATCTTAGACTTTTGTTTTCTTATTGTGAGAATATCTTAACAATATAACTTTTGAATATAATATATTTTGTTATTTATTTATTAATTTAGACCATATACATATTTCTTTTGTGATAGTATCATTGGCGTTTGAAGTTTTTGGCTGGATTTGATGTTACAGGAAAATATATTGAAAATTCGGGTTCTATATGAAATAAAATGGGTTGGTAAAATCTGCTAAAGTTAGTGGCATTTTCTCACAAACGCCGCTAAAGAACATAATCTTTAGCGGCGCTTTTACTACAAACACTGCTATAGAACATGATCTTTGCGGTATTTTTAAAAAAAGCGCCGCTAAAAATTATGTTCTTTAGCGGCGTGTTTATGAGAAGCGCCGCTAAAGATCATGTTCTATAGCAGGGTCTTCCCACATAAATGCCACAAAATTTAGCGACGTTTTTTGCAACGCTTAGATAAGCGCCGCTATAGGGCCAAAAAACGCCGCTAAAAATTTGTTTTGCTAAAGGTGTTTGATATCCATGATGAATGGAATAAATAGGTAGAAAGCACTTATTACCTAATGTTAAAAAGATTAAATTGATTTTATATTTAGAAAAACCTATATTCAAAACATTTATTCAAATTATTATATTTAATTTTTATTTAAAATAATTTAAAAGAATATAAAATATTACATTAATAAATTTAAAATTATAAAATAAGTATGTTTCAAAATTGAAGATTTTATTATCAAAAATATAACTATATGTAATACGTAATAGTTATTATCGTAACAAAGAATTTTATAGAGAAAAGGTGAAGGATTCACTTACATAGTGTAAAAATTAAAGTAGTTTTATACATTTTCATAACTATTTATATGATTAATATTTTAACGATCATGCATATCAAATTTGATATAAATTTAAAACTTCTAATTATTTGTTTTATATAAAAATTCAATCATTTGAGATATATATATATATAGAGAGAGAGAGAGGAGGAGGAGAGGAGGGAGAGGGAGAGAGGGAGGAGAGGAGGGAGAGAGAGAGAGAGAGAGGAGGGGGAGAGAGAGAGAGAGAGAGAGAGAGAGAGAGAGAGAGATCAGATCGATTTAAAATTTTACATGCATGACAAGTACAATTATATTGATAAATGTAACGATTGAATTATTAAAATATAAACCATATAAATTGTCAAAACCATTTTTAAGTTTGATTTTAAAAAATGGGGGTCGACTTTAAAAAACAAAAACGAGAGTCGCCACCAATCCCTTTTGACTTAGGTGTGATTGGATTACCTTATAAAACGTTTTATTTCAAAACATTAATTTTGGTCCACTAAATATAAGAAAACGGGTTCGGGAGTATATGAAAAAGAATATGACAATTTTGAAAACGATCTAATATATATAATAACGATATTTTAAATAAATAATATATAAACTTAGAGTATATGAAAAATATAATAATAATTATACCAAATTTAATAATTTAGTACATATATAAACATAAACGATAATATATGATGAAAACGATTATATGTAAATAGTATATAAAAATTTAAAATAGAAATATATATATAATACAAGAATCATAAAAATTAAATATATATAATATAAACAATATAAATAATATATGTTATATGATATAAATAAATTTTATACAAAATAAAATTTTAAAAGTAATATATAATATAATATAATAATATATATAATATACAAACATTAAAAAACATATACCATAATAACTAATATACAAATTATAAAATAATATTAAATAAAATAACCTAGTATAAATGACAAATAGTTAATAATTTAAAACATATATGTATAATATTAAAAATTAAAAATAAAAGTGAAAGTAAAAATAAATAAAAAGAATTGAAGAAACATGGATCAAATTAAAATATAAAAAAAAAACTAAGAATAAAATGTAAAAAGGATGACATTGAAGTGCGCTACAAACTGTAGGGACCTAATGGGCAATTATGCCCTGTCTCCTAAACGGCGCCGTTCTGTTATCAGCCTTTAAATAACCCGAGGGACCCAATTAAAATAGAAACAAACTTTCAGGGCTAATTTGAAAATAAAAGAAGTGTTTAAATTAGACGAAATTAAAAATAATAAAATTGCAGAGGGACTAAAATGGCAAATTTCTCTTTTTATAAAAACACGGATCCTCCCCTAGTTTTCAGGTCAACGCGCGGATCCTAATCCCCGAACGACGTCGTTTTGTGCTTATTAGCTTAAGCAAAAATGGCGTTGTTTCAATAATGCTATATAAATCGCTTTCATAAAAAAAATCATTAGAATTTGGGGTTTTTTTTAAAAAATCAAAAACTGTCTCAAAGTCCTCCCCTCCTCTGTCCGGAGTCTGGTCATCGGACTCATGGGCCACTGCCTCACGCGCCACACGCGCTGCCGCAATCGGCGGCCGGAGAGACAAATCTCTCTGTTTTGAAGCCAAAGCGAAGGTAGTTTTCTCACCTTTTTTTTATTTTTTAGTATTTGTATATATATAAAAAGAAATGGCATAGATCGAAAAGAAAACAAAATAAACAAAATAAAATGAAAATCACCTCTGCTGTTGGGTTTTTCTCTGTTTATTTCAGTGTATTTGCATGTATTCTTTTTTCTCTGTGCCCATATTACAGATTATTGTAGGGCTTTTATAGTCCCCCAAAAAAAGGAATACAAAGATTTTGTCCTGTTTTGCCATGTTTGTTGCTCCTTTCTTTCCTTTTCTGCAGGCGAATGATGAGAAACACGGCGGTGATGTGGAACGCTATCCGCACTAATTGCGGCTAGACGAGGGGCTGATTGAGGCTTGCAGCGCGAGGGAAACCCTAGGGTTTGGGGTTTCCAGTTTCTGGAAACGAATTTGGGCCATTGGGCCATTCGATTTTGGGTTTTAGTTTGGGTCAATTTTTAAGTCTGAGGGTGTAATGGGCCACGTGTTTAGGTTTAGTATTGGGCTAATTAGGTTTGGTAATTTGGGTTTTGGGCTAATTGTTTTGTAACTGGACTGTAAAAAAAACATTGGTTTTTATTTATTTTTATTATTTTATTTTTTCTGATTTGTTTTATTTTACACGAGCCCGAACAAAATGGGCTTATTACATAAATAATTACGAAAGTACGTAAAACTACTTTAATTATATAAAGATTATCAAGTCGAATTATATGATAAAGCTACTTATTACCGAAAAGTTGGCTTGGATCAAATAAATTTTTTATTCTATTAACTAGGATTCAAAAACTCAACAAGTTTTGTGTCTATGTTATGTGCCCTCATAAAAGACAAGACAAAATTTTAGAGCTGAAATTGAAAACCTATTTATGAAATTTAAATTTTAATTGTAAAATTATTAAGATATATTTTATACAATATTGAGAATTATTTATAATTTCTCCAACTTTTAAATAGAAGGAGATAAACGTGCTTTAGCACATTGAAACTCACGTCCTCTGATACTGACAACAATATCAATACTAACTAAACTAAGTATAAAATTTTAAAATATTTTCTATCTACACTGTAGTAGCCCATTTGTACCCGGGCCCAAACAAAAAAAACAAAATAAAAAAAAAAAACCCAATGTGCAATTTTTGTTTTTACAGTCCATTTACAAAACAGATTACCCAGACCCAACACCCTGTTACACCCACAGACCCAAAACATTGAAACCTGGCCCAAACTAATACCCAAAACCCGAATGGCCCAAAGGCCCAAATTTGGTTTCAGAAATCAGAAACCCCGAACCCTAGGGTTCTCTCCTCGTGCCGCAGCATCCAAGACTGACCTTCCTTGCGCCGCAATCAACGCATGGATAGCGCTCCATCGTCGTGTTTTTGGCCATTCACCTACAAAACAAGGAAAGAAAATGGCAGAAAACAGCAAGAACGGAAGACCATATGTCTGTATTTATTTTTGATTTATTAATCTGTAAAAGCATACAATATACGGATATAAAAGAGAAAAGATATTAATACACAAAAATGCATAAGCAAAGGTTTTTTTCTTTTCGTTATTTTTCTTCTCTTTCAATCATGTTTCTTTTTAAAGTTTTTTTCCTTTTTACATGTATTAAAGTTTATAATATAGTTAAAAAAAGGAAGAAAAACTACCTTTTTTGAAGTTGGGATACGCACGCATGGCGCCGATGACAGTGGACCACCAATCGTCAAGGACCTCACGGACTCAGCCAGTGCGGAGAAGCAGAGAGTTAAAGAATCGAAAAATTTTACTTTTATAAGTGATTAAACGACGCCTGCTTTTAGGCCTTGGCCAAACATGCCAAAACGACGCTCTTTGAGGCTAGGATCCGCTAACCCGACTCGAGGAGAACCGCGCTTTCATAAAAGGGGTAATTTGCCTCTTTGGTCCTTTCAATTTTATTATTTTTATTTATAGCTCAATTTAATCCTTGTTTTTTTAATTAATTTTTTTATTTAGTCCTTCCGCTTTTATTTTTTATTTTAATCATTTTAATATTATATCAAACTATTTCATTTTATTTCAATTTAATCCTTGTTTCCTTAATTAATTTTTATCCTGTTTTATTTTTTATTTTAATCATTTTAATATTATATCAAATTATTTCATTTTTTATATAAAAATTCTATATTATTTTATGTTTTAAAATTTGTATAGTGTATGTTATTTAAATTGATTTATTATTATTATTATAAAGTTCAATGTATTGTTTATTTTAAATATGTATTATTTTTATATGTTATATCATATCCCTTATACATATATTTTATATATTCAAGTTTTATATTATTTGTTTAAAATATATATTTATTTTATTATATATATATATATCCATTTCATATTTTGCAATGTCATATATGTTTTTTAAATTTGTATTATTAATTTATTATTTGGCATATGTCATTAATTTTATATTAATGTTTTGTTTTATATTAAATCTTGCATGTAAAGTTTCATATTTATTTAATAGTTTTCTTTTATCTTTCGTTATTTATTGCTTTATATCTTTTATTTGTTTATCCATGTTCTTTCATTTATTTATTATTTTTATGATTACTTTAGTATAGTTATTTTATTATTTATATTATTCATTATCTTATATTATTATTTATTTAATTGTCTATATTAGTATTAATCGTTAATATGACTTGTAATTATGGTGAATTGATATTTAGTATTTATGTTTTGTAATGTATCAATGCCATGTTTTACTCAAATAATTCTTAAAAATGCATTTTGTTGAATCAACTCATTTTATTCAAAGGTTTTTTTTAAATATAGCGATATATGATATTTGGGGACTTCGAGAAAAAATATAACCTAACTTACTGGGTTTTAGTTTTTCTCATAGAACTTTAGTTATCAAGTATCATTTTTTTAAAAACCCATAAACTTCAAATCAAAACTTATTATCGAAAATTTAAAATGTTATATCTTAACTTATTAGATATAATGTTTCGCATCTCGAGATAAGGATTTTTTGCAAATAAAGGCAAGTTTAATTTCGAAATCTTGAGATGTTACATCCTAACTTATTGGGTGTGGCATTTTATTTCCTTGAGATAAGTGAGTCTTTATTTTCTTTCAATTAAAAGAATCATATTTTTAAAATCTTCGACATTAGGATAATAACTAATCAATCCGGTACCAATTTTGGGCGTTACGAGGGTGCTAGTCCTTCCTCATACGTAATCGACTCCCGAACCATTTTTCTTGAATTTCGTAGGTCAAAATCAATGTTTTAAAATAAAACATTTTATAAGGTGATCTAATCACACCTAGTAAAAAAAAAAAAAGATCGGTGGCGACTCTATTTTCATTTTTAAAATCAATCCCTATTTTTTTCAAAATAAATATAAAAAATACTTTTGACATACACCTCTACTTTGTAAACAAAGTAACTTTTATTGTTTGGTACACAGCCAAACTAGACCAACCCATGACTAAGGTTTTTTTTTTTTTGTTTTTTTGTTTTTTCAAATATTAAAGCTCATTTCTTTTTCTTTTTAATGCAAATCCTCTATAAAGAGAGAAAAGAGAGAGAAAAGTAAAAGGAATCAATTTTCTTTTTTCTGTTTGAAATTAATATATTATGATTTTTTTCTGTATATATTATAGAATTATTATAAAATATACCACAATCTAATCCGTTCTGGTGATCTGAAATCTGACCTGATCAAGAAGAAAGTCCCTTTATATACATTTTCAATGACCTTCTCAAGAGGGGGCTGCTCTCTAAAAACCTCTGTATTTTCCATCTCTTTTTCTCATAAAAGATAATTTTCCTCCTGAAGAAAGGGAACTTACCAACTAAATATGATATTCAACAATGCACTTCAAAATATTTAATATTTAAAACTGTAAAATAAATATAAAAATACATTAATTATAAAAAAAATAAAAAAGATTCAAAAGTCTAGATTCGGATTTGTGTGGAATAATTAACATACAAGCAATAAGATAAAGCATATCATTGAAAGATTGGAAATGAATTAGGCCAAAAGGGAAGGAATAAGTAAAAGATTTATATATATATATATATATATATATACACTTTGCAAAAGTATATTTTCATGTTCTTTGCACCCAAACATTTAATAAATAATAAATCACTAAAAACTATTTTCAACGAATTTTTCGTCGGAATTTGGAATAAAATCTTTGGATGAAATTTGTGAAGGACAATAATAACTTTTAACAATCAAATAATAATAATTAGTTTACTATCCCCACTATGTTAAATAAATATATAATCACTTACATCAATTAATTTATTTTAAAAAATTATTTTTATTAAATCAAATGAAAATTGTGTTAGGCATAGATTATTTTAGATAAAATTATAATTATGGTGTTTCCATTATCTTTAAATTTAAGATTTAAGATTTATATTTTATTTTGATATAATTTGATTCCTTTAGATAATATCATTTGTTAGTTAAAATAGTTTATACCCTTAATTATTTCGATTAAAATGTTGAGGTCGATCTTTTCTTTGAAAATATCCATTTCAATTTCATGCAGATATATATATTTGTGCTAGAAAAGTGTTTTTAAGAGAAATCCATGTAATCATTTTGGCTAAGTAACACCAGTGTAAAAGTAGATGATCAAATTATGTCAAATTAAAGTATAAAACTAAACCACAAGTATGAGCATAATAGAAAAATCGAAACTAGAATTTTACCATTATCTTATAATGACTTAAAAAAAGAATTGTGTCATTAGTTAGCCCAAATAATTAATCCTATTAATAATTTCCGTAATTGATGTGAATTCTTTTAGAAAACACTTTTTCCTACTTATCATTAAAATAATTTTTGTTAAAATAGTATTTTTAAGAAATCTACAACAAATTTTTAATCAAAGTAGTTAACAATATTACTTATTTAAATTAACGAATAATTTTATAAAATATAAGACTAAATTATATAAAAAATTAAATCTTAAATTGAGAAAATTTTAAGAAAAAATAAATTGAGGCACTATAGAGGAATAAAAATGAGATTTGACCATTCTGGCTTGGTGGAACATTGTCAACACATGAAGAAGTCTTCCTTTTTCTTTTGGCGAATTATAAGAGTAGGGTAAAGTCTAAATAACAACGCGATTAATGTGATTCGATCCTAAGTTACATCTGGAACAATAAACACTTCACTCATTAAGTCAACACATGAGATTCAAGAAGTCTTCCTTTAATATATCGGTATAATAATAACTTTTCCACGAGAATTTTCGAATAATATATATATGTACACTTGTATGTATATACTTGTGATAATATCTTGGATAAGCATTTCTAGAAAAAGAAAGATAAACAGCAAAGGTATCATATAATTACAGTTTTTTCACTTTTACTTTAGGACAAATACTAAAAGAAAATAATATTCTAAAAAGGTACAGTAAAAAGAAAGAAAGTAAATCACAAAATCTATAAAGATGCGTTTGTAGTAAAAGATAAGGCAAAAAGCATGTGGAACTAACCACCATCTTATTTTTCAATGGAAGAAATCTATTTATAAAGTTTATACCTAAAAATAGTGTTACATATTTTTATAATTTTTATTGTATTTTGTATTCTATTCATGCATATGATACATGTATATGTTACTATTTTCATATGTAAAAGAAAAACTTTTAACCGTTAAACAAATACATTATTTTGGATCAACATGATACGTACATTAGATCAATTTGAAAATTTACATACATCACAAGTATAATTACATTGATAAATGGATTTGTTATATTGATCTAAGAAAGATCTAATGTCTTTATGATATGAAATTCTTCATAGTATGAAGTTAAGAAAGTGGGAATAGTGGTGGATTGGTGTTCAAGATAGATTTCGAGAAAGCTTTCGATCAATTACATTAGAATTTCTTGTTAATGGTTACGAACCACATGAGGTTTAGGTGATCACGATTGTAACACTTGACCGAATGGCCGGACGACCAACCCTTCGTGATTTAAACTATCATTATAAGCAAAAGTAATTTAATAATTAATCAACAATTCCATAGGGTTTTGCTGTGAAAACATAATATATAAAACAACCTTGTGATAATATTAGTCTTTTTATAATAATCTGTTCATCTAACTTCATGAGTCTAATTACAATTTGAACTAAATTTGAAGAGTTCTTATACAAGTACAAAATAGAAATTTAAACTACACGTTGCCCCTATATCTACACGTGTTACAAAACTAGGGGTGAAATGCTCACACAAGACTTTGAAGATTTTGGCTTAGCTCCCTTTTTCTCACAAACAAAGTTTAGAAATACCTGAAATGAGGAAGAGAAACATGGTAAGTTCATGAGGAACTTAGTGAGTTCTAAAAATAAGTTACTTCAATTAAGAATTTGCCACAGATCTCGTTTAGACAAACTTGTGCATTCATATTCCACAACTTATATTTGGGCTTAAACATCATAGAGATGCAGTACATAATGCATGAGAATTTCTCTTGAGAAAGATCATGTAGCATATAGTCTCTTCGTACAGACTTGATGCGTATAACTTTAGTATAAAACCCACGGAATGGAGAGAGTCACTTCAAATTAATTTGGCAAACAATCATGCGGACTCTTTCATGGGGATTCTTATATGCAGATTCATACTACGAACTTGTAGAAGAAGAACCATGAATATGGAAAACTCATACATGCGGATTCATAGAAGATGATTCGTAGATATGGAGGACTCATACATGCAAATTTATAGAAAAAAAAACTTCGTTGGTGGTCAGGGCACCCTATCTTTAGAGATAAAAATGGGCGTGTACTTTTGTACGTCATATGCCTACTTTTTTTTTTTGAAACATTTTCAGTTATTTTGGTAGACAGAGACGGAATTGTTAGAGCATATGTCCCTTTTAGAAGGGTAGAATCAAATTATAGTGTCGAACAAGTAGGTGTAACTATTGAGTTCTATGGCGGCGAACTCAATGGAGTGAGTTGTAGTGATCCTACTACTGTGAAAAAAATATGTTAGACGTGCTCAATTGGGTGAAATTTTTTAATTAGATCATGCTACTTTGAAATCTAATAGTGTGGATAAAGTAGATTCAAACATATGGATTCATAGAAAAACTTCATGGATAAAACATATTCAAACATGCGGACTTTGTCACGGACTTCATATGGTGAAATCTTACATATAACTTTGATGTATAACTTAAAGAATAAGTCCATCGAACTTTCATAACTGACATATGTCATGGCCACGGACATGGACTTGCTTATACATATGAGGCTTAAAGCCTTAGACTCTGCATAGTCTCTTACTTACATAGAATCCATGCAAGGTTTTCACATACTTGTGCGCATATATCTTCATACAATCCAACAAACCTCCGCAAAGTCAAACACCATGCATATACATTCTTCGTACAATCTGCTCGAACCTCCGTAAAGCTAGGTAACATGTGGCACGGAGTGCACAACGTGAAATTTCTTCATCTTTTATTCGCCAAAACATCCCTCCATGCTCTACATATCATTCTTATTTATGATAGACATATAACAAGCATTCAACATCATTCTATTGATAACAAAACATAGATCATACCAAACATATCATCTAACAGATCATTCATATTTGAGTATGTTGTACAGATCCAATGTGACAATGAATGTGTTGTTAAACTTGCTTCCAATCCTATCTTTCATGCTCGAACAAAGCATATAAAAGTTCATCATCACTATATTCTAGAGAAAGTGTTGAATCAAAAAATTGAGCTGTAAAGGATCTCTACAAATAACCAAGTGTCAGACTTTTTCACAAAAGCACGGGGAAAGTCTAAGTTTGAAGAATTTAGAACTGCACTTGGAGTTGTTGATTGTAAGCATGCACCAAGGGGGAGTGTCAAAATTTTAGTGCATCTTACATAAAATTATTTTCCTATTTTGATTTTAGTTTTTACCCAATCAAATGATTTAGTTTCGTGTTTTATGGGAGACTTGGTCAGTTCTTAGAGACTTGGTAGTAAAGTCAAGAAGAATTTGTTTTGGGTAGTTGTACTTTTTTAGGGGTAGACAGTTAGTAATTTTAGCCCATAAATTTTCTATTATTTTTTTTGGTAGTTCGAAGCAATAAAAATCAGTCTTTCTCTAGTTTATTTCTAATTCTATTTTATTCCATATTGCAACAACGTTTTTTTTTTTTTAATGTTTACCTAATCCGCTTCTTTTTGATCCCATGATCACTATTGCATCTTTTGTAATGTAAATGATCATGAACTTATAAATAGTAATGATTAGTCATTCATTCCAAACAAATGACCCATGACCACGTTCCATTTTCATAATTTATACAATATCATTGAAAGTATACCGTTTACTCTTGTCGTAACCATTTTTGGATAACATAAATGATGCGGTCGACTCAGTTTTAAAAAAATGAAAAGAAGGAGTCGCCACCGATCTTTATTGATATGAGGTGTGATCGGGCCACCTCGTAAAATAATTATTTTAATAAACAGTTTGATTTATCAAAACAACGATTTTGGTCTCTGAAATCCGTAAAACGAGTTCGGAGTTACACGACGAGGAAGGTTAGCACCCTCGACACGCCCAAAACGGTACCAAATTGATTGATCGATGTCCTAATGTTGAAAACTTTGGAATGATTCAAAATAGATAATTTTGATTTCCAAAACTTGAAGGGGTCAAAGGGACATTAAGACTTTCTTATTTTCAAGAGATAAAGCATTATGTCCAATAAGTTAGCGCAATACTTTAAATTCGAAACTAAGCTCGCCTTTTAAAACTTGGCTTTATATTTGAAGAGGATCTCCCGTCATTTGTCAAACGAGAAGTCGAACCAGTAAGTTAGGGCTCGTTTTCCCGAAGGTCCAAATTAGGAATATTGCCTCTATTTTTGAAGAAAGAAAAGAAACTTATCTCGAAATATCTGGATGTCGAGTCCAGTAAGTTAGGGCGCGACATTTTGAATTCCCGGGATTAAGTGTTTTGTTTAAAATTTGAATTGCGATTTTAAAAGGGACATCCCGTTGTTTAGCTTAAACAAGAAAAATCGGAACCCAGTAAGTTAGGGCTCGATTCTCCGAATTTCTAAATACGAAATATTAGTTGTTATAAAGCTAAGACATCGAGAAAGATTAGTACGACAGTGATAAGAATATTGATAATAATAACAATAAAGGAAAATAATAATAGGTAGTGGTAAAGTAAAAGTATTACGATAATAATAGTATACATTAACAAATAACATGAAATAACGATAATAACGATGATATATAAAAATAGTGATGGCAATTAATGAATGAAACAAGATAAAAAAAATAAAAACTATATATGTGTGTATATGAAAATAATGATATGATAATAACAATAATAATAATATGAGAAGAATAATAATAGAATAAACAAATAATAATAATAATAAATATGTAACATAATAATAATAACGCATAAAGCAAATATAATGTAACAATATAGGAAATAAAGTAAAATAATAATGGTAAAAATAAACGTGACATATAATAAAATAATAAAAACAACCTTGAGAATAATATTTAACAACTATAATAATATATAAAAATAATAATGATAATTAAAAGCTGTTTTAACAAAGATAATAATAAAAATAATAATAAAGTAATACAACTAATAATAATAAATAATAATAATAATAATAGTAAAAAATAAAATACTAAATAATAGTAATAATAAAATTGCAAAATAATTAAAAAAGGGCTAAATTGCATTAAAATGGAAGTTTTGGGACAAATTATATGAAAAAATAATATGGGATTTGAAATGAAAAGCGAAATGGTGAGGGACGAGGCTAATTTTCCCCAATGAATTAAACGCAGCACTTTGAGGGAGGGACCAAATCGCGAAACCGTGCAAAATTTCAGGGCTAATGTGCCAATATTGCAAACTTGATTTGAAATACTAAACATGTGGAAGGACCAAAAGGGCAATTTTTCCAATAAATGAAAAAACATGCGGATCTCAGGCGGGTCCGGTCAACGCTGGATCCCGAGGGTGAACGACGTCGCTTTTGGGCATTAAAGGTCCGCCCCAAAACGACGCTGTTTTGAGGGCTATTTAAGGCCCTAAAGTCGAAAAAAAATCATTTTGAGTTGCTTTAAAAAAAACTGACCTCCTCCTTTTTTTCTCTCGCAGGTCAAGGGAGAGGGTTCGATCGTCGCCCGGTCACCGTCTCCGTCCGCATACGACGTTGTCACGGCCACCAATGTACTGCAGGGTTAATTTCATAAAAGGTATGTTTTTTCTACTTTTTTTATTTTATGTTTTTACAAGTTTATATATATATATATATATTGTATATTTATAAATAAAAGGGATTTGTAATAAGAAATAAAAATTCAAGAGTTAAAAAAATCACCTTTTTACCTCTGTTTCGGTGTTCAAATCTCTTTCTTTTAGTGTTCGAATCTCGTTGTTTTTGTGTTTGCCAATCTTTTTGCTTAATCTCTTTCTGTTTTTTATTGATCAAAAAAAAGAAGGAAAAAAAAAGTCCCCCCTCTTTACAAAGAAGTTCAATCGACTTTTATAGCCATTTTTACTTTACAATTTGCCACTTTCTGTCTCTTCCTTTTTAATTGTTTGCAGGGTTGGGGCGGTGTTGGGCGGTGGACATGACCACGGCGCAGGGCAAGTGGTTGTCAAAAGCATCAGAGGCGGCGCCACTTGGGGTTAAGGGAAAATTAGGGTTAGGCTTTTGTTTTAAGGGTATTGGGCTGCTGATGTGGGTTAGGGGTAGTTGGGCTATTAGTGGGTTAATTTTTGGGTCTGGGGTTATATGGGTTTGTTTGGATATGGGCCGGGCAAATTTGGGTTTATACAATTCTTTTAGTCAATCTATGAATTTCACTATTGTGAATGATGTTATGTTATACATAAGTCATGTACCCATTATTTTTCGGCCCACTTTCATAAGAGCTTAGGTTTTCAATATGCCAAAGCACATGAGCTATGTAGAGATGGTCAACCACTCACAAAGAATTGAGGTAAGTCACGCCATGAGTATCACAAATGAATAAATCAATAAACGAATCTAGGATAAATTCAACTTGGGTCTAGTTTGATGTATTATCAATTAAGACAATATCACACCAATGTTTTTATCTCTTAGTGTCATAGCAACGGAAGTTATCTTCCCATTTTTGACTTATAGACAACATAATACTCCCCTATTTATTTTGAATTTTCAATTTGATTCTTGCAAACTATGAACAATTTAAATTACGCATGACACAAGTTATCTTTTCACATTATAATTCATTCTTAAAATGCAACTTAATATTAGTTAAATCTTAAGTAATCAAATAGCTAATATTTGCTTTCTTTTCATGCAAAAATATTGAGGACAAACATGCAAAGATATAAATAATTAATTATAAGAAAATTTATTTATTCAATCAATCCAAAAATCACAAAGTAAAATGACAAAATTAGAACACAAATCTTAATATGTTGATGATCAAGACACGATTGAATTCCCACACCAGAACTCACGACGTTTCCTGATTAGTAATGGTAAGTCGTATATATTGTCTCTATGGAAAAGGACCAAATAGATTCATTGACGTAGGTCAAAACGTCCACCGATATGTCGAGTTTGACAACATCAACACCACGCTCAAATCCTGAACCTACTATCGCATCTCGAGTCTGTACGAAGCCCAAATTGCCCTGGCCCATATCAGTCCCAACCAAAACCAAACCCTCCTAACCCATTTTTTTTACAACCCAACAAACCCATTTTTACAACCCAACAAACCCAATTAACCAAACCCAAAACCTAACCCAATCAGCCTAATTACCCTAGCTCACTAAACAAATCAGAAACAAGCAAAACCATAGCCACTTGTCGCCGCCTAGCCCTCCCGACTCTAGTCTTTGACCACCACTTGCTCGACCCCGCCGAGGCCACCGCTCCACCGCCTTTCGCATGTCTTCCCACTTGCACCTGCATTAAAACAAGAATAGACAGAAAGTAGCATTGTAAATGGCTATATAAGCCGAATGAAATACCAGTGTAGGTCTCTTCTTTTTTTTCGATCAAGTAAAAAGGACAGATATTCAAACAAAAATAGATTTGCAAATACAAAAACAGAGGCGAACATAAAACCAGCGAGATTCGAATACCAAAGGACAGATTTAAACACCGAAACAAAGACCGAAAAGGTGACTTTTTTACTTTTAAATTTTTATTTTTCGCTAATACAAATCCTTCATTCGCGCAAAAATACCAAAATACATAAACTGGTAAAGCATAAAATAAAAAAGAAAAAAAACATACCTGTTACTAATTTTCTACCGCCATCAGGCGATGGCAAGCATCGGCACGCAAGACGACGGTGGCGGTCGGAATCCCACCGGACTTTCCCCCTGCAGAGAAAAAAAGGAGAGAAAGGAAATGTTTTTTTTAACTCTCTGCACAACTGATTTTTTTCAAAATTTTGGGCCTTTTATAGCCACCTGATACGACGTCGTTTTGGGGCTGGCCCTAACGCCCAAAACGACGCTGTTGCTTCTATAACCCGCAGCGCTGACCGACCCGATGAAGGATCCGCGTGTTTTCTCTGAGTGGGCTAATTTCCCACTTGGTCCTTCCGCTTTTTCAGGGATTCAAAATCAGGTTTTTTGGTATTTTAATTGGACCCCGAAATTTTGCGTATTTTTAAAATCGGTCCCTGCTCAGGCTGCGTGTCTTAGAGGGATGGGCTATTGCCCATTTTGGTCCCTAATGTTGGCTACGCATCTCGAATAAGTCCTCTCCTTTTATTTTTATTACAAATTTGCCCTAACAACTTGTTTTCAATACTATTTTGGTCCTTCTTCGATTATGATTAAATCAACCATTTTTAACATTATTATTATTATTACTATATTATTATTATTATTATTATTATTATTTTATTGTATTTATTATTGTTGATACTATATTGTATTTACCATTATTATATTTATTTAATATTATGATTACTATTATTATATTTATCACTTTATTCAATTATTAATTTACTTTATTTTATCTTACTTACTTATTTATTTTTCATATATATATATATATATTATTTCCATTATCATTATTATTTGGTTTTTATATATATTTATGTAATTTCAATTGTTTTATTATTATTATTATTATAATTATTATCATTATTATTATTATTGTTATAAGTATTTTTTATTTTTATTTACTATATTTGCACCTATATTTGTTTTCTTAGTTAAACAAAACACCTTTTGTAAAATCATCATATTGCACCTAAAAGATTTTAAAATAAGGCAATGTTTTGTATTTAGAAATTTGGGAAATAATGCCCTAACGTGCTGGGTTGCGATTTTTCGTTTAACTAAATAACTTAACATCATGTTTACGAAGTTTCGCGAATCACGAGATGACTTTGATTACGAGAGATTAAAACATCGTGTCCTAACGTGCTGGATGTGATGTTTATATCTTTTCGGGACAAAGAAATCTCAAGTTTTGACTCGAGCCTCTTCTTTAAATTAATACGATACGATGCATTTTGTAAAATTGCTACACTCCATTTAAAGGTTTTAAAATAAAGGCAATGTTCTGTATTTAGGAATTCGGGGAATAGTGCCCTAACGTCTTTGGGTTGCGATTTTTCGTTTGACTAAATAACTAAACATCCTTTTGATAAACTTCGAAAATCATGAGATAGGTTTGATTACGAAGGTGTAGAATATCATGTCCTAACGTCTTTGGATGTGATGTTTGTACCCTCTCGAACAAAGAAATCTCAAATATCCTAATACCTTTTAAAGGATCCGTATTTTAAAATATTTTCAAACTTCCGACATTAAGACACTAATTAATCATTTTGGTATCAATTTTGGGTGTATCGAGGGTGCTAACCCTTCCTCGTGTGTAACCAACTCCCGAACCCGTTTTCTGGATTTCGTAGACCAAAATCGTTGTTTTGATAAATCAAACTGTTTATTAAAAACAACCGTTTTACGAGGTGACCCGATCACACCTCAACAAAAAAGGATTGGTGGCGACTCTCCATTTTATTCTCGTTTTCAAAACCAAAGTCGAACCCGTTTTTATTTTCAAAAAAATGGTTACGATAGAGTCAATATGCTTCGCCTTTTACTAGTGAATTGTTTCTGTAATTTGGTGCATCTAGTGGTAACCCCATAATATTCTCCTCATCATTTTTTTATGCACCATCATCGACCCCAACACCATATTATGCATCGTCATCGAACCCGGCATCATTTTTTGCACCTTCATCGTCCCCGACACCATTTTCTGCACCATCGTCTACAGTTCCCTCAATTTTTTTGTCCTATAGGGTTTTGCCCTAGTTAACTTTCAATCAGCAAAACTAAACTATTTTCTCAAATAAATTTTAGGTATGGCATTCGGAAAAAAGAATTAAATCAGTTAATAAATAAAATTAAAAGTAATTATTTCATCAACCATCAATAGAAATTAAAAATCCTAAAAACACTTAATAAATATCGTTTAAGTATATGCTCCACAAACAGTGCACTTAATAATAATCATAAAACTAGCCTAATAAAATCAGTAATTAACAAACCAAAGCGAAATAAATGGGATTCAATTGATTTTGGTCAATTTGCTCAATAAACCATTATTTTAACAAAAAGCTTTAATAGTTTTATTTTTATTTTTGAACAATCTCATTATAAGTTTTGATCATGTCTCTTCTTTTTGACATAATATCTAGAATTACTAATAGCTATTTTTCAATCCATAAATAGAAGGATAATTCGCTTCAGTGTACTCAAACTTATGTCCTCCTGCATTGATAACAATGCTTATATTAATCGAGCTAAAACTCAATACGTCCTTAATAGTTTTGTTTTAAAGTCAAATGTGGTAGATTGGAAATGAACATGAATGGCTACTAATTTGTCGAATCTTAGAAGGGAATTGCCGCCATTTCTTAAATCAACTATTTTTTCCCCTTGCGTTTTCATTACGTTTCAACCCACAATTTCTCTCTTCAATCTTCACCTCTTTTCCCCCTAATGAAGTTGGGATTGTTGGTCTCTATTTTCAAATTCATCATCATCCATGATAATTTGAGATACTTATAGATCACGTTAGGTCCAATTTAATTACGAAGGTAGGCAAATATTTTGGAATAAATATTTCAATTTAATTTCTTTAATACAAAAGTTTTCACTTTAATTTTAAAATATTATAAAATTACCACACAAAATTCTTGACTTCATCTTAAATCGAATTAGATTTAGTTTTTATCCAAATTTAATATTGGTTCGGTTGAATATGAATTCACATTGTAATATGTAAATATTTATACTATATTATTTATAAGTCCCTTTATTAAGTTAGTTTCACTCATTAATTGGATCTCAAACTTAGAAGGAATTACTAAAATTCATTTTATTTGCAAAGTTAATTGAGAATGCTTTTTTTTGTAAATATTTTATAAATTAATAAAATTATTCATAATGAAAATATTATGCAGATAAATTATTTTTATCATTTAAATAAAAATCATTTTTAATTTTATATAAAATTTTAATAAATATATTTATTAAATAAAATTTTCACCCACAATCTCTCATAAATCTATTTTTTTTTTTACTTTTTAGATCATAAAATAGCTTAAATTTTATTATTTAAATAATAATATGTTAGAAAAATCTTATCTTGAAATTGACTTGATTGGAGTCGAACCTATAGGTATAATGATAACAAAAAAAAAAAAAAAAAAAAAGAGTCCAATAAGTAGAAGCAAAGACCTAAAAGGTAAAATACGTTTCACCCTATTTTTTAAAAAATTCTTTCTTTCGATGATGGCTTAGTCACTTACCATTTCAGCCATTTTCTCTTTACTCCTTTTAAGGAGCCATGACCTAAAAGGAAAATATGTTTCACCATATAATAGGTGTTTTAATGTAGCAATGCAATGAGAAATGCATCACATTTTTTTCCAACTAATTAAGCTAAAATATTGAAGAAAAAATATTTTAAACTTTACCACTTATTTAGATATTTTTTATATTTATTTAACATTTTTATTTAATTCTAATTAAGTAATTTTTTTTATTTTAAGTGAAATTAATGTTTATTTTGTTTGATCGTGGGTGGTCCCACAATTTTTTTTACACAAATCAACTTTCGTATTTTCTTCATTGGTGGTCTATTCGATGTCCAATGGAACTATTTTTTTTCTAGTAGCTAGTAGACTCGATGATCTTTAAGGTGTATGGTTCAATTTTCATTTTCGTATTATAGCTTTGGGTTTTTGACTTTGAAAGTAAGCCTATTTTTGGCGATATTCTCAACTGTTCTCTTAAAGTTTTCTTGAGATTATTTGTTGATAGCCTTGTTTGAGTTGTATACTCTTTATTGTGGCTTGGTTGTGATCTTGTAGCAAGACTTTAATTATAGTGAACTATTTGGTGGATTTTCAAAGTCCCTTGGTTTTCACCCTTTGCTTTAAAGAGGTTTTCCACGTAAAAATTATGTGTCTCGATTTATTATTTTTGCTTGTGATATTGTTGTTCATTTGCATCGATTGTTGATCTATTGTGTTATTGGGTTTGTCATAATTACCAAATTGATTTTTCAGGAGTGAAAGAATATTGATTGTGCTTCCGCAGTATTTCATCGTGTTTGGTTTTATCCAACAAACTAGTATCAAGAGCTTGGTTCTTGTGTTCAGTGATCATGAAAATTAGCACTAGTAAGATGATTATGTTGAATGTCATAAATTATCAAATTTGGTGGAATAATATGAAAGATCTTCTATTTGTGAAGGCTTTGCACCTTCCTGTTCTTGCTACTCAAAAATCAATGTCGAAAACTGATAAGGAGTGGGTGTTTGAGCATTAGCATGTGTGCAATTTTATTCAGAAATTTGTTGAAGAGAATGTTTATAACGGCATTGATTAAGAGACGCTTGTAGGAACATTGTGGAACAAGCTTGAAAACTTGTATGCTTCGAAGTCTGGCAACAACAAGTTATTCATGCTTAAGAGAATGACGACGTTAAGTTATAAGGAAGGAACTTCTATAGCCGATCACTTGAATGAGTTTCAAGTTTTGTTGAATCAACTACTTGGTACTGGGATTAAATTTGATGATATGATTGCGAGGCTTTAATTGCTTGCTACTCGACCAAACTCTTAGGAACGTTTCGATTCTCACTCATTAATGTTGCTCAAGGTTCTTCATCACAATCTGAGGTTCTAGTTATCGGAAGTAGGGAGAAGCAAAGACAAAGGTGAAAGGGTTAGAGATAAAAGCCAAAGTAATTCGAAATCAAGATACAAGAATCTTGAATGTCATCATTGCAGCAAGAAAGGCCATATTAAGAAGTATTGCTACAAATGGAAAAGGAGAATAGAGGCGATGGCAATAAATAAGAAAGAAAAAAATGGAAATTTGAACATGATACTATTGCTACTACTGATGATCTATTAGTCCTTTGTGATGAGAATTTGATCAACCTAGCATGCGATTTGGTGCTTCATTTCATGTTACGTCATGAAAGGAGTTCTTCACATCTTATACTTTTGGTGATTTGGGGGTATTAAAGATGGGTAATACGACTTGGTATAGGTTGTTGCATGGGAGATATTAGCTTGGTCACTAATAATGGAACCAAGTTGGATGTTAGGCATGCACTGAATATTCGTTTGAATTTGATTTCTACAGGAAAGCTTAATGATGATTGTTTTTGTAACACTTTTAGTGAGGGTCAGTAGAAATTGACTAAAGGCTCATTGGTTTTAGCTCGAAGAAGAAGAGTTCAAACTCGTATTTGATGCAAGCTTTGACTTTTGAGGCATGGTGAATGTGACAAAGGAAGAAGAGTTCAAACTCGTATTTCAAGTTTGAAGAATGCTTTGAAGAATACTACACTAAAGAATAGTGTTCATTATCTAGCTGAGAAACAAAAAAGAGTTTCATTTAAACGTCATCCTCATTCGAAAGAGTCATATTTGTTAGACTTGGTTCATTTTGTTATTTGTGGTCTATTGAAGGTTAGGTCACATGGTGGTGCACTTTACTTTGTGACTTTCATATATGACTATTTGAGGAAGCTTTGGGTCTATGCATTGAAAAGAAAGGGCCATGTATTTGATGTATTTAAACAATTTTAAGCTTTAGTTGAGAGAGACGGGAAGAAGTTGAAGTGCATCCGTACTGATAATGATGGCGAGTACAGAGGATCATTTGATGTTTATTATCAGTTACAGGGAATCAGACATCAGAAGACACCATCAAAGACTCCACAATTGAATGAGTTGGTTGAGAGTATGAACCAAACATTGATTGAGAAAGTCATATATTTGCTTTAAGATGCAAAGTTTCCTAGATCTTTTTAGGTTGAAACTTTGTATACAGTTGCACATGTGATTATTTATCTGCCAATGTTTCTTTGTAAGGTGATGTACGAGATAGGGTTTAGTTTGATAAAGACGTGTCGTATGATCACCTACATATGTTCAGTTTCAAGGCATTTGTGCATGTTCCAAAAGATGAAAGATCTAAGTTGGATGCTAAGACTCGAAAATGTATCTTCGTTGGTTATTGTCATGATGAGTTTGGGTACAAATTGTATGATTTGATTGAAAAGAATCTTATGAGAAGTAGAGATGTGGTTTTCTTTGAGGATAGACCAACAAAGACATTGATAAGACGGAATCCAAAAAGTAGTGATGACTTAATTGACACAAATTTGGTTCCTTTAGCTTCTTCGTTGAATCCTATTCAGGATAATATGTAAGAAGATAACTGATAACTCTTGAAAAGAGTTATATTTTAGGCATCTAGATGGAATTAATTGTTTGAAATTAAGTAAAGATATCTTCATTTTTAGGATAATTTTAGAACATTGCATAACAAAGCTTGGATTGCGCTACATTGGCTATTATTTGTTACTTTTATCACTTGGGGAGGAAATGTGTGGTTTTGTTTGAATACATGTGTAGGAAGAGCAAGAAGATAAAGAGGAAAATAAAGAAAGTGAAACATTACCATGGTAATTGGAGAGATCGATTGCCAACAAAATTGCAATAGGAATTCCGGGAAAATGACTCAACACTCTATCCACGTCACTCTCAACCAACTGGACGTGTACCAAAAAAACCAATCTGAAACGAGTTATATTTCAGTGAGGTGAGACGGATCTACCCAATAAAAGAAGGAGAGGGAAGAAGAAAAAGGGAGGAGAATTTGTGTGAGAAAGAGACTGAAGACAACAATCCTCTCTCTACACAGAGAAAAACTCTATTGGAGGATTTTAGAGAAAGATAAGGTAGCAGCTACAGAGAGCAAAATATAGACGTGAAAAAGAGGAAGAGACATCTATCTTGGATTCACGAACGACCGGAAGATAAAAGAGAAGTTGGAGTGTGGCGAGAAATCTTGCAGTTCTACCTTTAGTTTTCCTGATTTTTGTGATTCAAACTTCTTTAAATGTTGATGAATTATTTAAATTCGGTGTTTACTTTTCCACCCATGAACTAAATCTTTTTTGGGTTAGATTTATTTGGGTGGATGATTATCATTTCTAATGTTCATTGTCGAAACCATTTTAAAAGTTTTAGAAAATGGTGTCGATTTTAAAAACGAAAATGGGAGTCACCACAAATCCCTTTTTACTTAGGTGTGATTGGATCACCTTGTAAAACGTTTCATTTAAAACATTTGATTTTGGTCCTCGAAAAACAAGAAAATGGGTTCGGAAGTCGGTTACATATGAGGAAGGGTTAGCACCCTCATAATGCCCAAAAATTGGTACCTAATCGATAAAATCATGTCCAAATGTTTGAAATTTAGAAGTATTTAAAAATATGATTTCTTAAAAAAACTTCGAGCAATTTAAGTTAAAACTTGAGATTTATTTGTTTCGAAGGAATATAAACATCACATCCAGCACGTTAGGACACGATATTTTAAAACCTTCGTAACCAAAATCATCTCACGATTTACAAAACTTATTAAAAGGATATTTAGTTATTTAGCCAAACGAAAAAGCACAACCCAGCACGTTAGGGCACTATTTCCCGAATTTCTAAATACCAAAACATTGCCTTATTTTAAAAACATTTAGATAAAATATAGTAATTTTGCAAAAATGAATTTTTATTTTAAAAATAACCATGTGACAATATTGCATTTATATATTATCGAACATAAATATTAAAAGCAATTATAATATGCTAACATTTAAGATAGGCAATAAGGAAATAATAATACAAAATATGACAAATAATAATTCCTACACTAAAGCAATTGTAAATACGTGATGAAGTATAAACAAATACAATAAATTATAAAACAAATATGAACATATTTCATAAGTGCTCATGCAATGACGATAAAAAATGTACATATATATATTAAGAAAATAACTATTTATGACTTTAAATAGAAATATATTTATAATAATCTAATACATAAAAATTATATTTTTTAATTAAATAATGTATTATTCAATATAAATACTTTTGGTAAAATAAAACTTTTAACAAAATAATATAAGATATAATGCTATATAATCTACATTATTTTAAAATATATAATATGATTACTAATATATAAGTTAAAAATAATATATAATACAATAATCAAATCAAATAATAGATAATAATAATTTAAAATACATACGAATAATATATAATAATAAAATGTACAAGTTAAATTAATTTATAAATAATAAGAGTAATATGATATCTTAATATGATAAAATGATTTAAAAAAAAGTATTAGAATAAAATAAATAAAAATAAAGAAAGCAAGGTTAAATGGTAAATAAAATAAACATGAAAGGATTAAATTGAATCGGGCGTTAAATTCCAGGGACTTATTAGGCAATTATAACCTTTTTCAAAACAGCGTCGTGGTGATTTTGGCCTTTAAAACAGTTTAAGGGACTTAATTAAAACAAAATACAAATTTGGGGCCAATTTTATAAAAAAATAAAATTTCCAATTGGGCTGAATTGAAACATATAAAACTACAGAGGGGCTAAAATTGTAAATTCCCCTTTTTTAAAAAAAAGCGGATCCCTATCGGGTCCTCGGTCGTATGCTACGGATCTCATTACTCAAAACGGCGTCGTTCTTCTTTACCTATATAAGCCAGTTTTATTTCAAAAAAATCATTTAAACACCATTTGTAAAAAAAAAAAAATAATAATAATAAATAAAATAAAAAAAAAACTGAAATTCCTCTGAAATATTCGTCCTCTCACCGAGCTCGATCACGGGTTTCAACACGCATTCGCGGGTCGTGAGGCCTAAAACTTCTGATTTTCCTCGTCTTCGAAAGGTAATTCCTTCCTTTTTATTCTTTTTTTTAAAAAGTAGTGGTTATATCTTAAATATATATATAAAAAATAAAAATAGCAGCATGAAATATTAAAAAGAATCACCTCTGCGAAATCTCTGTCTTTTATTTCTTTGAAATTTCTGATGATAATTTTTGTACTTCACTGATTTTGAGTATTTGTGTGTAAATCTGCAGTTTTTTTTTTTGTATATTCGTGTATTTCGTGTTCGTTTTACAGATTTTACATGGGGTTTTTTAACCCAAAAACGAAATAAAAAAGGTATGTCCATATCTTCTTCTTTCCTTTTTTGCTGCGTTTTTCTTTTCTGTGCAGGTCAAATGCGAAGGTCTCGGCGGTGATGAGGCGCGCTAACTGCGGCGCAAATTGGGGCGCGACCGGAGAGCTGTTGCGGTACGACGATTGGGCTCCTGCTGGGGCACTTGCTCTTGCGGCGCCTAGTGTTCAGAAACCCTAGGCCACTGCTGATTTCAGTTTAGTGTTTGGGCCTTCTTGGGCTGCACTAGTTTGGGTCTAAGTCTGTTTGGGTGGTGGGTGTAACGGGTTTCAGGTTTTAGGTATTCGGTTAAGGTCTGTTGAGTTAATTGGGTAGTTATTCGGGCTTGATGGCATCTGTTTGGGCTTGTAAACAAACTGGATTGTTTAACAAACACTTGTTATTTATTTATTTATTTATTTTGGTTTATTTCAAGGCCCGGGCAAAATGGGTTACTACATTCATGATTTGATATTGCCTTTATCATTGCTTTATTCGATTTGTGTCTATTTTATATACATGCATGCAAGCTCTAGACATAATTGATTGCATGATGTGTTCATAGATGTATTTTTAATTCTGAAAAGGTTAAATATATTGGATCTAGAATCGTTTGATGTAAGCGAATATTTGACAGAATACTCGTAGCACTCTAGACATAGATGTTGTGAATTGTGCGAAGAAGATCGTTCATTGCAGTTATTAATCCAAAGTTCTGTAGACATATAATAACTTAGATTTTTAGCTTAAATCTAACTATCGAAAGAGGTAGGTTATAGTAGTAATTCTTTGAGCAGCTGACTAGACAATATTTTGACATGACATTATTTTGATATGAGCATTTCACCTGAATAATTCCAACCCTATTCATTCAACAATAGAAATTACTCTTGCTTTTCTCTATAATTTTCCACTACATTTTATTTGTCATATCAATTTTCTATTTTTAGTATTAAATTATATTAATTCATTATACCAACTTCTTATTCAATTTAAAAGTATTTCCTGTTATTTAGTATAGTTAATAGGATTATAATAACTTAATCAATTTCTTACCAATTTTTGATCCCTGTGGAGACGATACTTACTTATCACTTTATTACTTGAATGACGTATACACTTGCACAATTGCATTAACTATTTACACGCAACAATAACATTGATAACTAGTAGGGTATAGTTGATTTTGATGCTCTCATAAATGAGGTTGAGAATAATTAACACCAAGAACCTATAGTTTCACTAACAGTTCCACTTCAAAGATCAACTAGAGATTGACGATCTTCCATGAGTTATTCTATTGGTGAGTATGTTCTTTTAACTAATAGGGGAGAACCAAAATGTTATGAAAAGACTATGGAAAGTGAATGCAAAGATAAGTGGGTTGAATCTATGAAGGATGAACTTCAAATCATTGCATGAAAACCATACCTTTGAATTGGTGAAATTTCCAAAGGGCAAGAGAGCTTTGAGAAATCGGTGGGTTTATAGGTTGAAGCAAGAAGATAATTCAACTCCACAATACAAAGCTAGATTGGTCATCAAAGATTACAGTCAGAAAAAGGGGATTGACTTTGAGGAGATATTTTCTCCGGTTGTGAAGATGTCTTCAATCAGAACTATATTGACTTTGGTAGCTTATTATGACTTAAAGGTTGAATAGATGAATGTGAAAACTATTTTCCTTCACAATGATTTAGAGGAAGAATTTTACATGGAGCAACTAGAGTGTTTTTTGCACAAGGGAAAAAAGCTATGTGTGTATATTGAAGAAGAGTTTGTATGCTTTGAACCAAGCTTTAAGGCCATGGTACAAAAAATTTGAGTTTGTTATAGGAGAGCATAGCTATAAGGAGACTACTTCTGGTCATTGTCTTTTTGTTCAGGGATTCTCTGGTGATGATTTTATTATATTGCTTTATGTTGATGATATATTTATTGTTGGTCATAATGCTTCTAGAATTTCCATATTGAAGCAAGAGTTGAGTAAGTCCTTTGAGATGAAGGATTCGGGCTTGTAGAGAAAATTGTTGGCATTCAGTTAACACGTGATAGACAAGCCAAAAAGTTATAGTTATCACATGAGAGGTACATTGAGAAAATATTTCAAAGATTTAATATGAATAGAGCTAAAGTGGTGAGCTCTCCCTTTGTTATGTAGTTCAAATAAAGTGTCAAGCAAATTCATTCAATAGAGAAAGAGAAGGAAGACATGCAAAATGTGTTTATTACTCTTCAAATGTTGGTAGTTTGATGTATGCGATGGTATACATGAGACCAGACTTAGCTTATACAGTGGGTACTATTAGTCAGTTTCTTTCTAATTTAGGCAAAGAGCATTGGAATGTGGTGAAGTGGATTATGAGATATCTTCTTAGCACCTCCAACTTGATACTTTTTTTTGGCAATAAGAATCTCATTCTAGTTGGTCATACAAATTCAAATATAGCCGAATACATTGAATCAAGAAGATTTGGATAGTTGTGGCTTGAAGTTTGTGCTTTAAGAACTATCGATTTTGAGTTTATTACAGCTACCAAAACATGCAAGGAGTTGCTTTGGATAAGGAAGTTTGTGTAAGAACTCGGTATTGCTCAAAAGAGATATGTCAGGTTTTGTGATAGCCAAAGCGCTATTCATCTTAGTAAGAATTCGAATTTTTATGCTCGGTCTAAACATATTGATGTGAGGTGTCATTAGATATAAGAAGTTCTTGAGGCTAAGTTGTTAGAGCTTGAGAAAATTTACACCAATGATAATGGTGGAGATATGTTGACCAATGTATTACCAAAAGGAAAGTTCAAAGCTTGTTACTCTATCGTCAGTATGGCGAACATTCTCACATAGGGGAAAGGAAACTTTGTTGGGCCGTGAGTGGTCCCACTATGTGGGTGCCCACTTCTATATATGCCCTACATATATATAAAGAATGGAGGCAACAACTTCGTTTTATGGTGAAAAGTGTGTACCTAGAGTCAAAGAAAAAGAGAGAAAAGTGGGAGAGCAAAACAATTCTTTTACACAAACCAGCTTTCGTATTTTCTTTGATAAGAGGTCTATTCGATGTCCGATAGAGCTGATATTTTTACGGTAGCTAGTAGGCTCGAAAATCTTTAAAGTGTACAGTCCGATTTTCATTTCAAGTATTGTAGCTTTGGGTTTTTAGCTTTGAAAGTAAGCCTATTTTTGGTGATATTCTCAAATTTTCTCTTAAAGTTTGCTTGAGATTATTTGGTGATAACCTTGTTTGAGATGTATACTTTTTTATCATGGTTGGTTGTAATCTTGTAGTAAGACTTTGATTATAGTGGAATTTTTTGTGAACTTTCAAAGTCTCGTGGTTTTTACCCTTTGTTTTAAAGGGGTTTTCCATATAAAAGTTAAGTGTCTTGATTTATTACTTTTGCTTGTGGTATTGTGGTTTATTTGCATTGGTTGTTGATATCTTGTGTTATTGGTTTGTCATAATTACTGAATCGATTTTTTAGAGTGAAAGAATAAAGATTGTGCTTCCACGGTATCTCGTCTTATTCGATTTCGTCCCAACAGAATTGTAATAAAAGTTTTTACATATAAACTAGAAATTTTATTACACGCATATAACTTGTGAAAGTTATGTAAAACTTAGGAGCATGTTTAAAAATAACATACAATAAACAATGAAACAAGTGGTTTGAAACTAATTACTAATAAGATATGCAATATGTACGATATTAAAATGAAAAATAAATTAAATTGTGAGTCAAATGAAATTTAAACACGTAAATATATCATATTAAGAATATTAAATGTACTACAATTGTTTATCATAGGGTTGTCTTCAATCTTAAGTTATTATCTAGTTGACTTGTAACACTAACTTAATCAATAACATTATCAATAAGAAATTTGTACACTTACTATCTAAGTGAAAATAAATAAAAAATATTAAAAATAAAAAAGTGAAAAATATTAAAAATATATTAGGAAAAGGAATAAAAAAGAATTATTTGGTGGTTAAAAATATTAAAAATATATAAATTTTTAAGTACTGTTTAATTAAAAAGGGTAACAAAAGTAAAGAAACCATAATTGATATGTAATATTTTTAGATTAATTATTTCTATATAAATTAAAATTTAATAGAATTAAATAACATTTTTAATATAATTAAAAGTTTAAAACTACTTATAATTCCTCTTGAATCCTTAAATAAGAGAATAAACACACTTTAAACGCTCAAACCCACATCCTCCTACATGGACAATAATACTAATACCAATTAAGTTAAAACTCAATTATATAATTTTTATTTTATTTTTAATATAAATACTTTTACAAATTTAATTTCTTGTTGGAGTACATTTCAATTACCATGAACATGGAAAAGTGTCTTACCTTTTACTCTTTATCTCCTTTTACATCATATATTTAGCAAATAGAAACACTTTAAGCACATCATTTGGTGATCCCATCACATAAGATTTCCCATATTTGTTGTTGCAAAAGTGCTTTTAGTGCTTTTCAACGAACTGTTAATTAATAAAATTTAAAAATTACGTGGCAAATTCATATGCAAGATATGAACCCTACATTTTAAATTCATCACCATTCCCTTTGACTTGGGTTTTCACTTTCTAAGGTGCTTTTATGGCTTCCAAGTTGAAACCCACCAACAAATTTTTGGACGAATTCTTGATACATATATAGTATTAATGCATATTTAGGCTTCCTATGATGAGTGGAAGGGTTTCACCGCATCATTTCTACCCTTTATTTTTGCCCATTTCAACCCACTTTTAATGATAAAATATGTTGTACCTAGATATATCCTTCTTTTTCAACTTAAATGTCTAATATAATTCGCCATCTAATTAGATATATCTTCTTTCCTTTAACCTTCCTTATCCCAAGATAGTGTCTTGTTAATATTGGAAAAGAGAAAGTGATAAGTATATGCACTAAAACTGAAAAAGTAATGATGAAATTCTCATATTAGAAACCATGCATGTGAGAAATGCAAAAACCCTATAATAACATCCCCACAAAGAGTAAAAGGGATGACAATATGAATAGAAAATCTATGTAACCACCACTAACCACATTTCTGCAGGCTTTCCCCACCCAAAATCATCACTAGATATACATTAACATTGCTAAAATATAGCTTCAAATCCTCTACATAGATATAGTTATATCCAGGCTCTAGAATCAGTCAGAGAAAAGAGCTTTGAAAAGGGTCATTGCTCCACTATATAGTGGTCAAAAATCATGTTATAATTTGATATATATTTTTCTGCATTTCCCTCGTTTGGTCTGCCAGATTTCCATGTGATACTATGCTAGCACTGTGATTGAAAGGACTAGAAACTGTAGGTTCGGAATTATGAATATCTTTGATGATAAGATACATAATTTTTTTAATAAAAAAAGTCATGCTCAAATTTTGAAGATATATTATTAAAAAGATAACTACAAAATATTATTATTATTTTCGATTTTCTTATTTTAAAACCATTACTTTTAGAGTTGTATCGAACAAATCGTAGATGAATTTATTTAATATAATAATAAATTATTGTCATGAATGGATAAGTTGATTAAGGAGAGGCTCAAATCCAACATTTCAACTCCCTCAATCCATACTCAGGTTCCCGAATGGATTATGAAACAAAATAAGTAAAAATAAGTAGAGTTTGATGATATAAGATATCCCTCCCAAGTTGTCCAACATTGATGATTTGCCCTTTCCCACTCATGTTTCGCCAACTCCATTCTCCCTAACTATTTAAAACCAAACCGAAAGCGATGGAATCAGATTGACAAAATTGGCATCATTTCACACTGACGTGGAACTGTATGCATCTTCAAAACTTAAAAAGATATGGGCTAGGATTGGTTTGTCGAAGCTTTTGAAATTTGGTTTGCTTAAGTCCATCCAACTTTCCCATCTTTAAGCTTCATAAATAGTTTACACCTCTGAATCATCTCATCATTTACTGTTCATTCAACGACCAGTCATCTCTCTTTCTCATCTTAGATAATTGCACCAAACCCTGACAAATGGTATTCAATATACATCCTATTAGCAAGTCAAATTTTATAAAATATAACATAGATACACTTGAATGTCTGTCTGCTTTAAGCTTTGATGAAGATGTTGCATGTCCTTTTGAGAAGCTAAGGACCAATGTTTTTTAGCGATTAATAGACCCTAAATTAGACAAAGAGTTTGACATATTGGATGACACAGAGAGCAATATTGCCTATATTAAATATCTCCACAATTAGACATAATTTGTCAAAACATAATAAAAAATTTTCATCATTTGAAATCTTTTATATAAATTGAACGTACGTGATATTACCACAAGTAGTTTTGAGGATTTGCTCTTTCTATCATTCATATTTAAGAGTGATATTTAATAGAATTAATGGTGATAATATTTATTACGTCCACGACTATAAGTAAGAGTGTTTAATAGTTATATCTAATATATACTCAATCATGATATAGTATATATAAGAATTGAATATATTTAAGTCCAACACGTTATATAAGAAAAAGGAAAATAATTTGTATTGACCTACTAAGACATTGAAGTAAGAAGGTGAAAGCTGCAGCTTAAAGGGAGTTCAGCTTTAGTTAATGTAGTCATTTCATTGAATATTATTGAAGCATTTCAGTACATTTGTCAGTATCCACTGTCTCTAGACTCAGACGACCCAACCGGATCAGTGCTTTGCAACCTCACTTTGTTGATAGAGGTTAATTCAAGTATTAGCATATAGTATGTGTTGGATGTGTGTATATATATATATATATATTTTAAAAATTTATTACTTTTTTTCTGAAATAGAAATCATTTGGAATTTTGGGTTTTCTTTTCAAATTCAAAAAATTGTTTTGATGAAAAGAAAAAAAAGTCAACAATAGTTGATGGTCCAAAATTTGATTGTGGAACATGAAATGAAAGCCACTTACTTGCATGAGGAGGATGTTGTAATGTTGATATGAAAGTGATATTCAATGTATTTCGCAATTTAAGTAGTGAAATAGTTTATGATGACAGACTTGGGTCATCTTTTTTTTGGGATTTGGAATCTTTTCTTACGGTTCTAAAATGGCCCTTTCTCCAGCTAAATATGTCACTCTCTTGCTGGCTCCACCTTCACTGTTAAAGATTGCAAGTCAAATGATCCTTATTCTTTACCGACAGTTAGTTGAGATATGTATCAATCTTATTGTCATACCACCTACTCTTGCTTTTGCAGGTCATATTGTTCGTCAATTTATGGGGAAAAACTACAAATTTTACTTTAGTGATGAGACGGCTTTGCTTCGTACCGTGAACATGATGTCAAACATAATTAAACCAATTAGTTGTTAGGTTTTGTGCACTACTTGTTTCGCTATTGTTCTTTCTATCGCTCACTAGGTCGGCAGGAAGGCACCATGGTTGCAACTGATGTGAGCATGGGGCAGAATGAGGTGACATGAGTTTTTCAATTGTGCCGGTTACAAGGTCAGTATCCAACAAATTTAAAGCTTAATTTTAAGGTTTTATTCAACAAGAGATCAATGTGCCAAATTGTTGCCATTCAATGAAGGTTCATGGTGGATCAACTTGGGGACACAATAGTCTTGAATAGTGGATAAATGAAGTGACTCCAATCACCAAACGGAGAGACAGAAATTAGGCTAGAAATTGTTTCTAAGTTTTGAATTTGTGTTTTCATTTAAATTTTTATAGTTATAAGTCGGATAGGAATTTCATGCAAGTCCAAGACCGAGGCTTTGGATCAATTTAAGTCATATTGGGCCAAACTCGAGACTTAAATGTTGACTATTTATGAATCCAAATTATATAATTTCATTATCATGTTCTAAACATGTGATTTCATTAATGAGAATTAAATGATTTAGATTTAGGGTAAATTGCACCAAACTACAAAAACTTTAAATTTCATCACTAATGTTTTCATTCAATTTTGTTTGGGTTACCCTTCATTAAATTATTCTTGAAAATGATGGCATAACCTTTTTTAACCGGTATTAACAACATATTTAGTCCTCAACACTTACACATTTTATCGATTAGGTCCAAATTCTAAGTAATTCAACAAATTTCTACAAAGATATCCATTGATAAAAAATTTTCTTGGAAATCAAACAACAATTTTTGCTTGAAAGATTGTTACTCTATATTCAAATTACTTATCGGGTTGAAAGTGTTTGTTAGCATCTTCAACCTAGTCATTGAGCTGATGTCAATTATAAAGTCATTTATATTGTTGAGAGTGGTTGTTAACGGTGGTAGTTAACATCTATTAAAACTATAGTTAGTTAAATGCTATTATCAGTAAGGGTGTTCAATCGATTAACCGACCCGAAATAATATTAACCGAATTAACTAACCTTTTAAAATTTTTAACCGTTAATCGAACCGAAATTTTTTCAAAAAAATTAACCGAACCGAAATTTTTTCGGTTAATTCGGTCGGTTAACCGAATTAACCGAAAATTATATGTTTTTTATTTTTGGTTAAAAATTAACCGAATTAACCGAATTACCCAAATTACCCAAATTACCGAAATGAATCACTACATAATTAAAAAATTACATAATTTTAGTTTTAGTTTTAGAATTTTATTTTTATTTATTAAATTATTTGTAATTTTTATGATTGGGTAATTGGGTTGTGTTGGATATTTGGATTTGGATTGGGCTTAGGGATTGGGTTTAAATGAATAGTGGGCCTATTTATATATTATAATTTTATTTATTAGTTTTTTCTGTGAAACCGAAAAATTTCGGTTAACCAACCGATTTCGAACCGAATTAATCGTTAATCGAAAAATCACAAAATAATTAATCGATCCCCGACCGAAAATTCAATTAACCGACCGATTAACCAAATTCGGTCGGTTAACCAATTTTTTCGATTTTACTCGAATTTTGCACACCCTTAATTATCAACAATTATTATAGCAGAATATAAAGGTGTATTAGTCACACTTGTAAGCTATATTGTTTTTTTATCAATCATCCATTCTTGATCTGTTGCTTTTATATTTTCTTGTTCCACTTTCTGAGTAGCCAAACAAATTCTTCTCGTTTCTTTCTTCTATCTTAACATAGTATCAGAGCTTTAATTTATTTCATTTTTGTATAGTATAATTACATGTTTTAATAATCTCAATAGTTGTTTCGCTTATGAAAACAAATTATCATAAAATTAGATAACATATTGTTATAATCTCTTCGAATAAGACAAGTTGATTTTGAGCAAAATTTATAAAGTTTAATTTAGTTATTTTTATATAATTTAAATTTTTTTTAAAATAATAACATTTCTATTTGGTTCTAAACTAGAAATATAATATATATATATATATATAATGTTAAAAATATTTTTAATATTAAAACTAAAAAATATTGTGTTTAATGTTTTAACATTAAATTTAAAACTAAATAGTTAATTTGATAATTTTAATACATTAAAATTTTTAATTAAATAAATATAAATTGTCTATAACAATAATTAAATCAAAATTTTTAATGGATACGAATTGCATCAAATTAAATTGACTCAATCTAATATAAATCTTGAATCAAGCATAATTCATTTCTATCTGAGAAATTAAAGTAAAGAAAATTAATCAAATAAAATTAATATTTTATGTTAATTATGTTTGACATATTTTAAATCTATAAAATCATTCAATATAATATAAAATAATTATAATTATTTTACTAATAATGTTTTATTACAATCATGAATATGAAACTAATATACATGTTTTACGTTTATTTTCGATAAAAATTGTTAATAATAGAATAATTATAATTACAATTATTTTATTAATAATATTTTCAGTATTAGTGCTACCATGATTATTACTTAATTAGATTTTTTATCTATATTTTAAATTAATTATTATTCAATTAGTGTTATAATTATATATTAATTTAAACTAAAATTTAGAGGCTTTCATACTGTTAATAAAGGTTGAGGCTCCCAAATCTTGTAGGCCTAAGTTTGAGCCCCACCATCTGTAATTGTAATGTGTAGGTCCTCTTCTTATTTTGTGCATATGCCTTGTGTGAATTTTGTCTAATTATTCATCTCGATATACATTGTATTAAATAAATTCTACAATTATATAATATTTTACTATCGGTTGTTTTTCGCTTTTTATTTTCATTACTTTTAAAGTATTATCTTATCATCTCAATTACTTTTCAAAATTAATCAACTTTTATTTAGACCTATCTTTATTTAATTAGTAAAAATATAATTTTGAAGATACTAAAATATTATTTAATAAATTAAAAGTAAACACTTAAAATTACGTGCAATGCATTTAACATAAAAACTATTATATTTTAAAATAGTATTTTTTATTTCTTAAGGTATCTTTCGGAGCGAGCGCAATAATTAATCTTTCGAATTTTGTAGATCCATTAAGGGGATAGATGCTGGTCATGAGTTTTAAAGTTGTTCTATATTCAGGTGAGGATCGAACCCTCGACCACCAGTTAAGGTAAGAAAGACCCTTGCCAAAATAGTATCAAATTTTAAAATAAAATGAAAAACCTTAAAAAGAAGGTAAAGTGTACTCAAGATCACTAAACTATTAGTATATTTACATTTTGGTCACTCAACTTAAAAAAGTTACAAAATGGTCACTGAATTATTTGAAAGTTTTCATTTAAATCACTAAACTATTTGAAAATTTTTATTTAAGTCACTAGGATGTGAAGTTTCTTTTTTTTAAAAGTTCGATTAGCAAGCTCCAAGCAATGATGCGATGATCGTATAGTGGATTAGTACCCATCAACGAGTAGAAGAACATATCTTAAATCCAAATTGATCTAATGGTCAGTGTCAAAGATTGAAGAAGAAAGCTATTTGGATTTTTGTTCGTAAATTCATGACATTCAAAATTGTTTCATAAAAAAAAAATTGTAAAAGAGAAGGGAAATAAAAGCTTTCGATTGGTGCAAACAATGTGAACAAAGAAAGCCATATAGCAACAACTTTAATAACCTAGTGACTTGAATGAAATTTTGAAATAATTCAGTGATCATTTTGTAACTTTTTGAAGTGCTCCAAACATAAACTTACTGATATTTTAATGACCTTATGTGTAATTTACCCTTAAAAAAACCAAGACCATTGGTCTCACCAGGGAAGTTTTTAATATATTCATTAATGTTTTCAATATAATATTTTCCTATAATAAATATGTGTATAATTTTGAGGTTTTTTAGTGAGTGTTTAGGCAAGTAAATTTGGGTGGGAAGTTGACATTGCAAGGCAGATTTAACGTGTGTTACCCATAATTACTTCACAAACTACTACTCATGAACTTCAGTGAATTAATCCAAGGATGATTAGGGAAATTAAAAAAGGATTTTATTCTTCACAAGTATTCAACTTCACCATTAAAATAACACAATTAAGAACTGGGAAAGGTTAAGGAACACAAGTACCAACAACTGTTAATTGCTTCATGCACCCACTCCAGAAGCCCTCACCAAACCAAACCTGCTATGCCTTCATGAAAGACCAATGACCTTTCCGGTGGCAGTGTTGAGATCGATTTCATAAAAGCATGGCCTTGTTGGTAGCCCTGGCATTGTGCTCATTGTACCCACTAAAGGATAAATGAACCCGGCCCTATGCTGGCTCGCACATCCCTTATCGGTAAGATAAATCCGCTTGGTGCTCCCTTCTCAGCAGCATTGTGCGAAAATGAGTACTGAGTTTTCGCCATGCAGATTGGTAGACCCGAAAACCCTTGTTTGGTGTACATCTCGATCTGTTTCTCAGCCTGGTTTGAGAGCAAAAGAATTATTCATGTCAAAGAGAAAAGTCTGGACTGAACAAGTAAAAAACCTTATCCAAATCAAACCTGAACGCTACAGTTTCGAATCAGTTTTTTGTTTTCTCAGTTTCTTCGTTTTGCTCAACCCTAGAAGCTCCTTCACTGATTATCTTTTTCTTAAAGACCAAGCTTTTAAAGGGTTTCCGATGCCTATTTGGTTTCCTACCCGAACGCAAAGAAGATGGTATTTCCACAATATTTTCATTTTAAGAATTCTCAGTATACATAATGTGTCATAAAAAAGAGACAAGTAAAAATGCAAGAACTCCAAAACAAAGTAATCTAATTCAAACGATGATGTGCACAGGATCAAAGACATGTTGAAACGGTATATATTGATTAGAGATCTATAAAGAGTTTACCTGTTCGGTGTATTCAACACCACTGGCACCGTATGACTTAGCAATTGCCTCAATTTTCTCTTTAATACTAATATCCAAAGGATACAGGTATTTGAGTTGCTGATTCCCACTCGCGCAAGCCCTTTGAACTGCAACTCCAAGGTCGACCTGACAAAAATAACACTAATCTGTTACTGAAAGCTTCAAATCAACTTTATAAGACAGTTTTTTACAGCAAAAGATACAAACTCAAAAATAACAACACAGAATAAGATTACAGGTGGAAAGGGCAATATGTTATAACATACAGATATGTTCAAACTTCAATTGTAACTCAAAATCAGAAAACTCGAAACAATTGTAACTCATTTGTTTAAAAGCACATACGTCAAATGACCCAGGGTTCTTCTTGATTTAGTAAAACGATTAATGGAAAAGATGCAGAGGAATTTCAAAAGAAATCTAAAGACTCGGAGGCAAACAATGAAGTCAGATTCAGAAGAAATGTCTAGAGTGGATAGCACAGCAAGAAATTGCAGATTTAAATGATAGAAACCACAGAGCATTAGTTCTTCAACAAAACAAGTTACTGTGTTCTTTATAATGTTTGACATAGCACAAGTGCAATATAGAAAACAGGTTGAATGCCAAATCCGTAAATTAGATGCAACTAGCTACTCAAATAGTATATGAGATTTAAGTTGCTTGGACTCTTAATTTTTTCTTGAAGTACTCATGTCTGAAACCAATGTCCAACATATTTTTGGTCATTGGTATGGGAATACAACCCTTCAAGGACCCTCCAAATAAATGGAAAACTTATAAAACTGAAAATATCCATGTCGGACACACTAAGTCCGAGTAACATATATGAGGTGTCATGTGTAAGACAAAGTGGCTATTCCAAACAATGCCCCTTTGAGTGCAGCACTATACTTATATGGAAATTAACAGATAGGAAAAAGAAACTAACCGCTCCTTTACCACCATGAGCATGGTGAGTACAAATTACAGCATTAAATGCCCCGGCAGCCATAGCTGCATTCATAACAGCATTCATTTCTGCTTCAGTGTCGGTTGAGAATTTGTTCACAGCAACAACAACATTCACACCATAGGACTTTGTGTTTATAATATGCCTAGCCAAATTCACACAACCAGCTTCAACCAACGGAACATTCTCATTTAGGTAGGCATGGTCGAGAGGCTTCCCTGCAACAACTTCCGGGCCACCACCGTGCATTTTCAAGGCCCTTATTGTTGCCACGATAACAGCACACTGAGGTCTTAGATCACTGTATCTACACTTGATATTCATGAACTTCTCTGCTCCAATATCAGCACCAAAACCTGCTTCCGTGACCACAAACCCTTGTGGTCCAACCAGCTTCAGTGCAATCTTATCAGCCACAATAGATGAATTACCATGAGCAATGTTTGCAAATGGACCAGCATGAACAAGAACAGGGGTTCCCTCGAGGGTCTGCATCAGAGTAGGGTTAATGGCATCCTTCATGAGAACTGTTAAAGCACCTCCAACACCAAGATCATCAGCAGTTATAGGTTCACCAGCCTTGCTATTTCCGATCACCATTTTTCCTAGCCTCTCTCTCATATCAGCGAGAGACGTAGTCAGGGCTAAAACTGCCATTATTTCACTAGCAACTGAAATATCAAATCCAGTTTCCCTCACCATCCCTTTCTCTTCCGGGCCCTGGCCAACGGTGATTTTCCTCAAGAACCGATCATTAACATCCATCACTCTTCTCCATGTAATAGAATTCGGGTCAATATCAAGCCTAGCAAATTTCTTAACTTCTTCAGGTGTAAGGTCCTCAGGTTGAGTTTTGGTGATACCAAGCTTCCTTAATCGTCTAAACATGATATCACTGAATTTCCTTTTTCCTTCTTTATTTGGTGGACATAAACGATTAAAAAGAGCCTTGTCTGATTGGCTAGACTCATGAAAGATCCTAGTATCAATGGCAGCAGCAAGTAGATTGTTTGCAGCCGTTATTGCATGAATATCGCCTGTTAGATGAAGATTGAACTCATCCATCGGGATCACCTGACTGTAGCCTCCACCAGCTGCACCCCTTTATTCCAAAAGTTGGTCCTTGTGATGGTTGGCGAAGACACGTAACGACCTAACATTAGAGAGCGACATATAGTATCAAGACGGTTAAAGTAGTTAAAACGTTAGATTGTCAAATCTGAAACTTCCATATCCATGTCAAATAGTGAAGAGTTGTAATCCCTTGACAATAACTTGCAAAAGGAGAATAGGAAACCATAAAAAACCAAACTTTCATCTAGTAAGTTGACTATGTAGACTTGTAAATGAATATTTCACTACATAGCTCAACTATCATCGTAGATCAGGAACAGTTAAAAAGTCGAAATAATGCAATAATTCTCTGATTTGAAATCTTTTAACATTAAATTTATATATGAGGAGATTGAAAAAGACATTTCCAATCATACGGACAGCTCATAGCTTCAATCATTGAAATTGCTTAACAGACTAATTTATAAATAAGCAATTCAAAGCATCAGGAATCATGCAACTCCATTGGTCTGCCAGTATCAAGCGACCCTAAAATATATTTCTCTTATCAAAACATGCCTGCCAGTATTCAGAGCTACGTTTAACAAAATAAGAAATTCTAAAGTTCAAAAAAAAAGAAGTCAAGAACAAAATAGAAAACCCTCCATAAGTAAAATGAAATATCCTGCATCAGGCAAGCGCCAGAGCAACACGATATTACTTAGTATTTGCCTATGTAGAATAATTTCAGTATATCTAAAAATGAAAATGAATACCTTTCTATCAAGATAAGCACCCAAAGCTTGACACAAACCAACAGTAGTAGTGGACTTGCCTTCTCCAAGAGGAGTTGGAGTAATCCCTCCAACCACGACATAGTATCCATTGTCGGAGGATTCAAGCTCGTCGAGTACAGATAACAACACCTATAGACCAAATCAACCAAGTAATTCAAATTCAAATCTGAACTCAGCGGCCAATATAAACAAGGAAAAAAGCATATCAGAAAAATGGCTTTCTCTAGTACTTTTACACCGCTTGAATTTCCATTCAACACACTTCCATCTCTACTAAGTCAAAAATCAAGAAGCTAAGAATTTAATACCAGAAAAAAAAAAAAAATGAGTTAACCTTTTCTCATCCTTTTCATTTCCTGCACTATCTTTGAAACAAAACAACATATCTCAAATCTGGGATTTCAAGGAATTCAACAATGAAAGAGAAAAGCTTCCCTTTTGGCAGATGAGGCAATGCCCAGAAGAAAACATAGAAAAAGACAGATTTTGCTGATCTTACTATTCAATTTTCTACTTTTTTAACAGCTTTTTTTCAGTATCGAAATCCAAACATCAAACGATTAAATCGATCATTAAAGAACACAAATAAATCAAAATCCAATAACCAAAAATAAACAAAGAAAGGAAGTGAAAAGGAAAGGAAAAAAACCTTGGCTTTGTATTTGCCATAAAGATCATAATGGTTGGGACTGAGGTTAAGGTCCTTAGCAATCTCAGAAATATGAAATGGTTCAACTGAGTTTGCAATATCTATGTCTGCCGGCACTGGTGATACCACTTCCAACTTCCTTACACTCCTTGACGAACTCATTCTTTTTGGTCTAAATTTTAGCTGATTTTTGGGGGATCTGTTTCTTTAAAATCCAACAATTTACCTTCTACAACATTAAAAACATTAAAATGGCCACAAAAAAATAATCACAAAAGTCTAAAAACATATGGGAGTGCGTGCGTGCGTTTTTTCTTATCTAATCTGAGGTGGCAAATAAGAAGGGAGTGGGAAGAGATGCTAATGTTACCATCCAATGTAATTGCTGTGAGCCTGTGATTAGTACAACCGATCGACCTTAAACATAATCAATTTACCCTAGTCTGCAGGTCAAAGTTATTTAGGGTGTAATTGAATTAGACTTACTTATAGGTCGGGTCGGGTCGGGTCGGGTTTAATTAAAATATTAAGTTTGGGTCTAGTTCAACATAGAAAATGAGTTTAAAATTTTGTCAAGTTTAACCTGAATAAAAATGTTAAAATCGGCTCGACTCATATTATTTTTTAAAAATTACATAATAGATAAAAAAATATTAAAATATTAAAATAAATGTTTCTCAACAAATTGAAAATAATTAAAGAAAATATTTATACTTAAATAACACTAAGATAAGTGCAACTTAACAAGTAAATGCATCTAAAATAGTAACAAAATTTAATAATAAAATAAGAGTTATGTAATAATAACAAAATAGTAGTAACATAATAGTAAAATTGTAGCAAAATAACGAAAAAAAATAACTAGAAAATAGTAAATATAAAATAAAAAAGTAGCAAAAAATTACAGTTTTTTTTTACATATTCGAGCCGAGCAGGGCCTGGACTGAAAAAGCTTTACTCGAGGCCCGGCCTATTTCCTAAACGTGCCTTATTTTTTTTATCCAAGCCCCTTTTTTGGGCTTATATTTTTACCCAAACCCTCCCACTTTTCAAGTAGCTCAGCCCATGAACAGGTCTAAAGTGAATCGAGTCAAATCTATAGTGATAAGCTTGAAGTTTTACTTGAGATTTAAGGTTTGAAATTTAAAGTTTAATGTTTAGTTTGATCTCAATTAAATATTAATTTTTAGATTTTAGTTCGAGTTTGATTAATTTCATTCATGCTTGAGTTTAATTTTGAGAATTAGTATGCCAAAGTGCTAAAAGCCCCTTCCAAGTTCTAAAGAAATCCTATTTATAGATGTCTAAAATAACAATTACAAAGCTGGTCATTAAATAAGAATAATTGTTCTTAACATAATTGTTCTTAATAGAGGTTGTTTCAAACAATAATTGCTCTTTGGTGACGCTTTTCTCGAAAGAGTTTATTTTGAATAACGACTCTCCTTAAAACCCACAATTATTTTAAATAGAAGTTATTTCGAATAATAGTTATTTCGAACATAGTTATTATTGAAATGCAATTATTCTAAAGAAGAGATGTTCTGAACATTAGCGTTCTCAAATGATGGTTACACTGAATGGAAATTGTTCTAAACTAGAGTCTATTTTGAACATAGCTATTCTGAATGTCGCCATTCTCAAACAATGGTTATTATGAACAACAACTATTTCAAACAAGAGTTGTTCTTCCAAAGAGAAATTAAGTGAAGCAACGTTGTTACTTTTTTCGAGCTAACTTTATTTTTAATCTACGAGGCATAATTTCTTGTAGCATAGTCTTATTTATCTCTACAAAGAGAAGAAATATTAGTAGCCAAAACTAAATATCTATAGTATTTAAACTTGAACTCGTTCGTACTTAACTTTTTCTATATGATAAAGGTAAACATTATAATTTCATACTCTAAAAATATATTAAAACAAAAAGCTTGATTACGCTCCTGAGCTATGGCTCCATTTATAGCTCGAATTGCTTAGAGCTATATCTCGACTAAATGATTATTGAATCAAAATCAAGTTTTTTTCTTTTTTCTTTTTATAGATAATTGATGTTAAATTTATTATTTGATCCCTATATTTGTAGCTCATTCTGTTGTTGTTCATCCCTTTTATAATTGTAATATAATTACATGTATCAAAAAATATTTAATTTATTCTTAAATATTAAATATAAAAATATTCTAAATGTTTTTGAAATAAGACCCTCTCTTCACCTTTAATTTTCATACTCTTGGTTGTATTTGCTGTGGCTCTCCTCTCCTAGTTGTTTAAACCCATTACTAGGGGAAGATATTGGTTGAGGGGGAAGATGACTGACAGATTAAGCCCTCAAGTTAGCATAAGCAATCTCCCATCTCCATTTAAAATCATAACCATCTACATCTCACAGATTTTTCTTCTTTGGGGAAATCAACCATTAGCTTCTTCCCCAAGAAACTTGCATATCTCAATCTTACATTCATTTTTTATTTTGATATATTTATATTTTTTAATATTCTATAGTATAAATTTGATTTTTAAGAGCAAATATTTTAAGACTTTTTAATTAATTTATATGACACTAATCATTAACTTGATAACTCTCTAAAAGGAATTATTTTCAACTACAAACCTTGTCAAATGAGCTGTTTTTTTTTTTTTTTTTTCAGGTACAAAAGAATAATGCTTATATCAACATACACAGATATAAAAAATATTGAGTAGAAACAAAAATTTTCATTTTCCATATAAGCAAACTAAAAGCCTTTTTTTCTTCTCCTTTTTCTTTTTTCAATCTCTTTCTGTACATTATTATTTGAAGCTGAACCCAGAGACTGTTCAGCCATTGAAGTAAACAATTTTCAGTTCAAAAAAGAATGCAATCCCAATGTATGTTTTCACCATTTTTGGCCAATTCATTTACATTTGAATCAAGCTTTAGTAACTCTGGTTTTAACAATGTTAACCTAAACCTTTCACTATAACATATCATATATATGTATATATATTATCTGCAGCTGTAAAAAATAATGGAGATGAAGAGAGGGTGATAACCTAATCCTGAGTTACAAAGGTGTGTCCGGTGTGGTCTTAAATCATCCTCCACGGTTGATCAGAACGACAACCTTTTAAGCTTCTAGGCGCTCGCATCTCCGGATTATGATCAAATGTACACGGAGGGGCATTGGTCCTAAGTTGAAGATCTTTGTCAAATATATGTTTTCAAGTGTCCTCTACGAAAATTTTGAAAATGAAATCCCGAAAGCGTTTTGAGTACTGCTTTGGATCAACAGCTGAAATTGAAGTTGGATCATATTGCATTGATTTATATGCATGCTCAAGCTTCTTGGTAATATCGTAGTCTTGTAGGATATCAATTATACCAAAAAAGAGGATAACATCATAGAATACACCAGTTGGTTCTCCGATAAGCTGGGTTTCACATTCAGGTTTCCTCACAGTCTTTTCGATCCGAGCAGGCATGCTAATACCTAATCGAATGGAAGACCCCCTGCATTGTCAATTTGGACTATCATCAGTAAATTAAATTGTTATCACTTCATATAAACATCACATTAACTTTTCTTAGATCGAATACATCTCATGGCCATCTGAAACAATTCAGAAATGTGTTGGACACAAGTACTTCAAGATAAATGAATAGTTGGAAATAACATAAATTTTAGTGTTCATAAAGTGGGGAAACAGCAATGATCCCTACTTAGACATATGCCAAGGTATGGAGCACTATTGAAAACATAAATGAGCATCCAAAAACAAGAACATTCATCGTACCCTGAGGGCTCGCTATCAAGCTGATGCTGTCCTGTTTGAGATAGCCGAGGAACTTCTTTATTTTCATGGTCTGCATTTCCTGCAAGTAAATCCAAGAACATATCTTTACTCATTTAAGCAGCCGTTGATATCAAAGTCACAAAACATTTTAATACCAGAGATCACTAGAAATAACCAGTAGGTGTAACAGCTCCAGAAGCAAGAGGGGTGGGAACTTCTCGAAAGTGAAAACCAACCAACAGACTGTAGTCCATAATTCTCTCTTGTTCAAGCAAGTCGCAATCTCGATCAACTTGCCTGCACGAAGGGAAACTTGGATCAGAAAAGAAAAATCTAAAGTTCCATGCTTATCATCCCAAAAGTTTTGAAGGCCTTATCGATCTCAAATCTATGCAATATCCTACAATGGTTTGGTCTTTGCCAAATGCAGCTTAATATGATATAATTTTCTATAAAACTCAGAAACAAACCCATATGTGACATTCACACCTGAGTCCAAGTAATATAGATTGCAAGAAATGAAGATACCTGAAAAGAAAGAGGATATTAGAAAATATGATCACCTGCAAAACTCTTCGAACCACGTTTTCTCTAACCGAAACAGATAATTGAGATCAAGGTCTTTGAGGGTTGTAGACGGATCAATTTCCGATTCAGGTTTAGAAGTTGTGCGACCATGGGAAGAACCTTTCAAGTCAAAGCGCCTATGAATGGTATACTGAGTACATAACAGATTCCCCATTATAACAAACCGTACCTGACTCATTGATTCAAAATGAAGAATGTATGAGATTGGTTTCTGAAACTTCATGACAGATGAATTATTTATGTTTGAAGTTAAAGTTTTCTAACGTTGATATTACCTTCTTCTGCGCTGTCCCGGTTAATTTCACACAATGAAGACCATAAAATTTGGTGACTAGAGTGTTCTCAAAGGACCGAACATGATTATAGTAGGCTGGAAGCATCCTTAGGAGCACCTGTGACAGTGTCCTCACTTGGATTAGTAAACATTTAAGGCCCGGTAAAGCAATGCACGAATTTTGGGATTATTCAGCCATCAAAAGTGATTTGTGCACCAAGTATATATGAACATTGTCTGAAAACTTGAAAATTGATGTACTGAATTTTGAGGGACCGAGTATTGTAATCTAGGAAGACTTTTGAAGACGTACGATGAATAACCTTATGTTACGTAGAAGTTTTGATTGTAATACAAAACCAGTGAGGAATTGCAGCTTAATGCAAAGCTATCTTATAATTTCTGAATTCAACTGCAAAAGTGTAATACAAACGACATTAACTCTTACTTTTACTTCTGCCTTCTTTATCGTCTTTATCATGTATTTGTCATCGTTGGTCAAGTAAAAGAAACTTCCACTTTTTCCAGGGGATGATAGTTCCCGAAGGGCATCATCCCCACATATTGAAATCATGTAATCAGCTGCATCCACATCGAACAATTTCCTAAGGGTTCTGAAAATGTAAAAGAAATTAGCAGTCAGGAACTACACATAACAGCATAATATTGGCTCCAAGTTCGTATCATATAGTTCTAGTTTTATTATTATGTACTGAATTCAACAAAGATAATTGTTTAGTATGTTTCCATTTGCATAAAAATTATTTTCATTATTGCCTAAAGTTGTTATACCATTGTAGCATGAGTAAGACCAAATAGTTCAGCAAAGAAGAATTATCTGTTGTGAGCAAGAAGATAATTCAGACTCTAACCTGAACACAAGTGGACAATAATCCTTCCACCTGAAATCACTAGATTGATGAGGCGGTGTGTGCTTGGATCCTTCTGGCGGAAATTTGGTCCATACTTTTTCCTTGGGATCAAAAGCCGAGGACTTGAGATCAAGGGTAATAACTGGACCAGGCCTTCCAACTGAGTGTCTACAATGTAACCAAAGAATCAATACATGCATGATTACAACACAAACCATTATATCTCCATACTGAAATGTGTTAGACATTGAGAAATCTTCAATTCAAACAGAACTGCAGGTGATGACCCCGACCCTCTAAAGCAAATAAAATGACAAAAGCATAAAGGAGAATAAATACTATATCAGATTCATACAAAAACTCTCATTCCTTGCATGCATTCTTGAACTTGATAAGCATAATCTAGAAGGCAATGCAAATACCAAAAACACATGATGTTGACATTCAAACAACTTTCAATATCAGAGGAGAATGCATTACCTAATACCAAGTTGCAAATTGAGCATAAGCTCATAATTCTTGTGGCCTTTGGATATTGTCTGCCCTTGCCTCTTCGTGGGCGTCTTAAAATAAGGAAGACTCCCTCTTGAAGTAGAATCTTCAAGACAAAGACTCTCAATACCATCATCATCATCCTTGGAGTCCCCTTCACTAATAGCTGAAACATCATGCGTATCAGAACTAAAACTATGACAATTTAACTTCCCATCAGACAGTCTCCTTGGCCTCCCTTGATCATTCCCTTTGCCCATTCCAGGCCAATGTGGCATCTTTTTTGATGGCAAAATTGACATCTTCTCACCAGGACATATCTTACACTCTTTCAAGTACTCCGAAAACACCACTTGAGGATCCCAATCTGGTTTCTCAGTTGAAGAATCCGAAGGATTATATGTTCCATTCATTTCCTTAACATCCTTACTCCAAACACCAACATAGGAACTCCCATCTGGCCATCTAAAAGTCCCATTTCCTTTAGGGAAACCATCCTCCCAACAACCCTCATAACAATTCCCATCACTCCACTCCATTCTTCCATTCCCATTCATTAACCCGTTCTTCCATTGGCCATCATAATGAATCCCATTGGTCCACTGGTACCTCCCTTCTCCCTCCTGGAATCCAGTGCGCCATTCGCCTTCATAGTAATCCCCATTGAAGTAATTCTTAATCCCTTGCCCATGTTTAAGGTTCATAACCCAAGAACCTTTATAAGAATCTCCTGAAAAACCTGTAAAAGTCCCTTGACCGTCCATAAACCCGCTCTTGAACTCACCTTCATAGGTAGCACCTGAAGGCCAACAAAATTTTCCCTTCCCCATGATCTTTCCTTTAAACCACCCACCGACATACATACAACCATCAGTCCATAAATATTTCCCATTGCCATGAGGCAAACCATCACACCATTCCCCTATATAAAAGTCGCCTCTTGGAAGGACTTTTTCAACATGGCGAACTTCACAAGAACCAGCCTCTTCCTCATCAACATGAGCAACAGACATTGCTGTAAATATGCTTATTGCTTTTTTCTTTGCAGCTATTTGTGATTTCTTTACTTTGGTTTCCAGAGCCTTTCTAAAGCCAAGCTTTTTGCTCATTCTATGTATAAACAAATAAAAACAATGCCTTTGTTCAAACTCTGCATTCCTTTCTCTGTCAACCAAATAACCCAAAGATCAAAAAATGTCTCTATCCATATTTTCTCTCTCTTTCTCCTGCATCAATGTAGGGTTTTCAGGAAGGCCAACATAACAAAGAAAAAGAAAAGCATTTATGAAACTCACATTGAAGATGGCAATCTTGGAGGGAAATGTAATAATCTACATAAACGAAAACCAACACAAAAAGAAAAAAGAAAGAAAAAACAATCTTCCTTTTTTTTTTTTTTAAAGTTTCGACCTTTTTGTGTTGATTGGTTAGTTTCAAGAAATGGGTATTTTCAGATATTGAAGAAAAAAATTCAAAGAAAATGGGAGCTGTTGGAATGATGAAGTTTGGAAAAATGAATGGGCCTTTTTCTTTGTTTGTTCTTTGTTTCTGGGTAATTTTTGGTTTGTTTGGAACAAAAACCAAATTTCCTCAGATTCCCGAATTTTGGCTCCTAAAATGTCTAGCAAACCAAACAGTTGGAGGGAGATTAGAAAGGGTGGAAATGATGTTATCGCCATTTTTAGTGTCTGAAAATCTCCCAAATTTACCACTAATTTTAGTACATAACTCTTTTCCTCGTCTAAAATCTAGATTTTGTAATTTTAGTAGAATAAAAAATAAAATAGTGACAATGGTAAACTATATTAATCTTTAACACCCATAAATCACATAAATGTGGATCTATTCCTCCGACCAACATGTGAAGAACCTACTTTAGAAAATTAAAAATAAAATAAAATTCCTATTTCATTTTATTTTTTTTAAAACAATAGCACAAAGCTCAAACATTAGACAAATAAAAAAATATTTATTTTTTTAAAGAAAAACCTTAAAACCTATGCCTATGCCTATTTAATGTTATATACATATATTCCACTTTCAAAGTATAGCACCACTTCACATTTGACCTCTCTTTTTCTTTGGGTTTTTCCTTTTCCTTTTGTTCTTATTTTTGTTTCTCTTTCCTCTAACTTTGGATATTGAAGAATATTTTTTGATCTCCATAACTTTAAAGTTCATTGCTTTAATTGAAAACACTAGCTTTAGGGAGTAGTGTCAGATTTATCGCCATCGAATCCATCTCAAATTTTATTTAAAAGCAATATATGCATTGTGTTTGTATTATTTTTTCATTGATTTTCTTATTATATTTAAATTATATACTTTCCGCTTATATCATATTCATTAGTTTGATCCGTTGCTGAGATACAAGCTATCTGGTTAGAATGAGTGAGTAAGAGAATAGGGACTCCTTCAAGCACGGCAATTTAAAACAAAGGACATTAAAGTTTTTTTTTTTTTTTTTACGTAATTTGGTTTTTCTATGTTTACGAAGCTTATCTCACTAAGAAATATTTACTATCTTCAAATACTTATAACAAGTGACTCTAAGTCTATCACACCCCAGTGACAATTTCCACACTTTTGTACCTTTGAAGACTAGAACCCTCATCATTAAATTCACCCCTTTGAACTTAGCATGTAAAACCACAACACAAAAGCATTACAATCAAATGTGCTCTCATACTTGAACAAATTAAGTGTTCTCAATTCTAAGTACATAAACCTATATAAGTCTCTCAATTATATAGAGTTGTTCAAGACTTGCTAAGATAGAGAATATCTAAAACAATCCCGTAAAACAACCATTATATAAACTGAATACAATATAATAATAGCAAACAAGGTAAATAAGGATTGTTGGTAGCTAGGACTTCAATGTTACAAACTAATCCAACTTCTTCAATCGAAGGGATTAGATAAGTATGATTCTATTCAATCGTTTATATATATTTCCTCTAGTGATATGATCTTCAATGATGGGCTAGATATAATCCACAATCTTAATATAACCTAAATATTCAATTTAATAAATTGCCAACAACTCAAATATTGAAATAGTCTAGCCTGTCGCTGTTGGTCAAGGAGTGGACATTCCCTCAACCACTTGTTCAATCTTTCCATATTTTTCAACAATCTCCCTCTTTGGCAATTTGTTGAACAAAACACAAACAAAGCAAGAAGCTTAAACAACAATTAATAACTTGCTCCCCCTTAGAATGAATCACGAAAAATATATGCAACCAAAGTAAACAACAACTATTCACAAATGAAATCCGACCATTAGAAATAGTAAAATAAAAAAACAATCCTAAAAACCATAAGTAGTAGAATTGAATCTCCCCTATCACCAATAACTCCTCTCATTCTCCCACTTTTTGATCAACAAGATTGCTAACTTACTCTTCGCTAGGAAAGGATATTAGGTCAACACAAAGAGCCTTTTGCCTATCTCTGATCTTCTTCACAATCTTGGCTTCAGTATGAAATCTAACAATGTGTCGATCATTTGCCTCCATGTAGGTAGTAAAATCACCAATTATCCTTTTTATGAATACCAGAAGGAATGACCTTGGGGATTGAAGAAGTTGGCACTTCCTAGGTTTAAGGTTCTTCTTTCTACTAACATCATCATATCAAAATTACCCTCCTCAGCAACAACATCACCTCTCCCCCTCAATAGAGCCCATCATATTCTTATCATTCTCCACATACAAATACATTCAATTATAGTTTACTATCTTTGTCACTTAACACTTTGCAGCAAATTAGCATAAAATTCCATAACAACATTACGGATACACGACTTGACATAACTCGCCCACTCTAACAAACAACTATTTCCAAGAAGTTCATCTATGCCATGACCAACAAAACTATTCTCCTCTATATTCTACTCTTCTTTAAAACTCTGTTTAAGCATAGTAATATACCTCTTAGAAGAAGAAGAATTAAGGAAGACTTTGTTCTTTATCTTTAACATTCTTTCCTTTTCTTTATTGGTTGGCAACCTCACTTGCCACAACCGAGCATGTCCTCATCTTGCGAGCGTGGGCAGGCCTTAATAAAGTAGGAATTTCCCCAATGATCTTTACATCAATATTCGAAGCACCAGTTTTGGACTTTTTTGTACTGATAGGAACGAGATCTCTCACTAGTTTCTTCAGTCTTATATTTCTCTATCACCAATTCTTGAATGTTTTTGGTGAAAATATCGTCTTTATAGGGATTCCTAAAGAATATGGTTCGATAATTATACCAGCCACATAGACTAAGGTATTGCCGATGGCAGAGAACGATTCACCTTGAGTCGTAACCACCTAGGTTAAGATATCTATTCTCTGATAAGAAACAACAATATGCTCAGTTATTGGTGGATTGTTCAATAAGGCATCTATCTTCTTTACAACTTGTTGGATAGCTTGAGATGACCCAAAATTTGTGTCACTATAAAAGATAAGACACTTTCTTAACCCTCTTGGTGGGATTGAAATGGACACTTCAAAGGAGAGGTAAGAAACAAGAGGTGTAGGAGTAGTCTGATTTACCTCTTAGTGTCATGTTCTTGAGGGAAATGGACACTTCCTCAGTTACCTTATCTGTTTTCTCAACAGGGGGATTGGATATCCCTCTCCAACGATGTTTCTTATCATACTATACAATAAATGCTATCTTTACACAGGCCATAGTCAAAGATCAGAGATTTGGTTAGACATTTAAAGTGAGAAAAGTTGTCACTTCCCAAGTAAATCATGTTCTCTTCAAGATATGAATAACGAAATATCTCTAAAAATTAATTTCCACCAAAAATAAATTGGTGCCAGAAATTATTTCATAACCTCCAAAAATCTGATCAAATCAACTAGTAGCATAATTACCCCAAATACATCAAAAGGGCATAAAACATTATCGTGCGAATGCCTTCCATAATCAATCAACAAACCTTATGCTCAACAGACACCAACTGAGCTTCTAAAGCTCTCAAACCTGTTAGAACCCAAGGCTTTTGTAAATAAATCAACTAGCTGGTTTTGAGTAGGCACATACTTTTTTTCAAATGTGCTTTCATGATCATCCATATTCTCATCCTAGTCAGTATCGTTAAATCACACTAAACACATTGAATTGTCTTTAGTAAACCAAATGCCTAGATCAAATGTATCATGAAATTACCTAATGATTCATTTGACTGCTTTGACATGAGATTCTCTCGGATTGGCCTGATATCTAGCACACACATGAATGCGTCCCAATGTGCGTGCCCGAGGCTATAAATCAACACAAAAACAATTAAAATCTAGCGGTGTACTGCAAGTGTGATAGGTCAAGTTGCAATATTTATAGTGTTAAAATGGAACACACCAGTATTTCAAGGATCAAACCTAAGGGATTGCCAAATTGGTAAATGTGTTTATCAAGTTATTACAAGTTAAGCAATTACTAATCTAATCAAGTTGGAAATTATTAGTGCAAGTTCAAATAAAATAAGATTTGAGCCATATCTAAATTAAAAAATGAAAATATCAAACTAACTTTCTCCCTTTTTACTAGAAACAATGCAAATGGATTGAAATGGTGGTTGAATGAGTCATGAATTATTAACTATGCTAATAAATCTATGATGATTATATTGTTTGCTACTCCTAGCTAGGAATCTCCTCTCGGTCTCATCCTAAACTAAAATATACCACCTAAGCTCTCCTCTTGGTGTCATTTAGGCATATAGATCTCCTTTCGGTCTCACTATTTGATACAAGTGTATCAAAGTCCTACATGATAGAGTCTCTTCTCGGTCTCATCTATCTAAATCTTCCACTAGAGGTGTGAATTCTAGTGTAATATGCAATTTAATACACTTAAACAAACAACCAAACAAGACATAAAAAATAACTTAGCTAAGTAACATACTCATCAATCAACCAATAAAACAATTCAGCACATGATTAAACTTAAATTCCACACAAACATTTTAATAAACACATGGTAGGCATGAAATATAAAAGATACGGGTTGAGAAAATGCTCATTAATAAATAAACATCTAGTGAAGAGTGAACATTTAATACATCCCCATCCATAATGTTCCAGAAAAAATGAAGAAACAAAAATACTACAACAGAAACAAAAAGAAAAGGAAAAAGAAAGAAATAATTGAAAAGAAAAAAAATGAAAACCTAAACTAAGAAATATGAAGAGTAAAGAACAAATGTTCAGGCAACAAAATCTATCTTCAAAAGCTTATAAACTTATAAAGTATTATTTATAATCTACTAACATTTAACCTAATATTGACTATTATGCCTTTAAATGAAGAAAAGACTTAAGCTTGTTTGGGCACATAATTGCCTCTGTAGTTTTTCACTCATTAGGTAGCGGTGTTGCGACACCCAAAATAGTGGCGAATTTGGGGGTCCTGGGGGTCTCGATGTTGCAACACTCAATCTCAGTCTCACGACATCACTGGAGTTGGCCTCAATTTCTTCACTTCAATGCTTTCAAGGGTATCACGACTCCGGAGGCTCGACGTTGGCTCGATGTTCCAACATCCAGCCCTTGGTATTGCGGCTCCCATGACAGTGAGCTTCATGTTGATTTTTCATTGAAGTTTTGCATCCTCAAGGTGAAAGGTCTAGGTGTTGCAACTTCCATGGCATCAGTGTCGCAACACGCACTCTAAATGATATTTTCCTCGAGGTTGGGCCATTATCGTCCCCTTACACCAACTCAATCACATTGTTAGGTTTCCCATGGCACTATTTGGCCAATTTGGGTCTCACAAGACGCAAAACTCAGCAAAAACATTTATTAAGGCTTGAAACTAAAAATTGATAAAACATATAAACACACTTAAATTGCTTGAGAATAAGTTCCTAAAGTGTAATGGAGAGCCTAATTTGATGTATCAAATTACGATAGATCAAACTCTCCCACACTTAAGTCTTTATTTTCCTCAAGCAAACATACAATATATGCATAAGATGTCTCTTGAAATATGTTGAACAATAAGAAGCATGACAATCGAATATTGAATTTATACAAGACATATCGCACATGCAACTAAAGATTGATGTTGAGCTCATTTAACTACTCTTAAAGTAAATATACTTATTTCACTAAGTTAAAGAACTAATAAACCTAGAGGCAATTCAAATGAATAAATACTCGATCATGTTATCGATCAACATAAACTATATAGATACGTAGTAAACACAAAATGTGAATCAAAAGCATTAGTTAAGCTAATTATTATTTTCGAACCCGATTTTTTCCAACACTTAGGGCACTAGATCCAACATTTCATAAATAGATGAAGATTTAAGCAACAATGTGCCTTTACTACTTCTATTCCAAGCCATTCTAACACATTCTACAATAGATAAAGAAGAAGATTCAGATAATGATGCTTACAGCCATATATTAAAGAAAATGGAAATATTGTGCCAATTGAATTATTCCTTGAGGGAAGAAATTATTATCTTCAAAGGAGAAAAATAAAATCTTGAAATCATGGTCCAAGAAAAGGATGATGCTTAGGAAGCAACCAAGAAAGAGATAGATGATGCCAAAGTTGTTTTAAAGAAGTTTGGAAGCCAGAATGAGAATCTTGATGAAATTTTGGCTTCAAGGAAATTTGAACCAGGCCATAAAGGACTTGGTTACATTAATAAAGGTAAGAAACCTATCAATCCTACAATTTTTGTTAAAAATAAAGATGTGGGTTCTTCTGCTTATAAGGCAAAAAAAAAGATCTTCAAAAAGATCGTATGTCATTATTGTGGGAAAGTTGGGTATATTAGACCCTATTGTTTTAAAATGATGCTGCATTGGAAAAAGTTTAGCTCAGGTGTAAAACATGTTAGAATAATGAATGGAACAAGGAGACTGCAACATAAGCAGGTTTGGGTGAGAAAGGATCGAGAACATATGAGTTTTAAAGATCGACAATTTATTAGTGTTTGTGTGAAGCATGGAATTGCAACCGATAAAAATCATTTTGATGGATTATCGAATATCAGACAAACTTCACTTAGATTTTATGGAAAAAAAGGATTGTTGTTCCACGAGCTACAACCCTTATTGTTAATGATGTAGCATTTCATCTTATCCCTTATAAACAACTTGGAGTAATATAATTGGGGATGAATAGAGTGAAGAGGAGATCCTTTGACATCTTTGCCAAAAAGGGGGAATATTCAAGTGTTCATTTGCTAGTTGGTTTTGTCAAAATGCCAAAGGGTGAGATTGTTGGAAACTTTGACTATTTGTTCCACTTTATGTTTGAACAATAGATAGAACAACAGTTTTGGTGTAGTCAAAGTTATTTGGTTGGCATGTTTGACTATTACATAGGCCTTAATTACGTCTTGTTTAAACCAACAAATAAGGAGAATTTCGTATAAAATAAGGAGCCTAAGATTTTCCATTTGATTAGCTTAGAGGAGATAGGAAAAAGTTTGATTATTGAATAGTGTTATCTTTATCCTTATAATAAAGGATTTTATGGGATAATTATTGGAGATAATTTAAGAGATAAAATCAACTTTTAAATGAGTGTTTAAATTTGATCAAAACACTTCTAAAAGGGTTGTTTGTATTAGCCTATAAATGGGCTTGGTAGCTGCATATTAGTGTTTAGTTGTGGATTGTCTTTTCAGTTCCTTTGTTGAATATTCTTGATTGTGTAGTTCGACACTCTTTTTAGGTACTTTTGAAGAGTTAACATTGATTGTAAGTGAGGTGTTTGCGAGAGTGATTTGTAATGATTTGGGATCAATATTGGGGTTGCAAATATCCGTGTGTCTGAAGGGTATTTTGGGCTTTAGTCAATAGTTGTACCGACAAATTATTGACTTAAATCATTCTCCCAGGCAGACTTTGCAAATGTAGGTTTATTGATTTGAACTGCATTAACAAATATTGTATGTTATTTCTCTCGTTACTTCGCTTCTTATTCTACCTTGTTATAAATATTTTCTATCCCAATTTCTTTTCCAACAAAAGGATGAGCGAAATTATTTTAAACGATTGCAAACTGAATCTTTTTCCAAATTTGGAGGCCAATTAGTTAAGCTGACTATTTAAAATTTGTTTAACTTAACTAGTCAATTGTTTTCCCTTATTGGTAATGAACTAATAAAATGATCAAATTTGTTTTAAACAAAAAATGAAAATAAATAATTATATGAATTTGTGTGACCCAAATTCTTGTTAAAATAAATCTTTGGATGGGTTGGGCCCTCGTGGTGCAGATCTGAGCTCTGAGTAAAATCTGTTTAGAAGTTTACTTTCTATTTGATGTTGATTAGAATAAGGCGTTTTAATCTTATTGCATTACTTATATTTGATTTTTATTAGATAAGGTTTTTAAACTTATAAATAAACGTAATCATCTCTCCTTTTGTATGATTTGAATTCGACATAGTGAATTTTCTTCTCTTCTACCCATGGTTTTCCTCCGAAAGAATTTTCACGTAAAATTTTTGTATGTTCTTTTTGTCTCTCTTTCTTTGTGATTCATTACCATTATCAATGTTTAGTTTACAATTTGATTAATCAATTTAATCAATTTTTAATTTTTCCTCATAATACTTTATTTTAATTCAATTTAAGAAAAAATAATGTATTAATACTTAATTTGGTAGGTGTATGGACCCATTTCACCCTAACCCAAATAATGGACCCAAACCCATACCCTAAACCGTTTAAAGCCCAAAACTAACCCAAAACACTCATTAAAAAAAAAAAACACACGAAAACCCTAACCCTAACCTAAGCTAGCACCTAACCCCCATCGACCCATCACCGACAAGACCCCCGTAGAACCAACCCTCACCTACCCCGACTTTTCACCGACACCACCTGCCACTGCTCCACCATGCCCGGTCTGCAACACATAAAATGAAGTGATGAGCGAGAAGCAAGCAAGCGCAAGAGAAATATTAGTATTTTGTAATATTTCAATGGCTATAAAAGCCGATTCTAAATCTTGTAAAAGGAGGTTTTTCTTACGAATACAAAAAAAGATTTACGGCATCACTCTGATTCGAATATTCAAAAAACAACAAAATAGCAAGCAAAATCGATACAAGCACAACAGAGTAGAAAAAAATTAAAACGCAACAGAGAATAGAGGTGATTTCATTTTCAAAGTGTTATTTCCTCTCTTTTATTTTTTTTAAGCATGTATTGTATTATTCATTTTTTAGACAAACATATATATATCACTTTCTCTAAAAAATAATAATAAAAAATATAAAATTTTTACCTTTAAACCACCAGTCCACGGTGGTGAAACCCAGCCAGCATGGCCGTCCGACAACCAAAATCCCGAAAATCGCACCCCTTCTGCTGCAGAGAAAAAGGGAGGAAAAGGATTTTTTTTAAAATGAACATCGAATGATTTTTTTCGATTTTGGCCTTTAAATAGGCCTCCAAAACAGCGTCGTTTGGGCGAGCCTCTTAAGCCCCAAACGACGTCGTTTTGACGTGACCCGATCCGACCGACCCGACCCGCCTAGGATCCGCGTGTTTTTGAAAAAATGGTCTATTTTATGCATGATCCTCGCATTTTTATAATTTTGCGATCAAGTCTTTGTAATTTAAAATTAGCTCAATAATTTACCCCGATTTGCGATTAGGTCCCTTTTTCTTCTTTGTATGCGTTTTGGCAAAAGGGTTAATTGCCGTTTGGTCCCCTTCCTTTCACGCGCATACAAATAGCCCCCTTTCTTTTACTTATTTTGAATTGACCCCAAAACTTTTATTTTAATGTAATTACATCTTGTTTTAATTATAGTGCCATGTTTTTAATCTTTTGTTATTGCATTATTGCTATTACCCTTATATATATATATATATATATATATTTTTTGTATATGTTTTATTGTTATTTTGACCTTATTTATTATTATTATTTGTTATTATTATTATTTTGTTATTATTTTGTCTCATGTTTTATTGTTATTATTATTTACTATTATCATTATTTTATTATTAATACTATTGTTATATTATTATTTATTTTACTATTATCTATTTTTATTACTATTTATTTAATATTATTAATCAACAATTTAGTCTTTTTTTGTTTCTTTGTTATTATTATTATTATTATTATTATTATCATTATTTACTATTATCATTATTTTATTATTAATACTATTATTATATTATTATTTATTTTACTATTATTTATTATTATTATTATCTATTTAGTATTATTAATCAACATTATTTTTGTCACTATTATTTCTTTACCATTCTTTATTAATATTAGTATATTTATACTTATATTTATTTTCTCATTTAATACTATTATTATTTAGTCACTTTTCATTTATTTGTTTATTCTTATACTATCTCGTATGCATTTCTATTTTCATTATATCGTATCTCATGTATGTCTACTTACACTTATGTAGCAATACTATTTTTGTCATCGCCATTATTATTCATTATTTTTATACATCTACGTTTTATTATTATTTATTAGTATTATTATTCTTATTTCACACCATTATCGTAATTATTTACTAAGTTATTTTATATCTTGCTTTTTATGATCGTTTTGCTTAATAATGTCTTCATTGTTTTTATATTATTTATTATCATCATCATTTCTACCATTGTCTTCATAACCATACTATTATTATTATTATTATCATTGTTCGATATCATTGTTATTAATTTAACACTACATTGTTAAACAAGAACGATCATATTTCATTTAAAAGATTTTTAAAATAAAGGCAATGTTTCAGTATTTAGAAATTAGGGAATAGTGCCCTAACGTCTTTGGGTTGCTATTTTCCGTTTGACTAAGGAACCTAACATCCTTTTTAATAAACTTTGTAAATCACGGATAACTTTGATTACGAGAGATTAAAACATCGTGTCCTAACGTCTTTGGATGTGATGTTTATATCTTTTCGAACAAAGAAATCTCAAATTTTAACCCGAGTCTTTTCTCTAAATTAATACGATCGGTGTATTTTATAAAATTGCTACACTCCATTTAAAGGTTTTGAAATAAAGGCAATGTCTTGCATTTAGGAATTGGGAATAGTGCCCTAACGTCTTTGGGTTACAATTTTCCGTTGGACTAAATAGCTAAACACCCTTTTGGTAAATTTCAGAACATCATGAGATAGCTTTGATTACGAAGGTTTAGAATGTCATGTCCTAACGTCTTTGGATGCAATGTTCGTACCCTCTCGAAACAAAGAAATCTCAAATATCCTAATACATTTTTTGAAGATCCAATTTAAAATCTTCTCAAACTTGACATTAAGACACTAATTAATCATTTTGGTACCAATTTTGGGCGTATCGAGGTGCTAACCCTTCCTCGTGACGTAATAGACTCCGAACCCGATTTTCAAAACTTGAGACCAAAAACACTTTTTAGTAAAACAAAATGTTTTATTAAAATAAAGGTGATCCGATCACACCAACTAAAGGTCGGTGGCGACTCCCGTTTTATTCCTATTTTCAAAACCAAAGTCGAGTCCCTTGTCGTTTTCCAAAAAAAATGGTTACAACAGCTTGGCGACTCCACTGGGGACGTATTTAGAGAGTCAAGCCATAAATTGATTATTTTCTGTCTTTTGTCGGAAGTTTGAAAGTTCGATTTGAAAATTACTATATTTGTATTGCATGTGTTTTAATCGCGGCATTACATGACCGTTGTGGTCACACCTTTAGGTGAGAGTGAAAAACTACTCCTTCGTGAGGTTTTCACCTCCGTGCAGGATAGTGGATCGCTTTCGGGATACATCCGTACCTATGTCTTCGTGAGATTTTCATCTCCGTGCAGCCATAGGGAAATGTATTCCCTGAACTGAACTCGGTCTATATGAGCCTATAATGGGTGAAGATCGAGGAATCTGCTAGTTCGGGTACCCTTACCTTAGAACCAAACCACATATAGTGAACCCTAAGGACCCACCTTAGGTAGAACTATATCAAACCCCTAGTGGTCACCTCAGAAGGTACTCTATTTTGTTTATTTCTCCTGTGCTAACGTGTTTGGTTTTGTTCGTGATTGCATTGCATTGCATCACACCGCATCATCTTAGAAAGAAGGTATTGATTCATATTCGATTGCTAAATAGAAGAGTTTATCATAAGGAAATGTGTTACTTGATAAAGTGGATTATAATACGGTCGTTCGAACATAGTCCAGGTGAACGACGAGAGAGGACTGATAATCCACAGAAGAATACAAGACTTTGCCTGAGGATTCAAGCCGACAAGGATTATCGAAGAGCCATCGTGTCTCCATTTTCTAAAAGAAGCTTATAAACATCGCGGAGGATAAGCGAGTGAAGAGGCACGGCCTGGACCAAGCAACAAGGAGCTAGAAGAGATATCCATTGGGAAAAGTTCACGAGGCACAACTATAACATCCGGATACGAAGAAAAGGATTGGTATTTTCACCTGGACTATGAGTATAAAGCCGTATCTGCAGTCCATTTTATGTAAAGAAACGCATTTTTTAGAAAAGTTCTTCTAATAAAATTGAATTCATAATCAACGCCTCTCTTTCTTTTTGCATGCATTTGCATGCATTTGCATTGCATTTCATGCATTTGCATTGCATCATGTCACATGCATTAAAATTTGTAGAAAGACCCTAATTAGGTGAAGTTATTTCAGTAACCTAGAAGACATGGATCAAAGAATGGAAAGGCTAGAACAAATGCAAAAGGAAATACAGGAGCAGATACAAGAACGATTAATCAAGATACAACAAAATATGATAGAACGGATGCAAGAGTCCCAAAACAACATGATAAGCCAGTTAGCGCAACTATTGGCCAATGAGCGAGAAAAGGCGCATTGCTAGCTCAGGGAATAATGGCGACCCTGCTTACCCTCCAGGATTTACCCCGCCAAATACCCAAGCACCACCGAAATATGTCCCCAAAGGGCGCCTTTTGTTATCAGGCCACAGTGCGAGTTGAGACCACAATGCGGTAGCACTTTCCATTGGTTCGAGCACTAATCCCAGAGAAGGTCCGGCTAATCCTATAGTCCCCGATCTTGATGAAATAGCTGAAATGGATAAGGCAAAAGTAAACCTTCCCAAACAACTCGAGGATCGTTGCAAATGGTTAGAGGAAAAGTTTAAGGAAATAGAGACTGCTGACCATCGCTACGGGGTGGACGCTAAAGATTTGAGCTTAGTCCCAGATCTCGTACTTTCGCCAAAGTTCAAGACCCCAGATTTTGAAAAATACAATGGGACCATTGCCCGGCGCACATCACAATGTTACGTCGACGGATGGCGGGATACGTTAACAACGATCAACTGCTTATTCATTGTTTTCAGGATAGTTTGGCCAGGGCTGCGGCCAAATGGTACAATCAGCTCAGCCGTACCCAGATCAAGTCGTAGAGGGACCTAGCACAGGCCTTCCTAAAACAATACGGACACGTAGCCGATATAGCTCCTGATCGAATCACGCTCCAAAATATGGAGAAAAAGCCAAATGAAAGTTTCAGGCAATATGCCCAGTGGTGGAGGGAAGTAGCCACACAAGTTCACCCACCGCTCCTAGAAAAAGAGACAACCATCTTTGTTTGTCAATACGTTGAAAGCTCCTTCATTAATCACATGCTTGGAAGTGCCACCAAAAGTTTTTCGATATTGTCTTTGTTAGGGAGATGATCGAACATGCAATCGATCGGCAAGATTGAGCAGGGAAACCACTAGAAGGCTGCTCCTAGAAAAGGGATGACGAGGTGAATAATACAAACATGGGGGACCCAAAGTCAATTACCATTAACCAGCCAAAAACGGTGACTACTGAGTATCAAGGTTCGTCAAGGAAAGAATCTCGCACAAGGAAAAACATTGAAAAACTCCAATTTACGTCAATCCCTATGACGTATAAGGAGTTGTATCAAAGTTTATTTGATGCACACGTAGTGTCCCCCCAATATCCAAAACCGATGCAACCTCCATACCTAAAATGGTATGACCCAAACACTCAGTGTGAGTACCACGCGGGGATCACAGGCCATTCGATAGAAAATTACCTTACTTTCAAGAAATTGGTGGAAAATCTCATCAACATGGGCATTGTAAAGTTCGATGATGGAGAAATGGTATACCCGAAGAGAATCGAGGAATAAAAGTTTTCCGAACATCTGCCTTTATGTACTTGGGAGTGTTTTGAACAATGAGACTGTGGAAGAAACATGTATTTTTAAAGCTAATCTAGAGTAATGTGCAAAACACACTTATTGCTTTAAGCCTAGAAGCAATAAGAGTCCTTTTGCAAAGTAGGCTTGTGTCCAGAATTTTTATTTCAATAAAATGCATCTTTCTAAGTAAATATTTTTATTCTTTACATTTCATACTGAATATTCTTTCACTCATGACCATATCATACGAATAATTATCCTTAGGATCATTTATTCTTTGGATTTTCTGCCCACAATGGGCCCCCGGATATCAATAACATGAGCGATGCTGTTGCTGACTCCCTTTTTAGTGAGATATGTATCTGAGGGATCTAAGGGCTTTGAAGATAACAAAGATTGTGACTTACTTCCCCGATGGTAGATCCTACCTTGTGAAGTGTCAGCAGACGCTGCGAACTAACAAAGGAGATGAAGATGGAAGCGTAGCTCCTCGTAAAAATAAGGCAAGACATTATCGCATGATCACAGCCAGACATGCTGAGGCCACTGAAACACAGATTCCTATATACGAGGCATAGACGCTATCAAGCCAGTCTCCTCAAGAGCTTTGAGCCAACATCGATTCATATCCATAGCCTTTGGTGACCTTGCCAAGAGGGTAAAGGTCGCTTCACATGTCAAAATTACAAAGTCAACGATTGTCAACTTCAACTTCAAGTTCAAAAAAAAAAAGAAGAAGTGTGTGGCAATGCCGAGAAAAGCGTGATGGCACAAATTCTGACACCACATCATTGCGATAATGGCGACTAAACCATTCAAAATTTTAGAAAAAACAATGAGACTTGTAAAGGTTGGCATAGAGAAGTTACCATTTACCTTCTAGGTTTCTTGAACATTGGCCAGGGCTTTCACCGGGGCATCTTTTCCATTGGTTTATTTAAAAGGAAAATTGTTGGAAGATAAGATTCCTTTTCCCAAGCTTTGATTTGATTGGATGAAGCAGAATGCCTCCGATAAGCTCGATTGAAAGTATTCAGCAGGGTCAAATGTACCGAAAATAGATACGGGCTTGACGAAAAGGTTCGCTCAAGAGAATTTTAGGAAGATAACCTAGCATTAAGAGAGATTATTCTTATCCAAAAGAACTCCAAAGAAAAGTAAATGCCTTATACAACAAAAAAGCACATTCTAGGAAAATGAGTGTTAACCAAGATGGATGGCAAGGACACCTTAATCCGGTGAGTTGATTCAATAAAAAAGTTTTCCAAAAAAAACAAAAAATAAAAACAAAAAAAACACAAAAACGAAAAACGAAAAAACACGAAAAAGGAAAAAGAAAAGGAGAGGCCAAGGCGAAAACCCAGAAGGCGCTTTGAGACCAAAGGGTATTTGAGTTGAAAACCCGAGAAGGCGGCTCAAAATTTTGATCGAGTAGGGCATAAAGTAGTCTTGCTACGCTCGAAGAAGTATGTTACGTCTTGGGGCATCGACAAAGTACTCTGGATCCCTAAACACATATTAAGCTCAAAATGGTCTTCAAGAAGTTGGAAGGAGAAGCTCAAGCTGCGATATCTGGGGCATTTAATTTCCATTTTACCCATTTTTGTTACTTGTGGTTATTTTATTCCTTTCAAAAAACCACCGATAAAACTCCTTCTTGATTACCTTTGCTAGCATTGATTGATTTGTTTGTTTCGAGCTATGCTCCCAATCAATTTCCTTTTTGTCCATTATTACAGTCTTTTTCAAGCATTTTGCATTAAAATAGCGATTAGTGGACTAATAATACTTTCATAAAAGGAGTTTTGCATATTACTCTGGAAGCTTCTGAATAATACAAGGACCTGAAACAGGACTATTGTTTAGAACTCACTCAGCTCAAGGTTTGGAAATATTGGAGAAAGATGATTATCTCTTTGGACCTTTTATTGGTTGAACGAAATGACAATACATTTCGCCGGTGATACGACCTTGACAGATAACGAGCAATGTCAACCCAGCAGTACAAAGGGATCATTCTCGAGAAAAGAAAAATGATACTCTGTATTCATGCACATATCAGGCCTACACATCTGGTCATTGCACCAGTGAATGGTGTAACAGATCAAATTGATCCTATACCTCGAAGTTACAGCAGGATGGATAGAAGAAACCAAATGTTATTCTCCTAGAGTTGCAGTGAGAGATGCAAACTTTATGTCTCAGAAGGTACAGTGGAAGGACCACGAAATTACAGTGGGCAAGCTTGTTAAGCAGAATATGATCATTTTTTTTGGGTTTTCTATCAAAGATACTAACTGAATGAGAAAGCATGATAACGCATCAGTGATAGAGCCTTGATGAATTACGAGCAATGACGACCCCAAGCATTTAAAAAGGGATCATTTCATTTTGCATTCGTACATCATTTCAAAGCACATTTAGTTAGGAGCATTCGACTCATTGCATCCTAATCATCATAAAAAGACCATTCTCATGACATTCTGCATTTATGCAAAAGTCATCCATTGTCATTTAGTTAGGAGCATTCGATTCATTCTGATCATTGCATCCTAATCATTGTAAAAAGACCATTCTCACGGTATTCTGCATTCATGAAGGCGTCGTCCATAACGCATGTAGTTAAGAGGCTTTGAGTCATTTTGATCATAGCGTCTTCATCATTTGCATAAGCATAAGCACATAAAATTCATTCTACGGACGAGTTCCTCAAAAACGATGTAGCAATATCAAAGTTCGATTTTGTTCCTCAAGATGGTAGTGGGGCAGACTGAAGAATAAAGTCTTCCTAAAGATAATAAGGAAGCACATTGAAAAGTTCAGATTTCGTTCCTCAAGATGGTAGTGGGGCAGACTAAAGAATGAAGTCTTCCTAAAGATAGTAAGGAAGCACATTGAAAAGTTCAGATTTTGTTCCCTCAAGATGGTAGTGGGGCAGACTGAAGATTGAAGTCTTCCTGAAGATAGTAAGGAAGCAAATTGAAAAGTTCAGATTTTGCTCCTTCGAGATGGTAGGGGAGCAGATTGAAGATTGAAGTCTTCCTGAAAATAGTAAGGAAGCAAATCGAAAAGTTCTGAATTCTTATTTCCTCGACGTTCCAGTGGAGCAGGATTGTGATTATAAATCTCGTCTCCCTGAGTTAACAATGAGGATAAATTCTTAATTCTTTGAAGTTTCAATAGAGAAGATGGAGACTACGAATCTCTTCTCCCCGAATTCTCATTTCCTCGACGTTCCAGTGGAGTAGGTTGAGATTACAAATCCTGTCTCCCTGAGTTAACAAAGAGGATCAATCATTATTCCTTTGAAGTTTCAGTAAGAGAAGATAGAGACTACGAATCTCTTCTCCCTGAATTCTCATTTCCTCGACGTTCCAGTGGAGTAGGTTGAGATTACAAATCCCTTCTCCCTGAGTTAACAATGAGGTTACATCCTTAATTCTCTGAAGTTTCAGTAGAGAAGATGGAGACTACGAATCTCTTCTCCACAATTCTCATTTCCTCGACGTTCGGTGGAGTAGGTTGAGATTACAAATCCGTCTCCACGAGTTAACAATGAGGATCAATCATTATTCCTTTGAAGTTTCGAGAAGAGAAGATGGAGATTACAAATCTCTTCTCCCCAATTCTTATTTCCTCGAAGTTCTGTGGAGTAGGTTGAGATTACAAATCCGTCTCCACGAGTTAAAATAAGGATAAGTCCTTATTCCTTTGAAGTTTTGGTAGAGAAGATAGAGACTGCGAATCTCTTCTCCTCGAATTCTTATTTCCTCAAGTTCTCGTGGAGTAAGAAGTAAATCGAAGAAATCGGTCCGGTGATCCCGAGTTTCTTTGGGATCAGATTGAAGAAAGCAGATTTGACCTTCCCGAAGTTGCGAAGCGGATCGAAGATATCGGTCTGGTGGTCCTTGAGTTTGCAAGGATCGATTGAAGATAGCGAGTTTGACATTCCGAATTTGCAGAAGCGGTCAAGATACAAGGCGCAATGAATAAATTGAAACTACAAGTCCTATCTCACCAAAGCAACGGTGGAATAGAATCAAAACGACCGGATGCGATGGATGAATGGGGCTACCTAAAGAAAAGAGCACCAAAAGAAGTTAAGGCCCATCGAGGCCGGGCAAAATGGGTCTTTCTTATGTCTTTGCTCTATCGTAGTTACGACAATGAGCAAAGAGGGGCAACAGATGACCCATTTCACCCTAACCCAAATAATGACCCAAACCCATACCCTAAACCCGTTTAAAGCCCAAAACTAACCCAAAACACTCAGGCCAAAAAAAACACAGAAAACCCTAACCCTAACCCTAAGCGCCCGACCTAACCCCATCGACCCATCACCGACAGCCGGTACCACCGAACCAACCCTCACCTACCCCGACTTTTCACCGACACCACCACCACCTGCTCCACCATGCCGGCCACTGCAACACGCAAAATGAAGTGATGAACGAGAAGCAAGCAAGAGCAGTAGAAATATTAGTATTTTGTAATATTTCAATGGCTATAAAAGCCGATTCTAAATACTGTAAAAGGAGGTTTTTCTTACCGAATACAAAAAAAGATTTACGGCATCACTCTGATTGAATATTCAAAAAAACAACAAAATAGCAAGCAAAATCGATACAAGCACAACAGAGAGTAGAAAAAATTAAAAGCGAAAAACAGAGAATAGAGGTGATTTCATTTTCAAAGTGTTATTTCCTCTCTTTTATTTTTTCGGCGGTATTGTATTATTCATTTTTTAGACAAACATATATATATCACTTTCTCTAAAAAATAATAATAAAAAAATATAAAATTTTTACCTTCCTACCACCGTGGATTGGTGAGAGCCGACACGACATGGCCGTCAAACAATGAAATCCCGAATCGCACCCCCTTCTTCTGCAGAGAAAAAGGGAGGAAAAGGATTTTTTTTTAAAATGAACATCAGAATGATTTTTTTCCAGATTTTGGCCTTTAAATAGGCCTCCAAAACGACGTCGTTTTGGGCAGGCCTCTTAAGCCCCAAAACGACGTCGTTTTGACGTGACCCGATCCGACCGACCCGACCGCCTAGGATCCGAGGGTTTTGAAAAAATGGTCTATTTTGTGGCATCCTCCGCATTTTTATAATTTTGCGATCAAGTCTTTGTAATTTAAAATTAGCTCAATAATTTACCCTGATTTGCGATTAGGTCCCTTTTTGCTGTTGTGCGTTTTGGCAAAAGGGGTTAATTGCCGTTTCGATCCCCTTCCTTTCACGCGCATACAAATAGCCCCCCTTTCTTTTACTTATTTTCGAATTGACCCCAAAACTTTTATTTTAATGTAATTACATCTTGTTTTAATTATAGTGCCATGTTTTTAATCTTTTGTTATTGCATTATTGCTATTACCCTTATTATATATATATATATTTTTTTTGTATATGTTTTATTGTTATTTTGACCTTATTTATTATTATTATTTGTTATTATTATTATTTTGTTATTATTTTGTCTCATGTTTTATTGTTATTATTATTTACTATTATCATTATTTTATTATTAATACTATTGTTATATTATTATTTATTTTACTATTATCTATTTTATTACTATTTATTTAATATTATTAATCAACAATTTAGTCTTTTTTGTTTCTTTGTTATTATTATTATTATTATTATTATTATTATTATTATTATTATCATTATTTACTATTATCATTATTTTATTATTAATACTATTATTATATTATTATTTATTTTACTATTATTTATTATTATTATCTATTTAGTATTATTAATCAACATTATTTTTGTCACTATTATTTCTTTACCATTCTTTGTTAATATTAGTATATTTATACTTATATTTATTTTCTCATTTTAATACTATTATTATTTAGTCACTTTTCATTTATTTGTTTATTCTTATACTATCTCGTATGCATTTCTATTTTCATTATATCGTATCTCATGTATGTCTACTTACACTTATGTAGCAATACTATTTTTGTCATCGCCATTATTATTCATTATTTTTATACATCTACGTTTTATTATTATTTATTAGTATTATTATTCTTATTTCACACCATTATCGTAATTATTTACTAAGTTATTTTATATCTTGCTTTTTATGATCGTTTTGCTTAATGATGTCTTCATTGTTTTTATATTATTTATTATCATCATCATTTCTACCATTGTCTTCATAACCATACTATTATTATTATTATCATTGTTCGATATCATTGTTATTAATTTAACACTACATTGTTAAACAAGAACCATCATATTTCATTTAAAAAGATTTTTAAAATAAAGGCAATGTTTCGTATTTAGAAATTCGGGGAATAGTGCCCTAACGTGCTGGGTTGCTATTTTCCGTTTGACTAAGGAACCTAACATCCTTTTTTTAATAAACTTTGTAAATCACGGGATAACTTTGATTACGAGAGATTAAAACATCGTGTCCTAACGTGCTGGATGTGATGTTTATATCTTTTCAGAACAAAGAAATCTCAAATTTTAACCCGAGTCTTTTCTCTAAATTAATACGATACGGTGTATTTTATAAAATTGCTACACTCCATTTAAAGGTTTTGAAATAAAGGCAATGTCTTGCATTTAGGAATTGGGAATAGTGCCCTAACGTCTTTGGGTTACAATTTTCCGTTGGACTAAATAGCTAAACACCCTTTTGGTAAATTTCAGTAACATCATGAGATAGCTTTGATTACGAAGGTTTAGAATGTCATGTCCTAACGTCTTTGGATGCAATGTTCGTACCCTCTCGAAACAAAGAAATCTCAAATATCCTAATACATTTTTTAAAGATCCGAATTTAAAAATCTTCTCAAACTTCCGACATTAAGACACTAATTAATCATTTTGGTACCAATTTTGGGCATATCGAGGTGCTAACCCTTCCTCGACGTAATCGACTCCGAACCCGATTTTCAAAACTTCGCGGACCAAAAACACTGCTTTTAGTAAAACAAAATGTTTTATTAAAATAAAGGTGATCCGATCACACCAACCAAAGGTCGGTGGCGACTCCCGGTTTATTCCTATTTTCAAAACCAAAGTCGAGTCCCTTGTCGTTTTCCAAAAAAAATGGTTACTGACAGTAGGACTATTATTTTTCACTTCTTAATACATAATTCTACTAAAACTTTTTTAAATTTTGATTGGTCATTTTCTTCACTAGAGTTTTATTATTTTTTAATTTATACTAATTATTCTTTATATTATGACAAACTGTGATAAAACTTATGCACTAATTAAACTTTTTCTTATGTTAATATATTAAAATATCATGTTGATTAATTTCACTAAATACATATATTTGACAAAAAAAAGTTTGAATCTACTATTTTGAAAAGAAAAATATATGTTACAATCATTTAATCAAATATATAATTAAGATAGAAAATTGACACGAGCATTGTTGTTTGCCAAATGGAAAGGGGAGACAAAAGGATTTTGATAGGAAATATGTGTTGTCAACATAAGCTTAGGCAATTGCAAATGCAAAAGAGCATGGAATCTCCACCTTTGCATCCAATTTTTTATGCTATGAGAACATGTTTGATGGTGCACTGTGATTTCTTGGTCCCTTTTGGGTGGTTCATCTCCTACTCTAATAGAATTTGTGGTCTCTTTTTAGCTTTGAGTATATTTAGTCTAGAGGTGTGCATGGGTCGGGCGGCCCGGCCCAGTCTGAAGGCCCGTCTAAAATGTGGGAGGGTTTGGGTAAAAATATAGGCCCAAAAAATGGGTTTGAACAAAAAAATAAAGCCGTTTAAAAAATGGGCCGGGCTCGGGTAAGGCATTTTTGGCCCGGGCCCGGTCTGCCCCGGCCCGAATTCATTAAATAAAAAAAATTATTTTTTAATAATATTTTCTTATTGTTTTTCTCCTTATTTTACTACCATTTTACTATTATGTTTCTATTATTTTGTTGTTATTGTTTAGATATTATATAAAATTTATTTTATTGTTAATTTTGTTATTATTTTAAAGACATTTGTTAATTTTGTTATTATTTTAGAGGCATTTGCTTGTTAAGTTGCATCTATTTTAGTGTTATTTAAGTCTACATATTTTTTAAAATTTATTTTCAATTTGTTGAAAAATATTTATTTTGATTTTTTTAGTATTTTTGATGTATTATATATATTTAAAAATTATATAAAATATTATAAAAATTAATACGGACGGGCCGGGCCGTACTCAGGTTTTATCATTTTTATATGGGCCGAGCTTGGGCAAAATTTTAGGCCTATTTTTTGGGCCCAGCCTGAGCCCAATAAACGGGCCTAAATTTTTAGTTGGGCTCGGCCCAAACCCAACCCGACTTGGCCCATGCACACCTCTAATTTAGTCTAAACACGATACGGTAAGAAAGTTCTTTGGTTTACCAAACTTACAAATATTAGATAGTTCAACGCAAATCTTGAATTTCATCATCAATTCTTTGTTTTTTTTTTTTTTTTTTTTTTACGTATAATCACTTATTTCACCTTCAACTTTATAAAAAAATATTTTAGTCAATCATTTAATTTTTATTTTTTAGCCCTTAAACTTATGATAATTATCAAATCACCCAAAATAAATGAAAAAATTAATGTTTGTTAACTTTGCTAACGTGGCATACATGTAGATTATCACGTTAGCAATTAATTAATTTTAAAATTTAAAAATTTTAAAATTTATAAAGATTATTTTAAAATAAAAATGATTTAAATGATTTAAAATTATATTTTAATTTTTAAAATTAATTAATTGCTAATGTGACATACACATGGCGCCATGTGGATGACACATCGGCAAAGTTAACAAAGATTAACTTTTTCATTCATTTTTGGGTGATTTGACAAATAATATAATTTCAAGGGCTAAAAAAGGCGAAAATTTAAATTAAAGGCAAAAATGATTTTTTTATAAAGTTAGAGGACCAAATAAGTCATTCTACCTATTCTTCTTGATTTTGACATTGGTGTTATCATATATATTAGATCAAAAAGTTGATACCTAAACTTTTTTGGACTTAATTTGTGACATCTAAAAAATCAAGTTAGAATAATTGGGTTTGTGAAAACTGAAAGTGGTCACACCCCAATTGATAAGGTTATCTTTGAGCATTTATAAATTGAGAGTTTGAAATGGATACGAGATTAATATTATAAATAATTAATTAAAGTATTAAAATAATATAATCGTGTATTATTATATTAATTAATTTAAAAAGAAACTTGATTACTAGATTTAATTTGAAAATAATGTGTTTTAATTGGTTAGGATCTAATTGGAAAAAGGGTAAAATGAATTAAAATATTAAGTAATGAGACTTGACTATGAGTATTAATTATTATATATAAGCTAAAATAAGAATGTGTTAAAATAAGAAAAAAAATTAAGTAAATGTTTAAGTTAATAAAGAATATGTAAGTTGAGCTCGAAATAAATATATATAATTGAGTGTCTAACATAAACAAGAAATGGGCAATAGTCTAATGGTTAAGGTGTTAGCTCCCTTAAATGACCAAGGTTTGAGTCTCTTCTTCCTTTTAATTTTAATTTCAAATTTCGGCAAAATATTGAGAAAATTACAAGTGTAGCCCTAGGCTTCATAAGCCCTAAGAATTGACCAAGTTCCAATAGAATTAGAATTCTACCATTTTTTTATCTTCTTTTCCTAATTAGAATTTTAATTTCCTAATAGAATTTGTCCTTCATCCTTCTATTTATTCTCTTTTATTTTCTTTCTCTTGTCTTTACACCATATTTTCATCTTAATTGTTGATAATTATTTTACTTTCTCGAATCAAATACTCCATCATACAATCGTTCTCTCTATCAATTTCGTTATTATCATCAAATATCATCCTTAATCCTTACTAAGAAATGGTAAGTGCATATTGTTTTAAAGAATATATATTGAATTTACGTGATACTCATATCCAAAGCTAAATCTTCATTCAATCTAATCAATCTTTTATAATTCTTGTCGAATCTTTCGAAAAATCTTGATAAATCTTAGAAAACAAATGTTAACTCGAGTGAAATTTTTGTTTGAAAGACCCGCTTTAGGTACATCAAACTAGATTTGTACGCGAGGAACGTCGTTCGAGATCCTGGTGAAAGGTGTGTGTTCTTTTACAAGTGAATTGGGGCAAATCGTGCCTCAGAATAGGGCCACACGGCCAGCCACACGAGCGTGTAGACCCCACAACCATGTGCCCTGAAAACCCTAGTGTAGTTCGTGAACCACACGACCTGGACCCTTCCACACGGCCTACCACACAGTCGTGTCTCCCCTTTTAGGTTGATTTTGCAAATTTCACACGGCCACAATTTGTCACACGGCTGTGTGTCCCTTACTTTACAAATTTTACAATTTTGCCTAAATTTTTTTGATTTGTTCAATTTAGCCCCTGAATGATTCTCAAACTATTTTTAGTGTTTTATTTTATTCAATTAAGCCCCCGATAATATGATTAATGCTAGAATTCATGATCTATTTGACTAAATTAATATTATATATATTTGCATGAATTGTGAATAATAATATGTCTATTGTATCTATATTTGTCATGTATGTACAGTGTGCCTTATGCTACCGTTAAACCGGACACTTATTAAGCGTGACTTTTGCTACTGAGTTGATCTATTATAAGCATATTATTTTCTACTAAATTGAACTGCTATAAGCATATTGAATGCTACCGTATTGTTCTGTTAAAAGCATAATTAAATGTTACCGTATTGATCCATTTTGAGCTTGTCATATTGGATTGCATGGGGGTGAAATGATATGTACGGAGGCAGAGTGGCAGTTTAATATGCAAACAGTGTGGTTCAATCACGAACCAAGTGGTGGTTTGTTTAATCTGTAAATATGTTCTGAACTCACAACAAGTGGTAGTAACTGCAAATATGTGGTTCAATCACGAACCGAGTGGCAGTTTGTTTAATCTGCAAATATGTTGCGCACTCACAACAAATGGCAGTAACTGCGAATATGTGGTTCAATCATGAACCGAGTGGCAGTTTGTTTAATCTGCAAATATGTTGTGCACTCACAACAAGTGGCAGTAACTGCAAACAAAGTGGTTTAATCACGAACCAAGTGCCAGTTTGTTTAATCTGCAAATATGTAGTGCACCCACAACAAGTGGTTGTAGCGCAAATCGTGATGGTTTATCCACAACACAGGCGATATGGTAGATGAGTTTTAGGGAACTCATAAGTGAGGTGTGTAGCAAAGTGGGTAGGACCTTCTTTGGTAACACCTAACCGAATCCATTCTTGGCTTAGGGTCACAAGACATTACTAAAACAATCCTAAAACAAAACGCCTTATAAGCGGCTTCGTCACTAGGACCGCCTTATCATCTATTGAACTAATTACTATCGACTAGGACCAATATTCATATTATAATTTATCAATTATAGCTGAACATTTCGGTTCTAACAACTCCAACTTATTCATTAACATATTAACCAAATTAAGTCACACATATATATATTTATATATAGTACACCAAAACCTTTCATGCTATAAATCGTGTTAGGTGTATAATTAAGAACAAGGATATTCATTATCTAAAGGTACTATATACCCTATTCGTACTAAACTTATGACCTCACTTATCCCATACAAACCAGTTTTGAATTAAACTCCGATTTATGAATTAAAAATATCCTTTAACAACCAAGATTATGCAAGACTAGTCGAGTTTAATTTAAATAAGCATGCTAATAAAATTCATCTTTCTAAGCAAGACATGAACCACATTTTATCATCTATAGACATCACAAATAGAAAATATCAAAGATAATGGAGAAAGCGAGCCATTTTCACATGGCATAAATTTATATACATATTTACAAGACTACAAAGCGTAGTTCAAAAGGATTTAACCTATACATGCCATAAGTCTTAGAAGAAAACCGTGAATAAAATACCAAAATAGAGCGATAGTATGATGAGCTTCCCAAAATGGTCCCTGAGCGCAAATTGAGTTCCACAAGAAGACTACAAGTAACAACAAAAACAAAGTAAGCTTCTCAAAGCTTAGTAAGTTTAAGCAAATTAATATCACATACATATGTAGAATATATGCACCAAGAATTCGAACCTACTTAAACTATATACCCATACAAAACACCCTAACCCATTTAAGAGTTTAGCTAATATACACTCTCAAATTCATCTACTTAACATTCATGATACCCAAATCTCAAATTAATAGTGTACCACTTACCTCAATGTATTTACCCTTCCAAACTTAACTATTCATATAATGCATAATAACTCATTCATATAATTTTTCCATGTAATAAATCATTAGAAATAACAATCCCTTAATAATTTTCATTCTTACCTAATCTTTAATTGAATTTTAGTAACGTATCGCTCACATAGAGCTGTTACTTAAAGTTTATGTAACGTATCACTCACATAGAGCCGTTACTTAAAGTTTACATAACGTATCGCTCACATAGAGCCGTTACTTGAAGTTTACGTAACGTATCGCTCACATAGAGCCGTTACTTAAAGTTTAAGTAACGTATCGCTCACATAGTGCCGTTACTTGTGGTTTACATAACGTATCGCTCACATAGAGCCGTTACTTGTAGTTTACGTACTTATTGTTCATTGAATCATTTCGCACAATTTAGGCTTTTCATAACTTGTTGTTCACTAGATATGTATAATTTCATACATAAAGATTTCATACACACTTCACACAAGGTCATACACCTCTATATATATATACATCAAGGTATTCAATAACCTAAGTCCTATATTACATTAAACACACCACCTCAAGCTATCATCAATTTCATTTAACATGCCCTAATCTCATTTTAGTGCCACTATCAATAATGTCCAATTTATGCACCTAAATGCGACATCCAAGTAATTTCTCCATCAACTATCTTCCATCAATTTCATATACTTAAATATATATATATATATATATATTCGCAATTACATTATAAGAGACTATCACCATTCAATTTAAACTTGTATTAAAGTATAACTTCAACTTGAGTATTATTGCTTAAAACTTACCTCGATAGTTGACCAAGCACGCTCCCCGACTACTCGTTGAGTTTTGTTTTTCCCCGATCAAGCTCCTTTTCTTTTTGTACTTGATCTAATAGATGCCAAGTAATTTATTCAAATTCCTTTCCTATTTAATTTAATCCAATAATAACATTTACAAGATTCTACTATTTAACTCATATAATTTACACCTTTTAAATTTAAGTCCTCAAGGCATTAAAACTCAAATTACCAAGATTCGACTAAGACACATTGAGCGCTGAATACCCCTAGCCCTTGTATCAATTCATTTTTTTTATATTAATATTATTAGCTTCTTGACCCCTTTTGAAAATTTCATTCAATAACAATCTAACACATTTTGTCTCTTCACCCCTTTTTATGGCCGCATATACTACTTCAACACACATATATATCTCAACATATATATATATATATACAAATTTATAAGACCGAACAATTTAAACCAACTCAACATCATAAACACTCACCCAAACATTAGCCGAATGTAAAGGGCATTTCTATGCTCAATTTACAATAATTTCCATAACATTTCAAACAATTTAAAACTACTATTCTCTATTTCCTCAAAATCCCTTTCTCAACTTATCTTGTATTTACTAACACAACAGCCCACAATTTCACCTCCATGGCCGAATCTAAGTGTACCAAATTCTAGAAATTTTAACATGGTTTTGATAAAAATCAAGATAACCAACTCAATTTAATAGGAATTTACTAAAATAAAACTCAACTACTTACCTTAGCACCACATGCAATGGCCAAAAATGGGGGTTCAACTTTCTTCTTCCCTTTGAAGAAAATTTCGGTGGAGAAGATGATAAAAGGGAGAGAAAATTGAATTCTTTTTTTTATTACACTTGATCTCTTTTTTTTTTTTATTATTATGTCCCTTTAATTCATCTTAAAATATTATAATTAAGATTATAAAATACTTAAAAGCCTTCCCCCATCATCATTGCCGTCCACTCACATGGATTGTGGGAAATTTGACATGCAAATCCTCCCATGTAACAACAATTCAATTTACCCTCTAATTTAGTACACACCACTTTCATTACTTTAACTATTTGGTCCATTTATTAAATTAAGCATATAAACATTCAAATTTTTATACGAAATTCTCACGCATACTAATTCACATATAATTATCACAGAAAATAATATCTAATTATTTTTCAGGCTCGAATTCATGGTCCCGAAACCATCATTCTGATTGGGGTCAACTTCAGGCTGTTACACTTTTATTATATCGAAATGCATTACCATTCATAAGCATGTGCATATAAAACTATGATTTCTAAAATAGTGCAGTAAAGTGATATGAAAAACCGTTAATCTAAAGTGCTTTACGATGGTGATTATTCTCAGAATTGTTAATTCATGTGTTTTGTCTTATGTTTTGTTCCGGTTTTCTTATGATCGAACTCACACTAAGCTTTATAATCACCCTTTTTTTATTTCTATCTCTACAGATAACCCATCAGGTTAGGACGTGGACATGAAACTCGAAGGGAATCGACTTGGTTTTATTTTTATTAAGTATTTTAGATTTATCATTTGATACTTTTGTTATTCAGAGACTGTAATGTTTTAATTTCAATTTGTGGCATAGGACTTAGGAATTGGGTTTAAAAATCATGCATGACTTTTGATTTAATTTTAGGATCTTTGAAATATGATTTTTAATTATTTATGCATATAATCAAATTAAATCTAAATTGAATATAACTTTTCATTTGCTAGATTGTAGACAAATTTTGATTAATAGATAAATAGAAAATTAACTAAGTTTTCTTAAAAGTAGTTATTGTTAATTAGGAAAGTTAAATTAAATCGTTTTGATAACTTTTGAGTTTTTCTAAAATAGACTAAATTTTCTTCCAAAATAAATAAATGTTTTAAACTATCTGTTTTATAAATCTCGATTGCTACTAGGTCATTTTGATGGCCAATGTAATTAACCAGATTCGGGCCTAACATCTAGGTTAGGTTGGGGAAGTTACATAATTTATATCTAAACTTTAAAACCGTAAGCCAAGTTGATAATTTTTCTTGGTACTTGACTAACATTTTAGGTTTTGAGTTGACAGTCAATAGAATGTTGGCACGTGTCATAAAAATAATATTTTCTGGAAAATAAAAATTAAAAAAAATTTTGCATACAAAATAAACCTGGACAAACGATTGTCTAATTTCATTCAAAATTGGACAATATATTCTCTAGGTTCATTATAAATTTTTTAGAATTTTTTATAATTTCAAAAATAGCAATATTTTTTTTTAAAAATAAACTCTTGTATTTTATAAAAATTTAGTTTTTTTTAAATTTTAAGTTTTCATAATTTTATTGATTTTTATGATTTTTATTTTTATTGATTTTACGATACAATGAAGCTGGACAAATAGTTAGCCAAATTTAAATGACTCAGGACAATCTTATGTCTAGGTTCATTCTGAATGTGTATTTCTCTAGTAATTTTATATCTTTTAATAATTTCAAAAATAATAATATGAAATATTTTTAAAATAAATTTCATATTTAAAATAAATTTATTTTATTACTTAAGTAATAAATCATGTTAAAATATATTTTGTATTCCAAATTTCAAATAAAATAATTATTATAAATCATTTTAAAATACAATTATATTATTTAAGTAATAAATTTAAAATAAATTTCAGATTTTAAATTTTTATAAATATTTTAAGTAATAAAAGATTTTATTTTGAGAAAACTATTGTTCTTTTTAAATTATAAAAGATATAAAATTACTAAAAAATCAAAATGAACTTGGATAAATTGTTATTTTAATTAAAAATATAAAATCCAAGTCAATTAGGCATGCAAAATAAAAAATAAATTTCCTTTTTATTATTTTTATGGCACTTGTCTATTTTCGATTGGCTATCATTCCAGATTCTACCAATGTTAGTTTAGTATCAATAAAAAGTACCCCTTAGCTTATAGTTTTCAAATTTAGGTACAAGGTAGATAAAAAAATTAATTACTAAGTAAATACAAAATACCAAATTTAGATACTTTTATATATATTAAATTTTAAATAAATCTATTAATGGAAATTTTAAAACACAACATCCTTGGCCTTATTTTTTTTTTAAATGATTTTAAGTCTAGATTTTTAATTGGTCTATGCTTTATATTTGATTAGATAGGCTATGGTTTATAAATTTATACCCACTAAGATGTTGGAGGAAGCATATTCTTCACTGGTTGCTAAGAGTTTGAGGGCATTAAATTTACAAATTCAATGGCAGCACTCTTTGACAAATTTGCCCAAGGCATCAATTCTTCAAGATTTTATATATAGATAGATATTGCCTATTAAGATGGTGTAAATGTGCATCCAAAGCATGTCTTTTTAGTTGATATTGTCAATCATGTAGGGTTAGACTTTGCTAGAAAAATTGAATAAATGCTATGCCACTTCTTCATGGCATAATCCCTATTTAGATTTGAGTAGCTTACAAGTGATAAGTAGTTAGGTCAACCAAATATGTTAATAATAGAAACTGTGCTTTTTTTTCTCTTTATATTGTTGCTTGGTTTATGTACGAAAGACAAAAAAATTAAGGGAAAAATATTATAAAGGAGAAGAATAGATTTGTAGAAGTGGAGGCTTAGTTACTTTTTTTTTTTTTTTTGAAATGGAATAATGATATATTTAGTTTTTAATTTTATAAAAAATTATTTTCGTTTTATTTAATTTTTCCATCTCTTTTAGCCTTTAAACTTGTATTGTTTTCAAATTACCTCAAAATGGATGTATAGCGCCTCAATATTTTAATTTTGATTTCGTGTATGTGTGATACACAATGTTTATCTGTTTCAGTGGTTATGTGTTCTGCGTGTGTGTGAGAGATCCCAAGTTCAAGCCTTACTTGGGCAAATTTTGGTATTTTTATAAATAAAGCCTTAACCTTGTGCAAAGAGTTTAAGTTTAAATGTTGGGTAAATTACATTAGAACGGGTTTGTTGGTCTGGTGGTTAAGTGGTGTGTTATTATGGTGGAGGTTTTGTGTTTGAATCTTTGTGTAGGCAAAGGTATTTTTTTTTTTTTTTTTGGCTCAAATTTCGGGATAGAGTTGTGTAATAGGGGATTCTGAGTAGTGGATGTGAAGTGGGAATTAGGGGAAAAGATTAAGAGATTTTGGGGGTTATCGGGATTTCATTTTATTTTTTTCCCATAACCGAATTTTGGCTCCCTTTTTCAAAAAAAAAAATTATTCTGTTTATTCTTCTCCCTCTCCTCTTGTCGAAAATCTATGAGTTTTTCCATCTTTCTCTTCTTTTTCTTCTTCTTGATTTTTTCCTAATCCATTTATTTTCCTTCGTTTTCGCACGCGGTTAGTGCTCACTTAGTTTTGGTAAGTGTTTCTCTTCGTTCCTATCATGAATCTCTTAGCGACTGAAGTGGTAATATTTTTTCTCTGCGATTTGAGCGTAGGGGGAGGCTCGGACTGGTGAATTCAGTGTTCTCGTCTTAACAATAGTCAAGCGAAAGATTATCGTTGGCGGTAAGTTGGGTTTCTGTTTGCTCTTGGTTGTCAATTCGCTTGTACATCTGTTAAATTGATGTTGACTATCTTGATTTTTGGCCTTAAAGTGCTCGGGAGTGATTAGGCATCCAAACGATACCAGGTGTGTACCCGAAATGCAGAAAATGGGGTTTAGAGAAAAGCCAAAAAAAAGAAAAAATGATGCGAAAATTTGTAGAGAAAGGAAATAAGGGTGTTAAAAACTAGGAAATCAACATTTTGCACTAAAACAGTTTTGGATAGCAGCAGTAGTCTAACTTTGAAAAATCATCAAAAATAGTGTAAATTGAGTTAGAGGTTGAATAAAATATGAAATTAAAGTTTATTGAGTCTAGTATTTCATGGAAGAAACAGTGTAAGCAATGGAATTGTAAATCATGAGTTGTAATAAATTTTGTGAGACAATGTTAGAATGATTTTGGGTTCCCCTGTTCTGACTTAGGAAAATCATCAAAATTGTAAAAAAAATAATTAGGGGCCTAAACTTATATGTTTAAATCCTAGTTTATTTTCAAGAGAAACAAATGAAAACATCATCTAAATTTCGTACTAAGAGATAAATATTTTTTAGTAAGGAAATGATGAAGCTGTCAAATAGCAGAATAGGGATAACTTTAAATATTTTACTGTACTTATTTGATAAACTATAAATTCTAAAAAATTTATGGTAGAAAGGTATTTGAATCTAGTTTTAAAAACATCAAGCGGATCTTAATTTGAAATTCTGTAGCTCAAGATATAAATAATTTAGTGATAATGACTCAAGTAGACTGCTTTGAATGAACATATAAGTAAATAGTTAAAACATATATGAGTATTGAGCTAGCATGAGTTACTTTAAAAATGGATTATACGGACAAGGCCAATTTGGACCGAGTGGGCCACACGGGCGTATGGGCCCATTTTTATCGAAATATTTTTATGGTTGCACGGGTCGTCCAAGTCGACTGTGAAACTACTGTAGGGTCGGTAAGCGCTACTTAAACCCCTAAATGTGTGAAATTGACTGAATGATATCTGTACTGGGCATGTTAATATCTTAATTGAATATATGTACTGAAATTGCATAATAGCATGGCATCCATTGTATGTTGCATTTTGCATTGGGTTGGGGGTTGTTATTCGAAGGAAGTGTACTGAAAGGCTTTAAGCCTAATTCTTGGCATTTCATTTGCAAACTAATGTTTTGTGCCGTATTCGGTACTACTTGGTGTGTAGGGATGGGTGGGTTGATTATATTCCCACATGGAGTATAGGGTTGGACAGAGATGGTGTGTAGAGGCTGATTGGGTAAGATTTTGCTACTGCATAATTGTTATGCTCTCGACATCTTGTGATGGGCTAAGGCCTTACTTCATTTTTAACCTTTATCTTGAGATGGGCTAAGGCTCAAGCATCATCGATCTTGAAAAGAGCTTAGGCCTAAGACTATTCAACTCTGCACTGTGAATACTGATTGTTTGTTTGTTTCTACGGGATTACACACTGAGTTTATGTAAACTCACCCTTTTTGTTTAATGTGCAAAGGTAATCCCCAGACTTAGACGAATCGATGCGACGGAGAACTTAGCGGTGACCACAGTAATTTTTGGACTTTATGGTTTTCAATTTACGGTTTATGATTTGATTATTATTGATTATTTAGGCTTTTATTTATTTATTTTACTTTATAGATTTATACATGCTAGTCGTAGGAAATTTGGTTTTCAAAAAGTTAAAGTATTTCTTAAACGCATTATCACCTAGACTGTTTTATTAAAGCTTCCGCAATGAGGGATATTTCAAAACAAGTGTTTAAAATGAATAAAGATGACTTCCTAAATTCTAACATAAGTTTACTAAAGATAATAACATGGAATGTTTTCATCGTAACAACGAGGTTTCAAAAACACTATCGTGTGACATTGCCAGATACGGCCATAACATCTAGGCCGAGTTTGGGGTGTTACAGGATGGAAAAGTTAATGCTTGTTAACTTTGCTGACGTGTATGTCACGTTAACAATTTTTTTTAAAATTTAAAAAATTAATTACTTGTTGGTGTAGTGTACAAGTGGCAATCCACGTAGGAGTGATTTATCTTGTTCATTGTTTGGAACTTATTTTAAAAGATCGAGAGCACTTATTTTGTTCATTGTTAGGAACGTATTTTAGTGCACAATTGTTGTAAGCAAAATGTTCTTTTTGTTCAGTTTGTAACTAAGCTTTCAAGAGGAAAGTTTTAGAGCTAAGAGTGATTTAATTGATGTATAGGAGTGAGGTTGCAACTTGGTGAGTGAATTAAACTTGAATCACCTCATGCATTGCAGGTTGGTAGTGGTCTAGTGGATTACTCTCACAGTTAGGCCTTACAGACATAAGAAGTTTTATTGCATAACCAATTCTTATGTCAATCTTATATTTTTGCTCTAGTAGATAATAAGGCTAGTTGCAATTGGACGTACAACTGGAAGGCAAATTCAATGAACTAACTGAAGATCTTGTTATTGATTTGCTGAAGTCATGGAAGGTACATCAATCTCGAGACCCTTTATGTTGGATGGCACAAATTATGCCTATTGGTAGGCAAAGATAAGGGCATTCATTTAGTTCATCGATGAGAAAGCTCAGTGATTTATTTTGACTGGTTGGGAGTCATTAATAACTAATATGAGTGGTGGGAAGACTTCAAAGCCTAAAGTCACTAGGATTTGTGATAATGACAAGTTGGCCAATTCAAACTCTAAGGCCTTTAATGTGATTCCAATGGTGTTGATCCTAAGAGTTTAAACGTATCTTAAAGTGCGCTACTACCAAAGAATATTGGATAATCTTTAAAACTGCTTATAAAGGAACCAATACTATCAAGTGGTCTAAGCTCTAGATGTTAACAAAAAAGTTTCAGACCTTGAATTTTGGAGGATGAATCCTTATCTAGGTTCTATGTAGAATCATGTGATATGACAAATCAAGCATTTTCCCTTAGTGAAAAATATCCAAATGCTAAACTAATCAAAATAGTTCTTAAGTATCTACTTGAATGATTCATAAATCAAAGTAGCTTCTATAAAGGATGAATTCATTGGTTTGTTGCAAACATTCAAAATGAATCTTTAAGAGACAAGGAAGAGCAAAGGAACAATAGAGAAGAACAAAGAACCACAAGTTGCATTCGTAGCTACAATTGAGTATGAAAATACCATGGAAGACCCACAAGAGCAATTAAACCTTAGACCGCCACTAAACGTGCGAATGTTTGACCAGAAATTACTACACCAAATATATATAAAATTAAGCAATAGTGTCCGCAAGTATAAAGATCAAATTGTAATATATTATTTGTATTACAATGGAACACATGAAATTATTTTTAAGATCGTACCTAAGGGAGGATGGATTAAAATCTATAGAAAACCTCTTTATAATAATAAGTCTAAATAGTAGAAATTGAATTTTATATTAAGATAAATCATAAAATGGTTGAATATTACAAATTAAATAACTAAAATAAATAAGCAATAAAATAAACAAACGAGTAAAACGATAAAACCAATCAAGGAGATTAACGCATTTTAGGGGTTTTAATTAACTTCGAATTAAGGCTTTAGGGTGAATTAGCTATCAACTAACCAATTATTACCTCCCAGCCTCTAACTAATTAATTAATTTGTTGATACTCATTTATTTCCCGATCTCACTTTCTCAACCAAGATAAATTACGTTTTACTCAGAAAAACTCATCTCCCAACTTTGTTTAACCTATGATTACTTCTTAAGGTTGTAAAGCCTAAAGTTTAAAAACCCGTAATTTAAACCAGCAAATCTTATCAAGAAAACCTTAATCCTTTGTTAATCATGTCCCCATCCACTTCTTAATCTCCCCTAAAGGATTTAGCTACTCATGTTACTCATAATCTCTTTCTCAATTGAAATAAACATTAAATAACACATTATGTATCAATGACATGGAAAGAATTGTTGAAATGTTATTAAATAATTGAAAAGGTTCCTTATGAACACGCCAGAACCCTAAACTCAAACCCAAACCATAAACCCTAAACCCCAAACTTAAACTCGAACCCAAACACTAAACCTTAAACTAATACCCTAAACATTAAACTCAAAACCTCAAATCATAAACCTCAAAATCAAACCATAAACACTAAACCTCAAACTCAAACTCTAAACCCTAAACATAAACCTCAATCCCTAAATGTTGAACCCCAAACCTAAACTCGAATCATGATCCTTGAATCCTAAACCCGAATCGAATTCAGATTCGGGGTTCAAGGTACGAGGTTCAGGGTACTAGGTTAAAGGTTCAAGGTAAAAAACTTATCAAAATTATGGAACAATTATATATAAAAAAAAAGCTGAAATATCATTAAATAATTAGAAAGAAACAATGAATAAAACGGTGAAAAAAGATCCATAAAACAATTTCTCATATACCAAACACTAATATTTGAAAAAAAAAATTGAAGTATTGTGAAATGCGTATAGATTTTTTTTCCTCTGTCGAAGTAGCATTTGTTATTATTAGTACATAAAATTACAAGTTTCAAATTGCAGCATTTCAAACAAGCAAAAAATAAAAAATAAAAAACTCCAAAAATTACAGCAAATTGTAATTCATCACAGTAGCAATGGAAGAATTGAGAAAAGAAAGAGTGATTTGTTTACTCAGTTTTTAGGTTGGAGTCGCAGGGTAAATGCTTGCAAGGCAACAAGAACTTGTTTCATTTTCTCCTTGGATGCCTCATCAATAAGGTTGCCATCGCTATCGAACTTTGCAGGAGGCTCAAACGCGTTCAAGCAAAACTCGGGCTTATTGATGAAATGAAGATCAAGGAAAACCCCCACTTGGCGAAGATGATAGTGTGATCGTGCACCACCAAAGCCTCCTCCGGCGCTTACGATGGCAGCCGCTTTATCTGCCCATACATTAGGTGATAGTGAACCCCAGTCAAGTGCATTCTTCAGAGGTCCTGGAATGGTGCATATAATGAGGTAACATGAAATGCACTGTTTTGATATTTAAAAGGAATCCAAAAACGAGACATCCTAATAAACTGTCTGCAGTTTCCAAAGTACAAAATTCACGGGAAAAAATTATATGAAATAGTTTAATGCTACATCAATTCAGGATGAAAATGTTGAAATTCAATATGAAAATGTTGATGTAGGATTAACTATTGCAGAAGTATCTTTTCTCCAAATTCATAATCACGTGAACATCAAAGAAAGTGTTCCATAGAAATTGAGTAAAATTTAAAGGAGAAAAGCATTGGGGGAAGGGAATGACGATACCAGTAAGGGAATAGTTGTATTCAGGGGAAGCAAAAAGGATGCTATCAGACTGTAAAATCTTCTGCCTGAAAGCCTCAACCGCAGGGGGTAACTTGCGATCAACTACCAAATCTGTGTTGAGCATTGGAAGTGATGAAATGTCTACGTATTCCATCTCAATCCCATCAATGGACTCTTTGGTAAGCTCCAAAGCTGAAAAAAAAAAAAAAAAAGACAAATTAAACAAATCAATATTCCCCAGAAAATCAAAATCAAAACCCAAACTGACAAAATATATACCAGTTCGAATTAAGCCTCTGTTGTTAGAGGCTTTCCTTAAAGACCCACAAATGGCAGCAACTTTAATAATTGGTTTGGATGCTACAACAGCTTCCATTGCTCTCTAATATCTTACAGTCCTCTCGTCTCCCTCTGGGTAAAGTAATTATGAGAGTGGAAGAGTGAGACTAAGGAGAGGAAATTGATGAAATGGTTTGGGATGCGATTCATTCACTAGGATAGGGTTAGTCAAACGTGTGATTTCAATATTTGAAGATGAATGGTCAGATTTGGACTGCTGGATTAGAATAATCAATAAAGTGGTTTTTGTTCTAGAAGTGAGGAAGTCAATTTAGCTTTCAGCCTGCGAACCGCAATGGGAATTAAGGTGTGAACTAGATATAACTCTTCACAAGCTACTCGAGTTTAATTTAAAAAAATTTAAATTTAAATTAATAATTATCAAGTCGAATTTAAGTAACTCAAGCTATCGATCGAGTTAAATTTAAACTTAATAATACTTAACTCGAACAGCTCATGAATTTATCTAATTTTAGATATTTTTATATTATTAAATTACGTTATTGGCTTCAATATATATTCTTAACCCTAAGTTTATTTTTGAGTTGAACACGGGTACAAACTTGATAAACAAGCTTAATTGAGCTCGAGTTTAAAAATAGAAGAACATAAGTTCAATCCAAGTCAATCTAAATGTCAATAACAAATATCAGAAAAGAAAAAAGTTGCAATTTAAATTTTGGTTCATAGATTGATGTAAGTTGAGAAAGTCATATAGCATCATATAGCATCAATTTTAATAGTCTAATAACTTAAATAAAACTTTTAAATAATTCAATGGTTAAATTATAATTTTATTTAATTAAATGATGAAAACGAAAATTTTTTACCCAAGCCGATTAAAATAGAGTAATTTGATCTTTTATCGGTTTATGTAATCGAACAAACTAAATTACCCGATTTAATATAAGTATTTTATATAACTAAATGATTTTATTTTTCTAAAAAGAAATCTAAATAAAGAATTTTTAAAAGAAATTGGTGTATTATGTATTTTGATTAACCAACAAACCAATATATATAAGCGACCAAAATTTTTTAGGATATGTACTTCTTAAATATATTCAAATATTATGTTGAATAATATATATATTCAAATATGTATCAAATGCAAGTATAAATAATAGTTTATAATATAAAGTAGCGAAAAGATCGAACATAAATATCTTCATCATTACTTGAATTAAATGTCGAAATTCAAATGTTGTTACACCATTGTCGAGCACATCAAACCACGAAGAGGTCGTCAAATTTAGCCGTCTGAAAAATAGAAAATCGTCAAAATCTTCTAAGTACTCGAAAACCTCATTAAATGAAAAATATAGTTTTTCCTCTGTCGAAGTAGCATTTGTTATTATTAGTACATAAGATTACAAGTTTCAAATTGTAGCATTTCAAAGAAAAACAAACTCCCAAAATTACAGGAAATTGTAATTCATCACAGTAACAATGGAAGAATTGAGAAAAGAAAAAGTGATTTGTTTACTCAAGTTTTAGGTTGGAGTTGTAGGGTAAATGCTTGCAAGGCAACAAGAACTTGTTTCATTTTCTCCTTGGATGTCTTATCAATAAGGTTGCCATCGCTATCAAACTTTGCCGGAGGCTGAAATGCGTTCAAGTAAAACTCGGGCTTATTGATGAAATGAAAATCAAGGAAAACCCCCACTTGCCGAAGATGATAGTGTGGTCATGCACCACCAAAGCCTCCTCCGACACTTACGATTGGGAACTGGTAAGTTTCCTTATCCCTTTGAATTTCTGGATTGAAGAAAAAAAGTAGAGTAAGAAAACTCAAGGTTTTTGGGTAATCGTGGAATTTGGGTCTTAAAGGTTGAATACATTTAGTTTAACCGATACATGGTTGTCGTGCTTAACTACCAGGATTAAAGAGGCTCTAGCGTTTGAAGAAGCTAAGCTAAGGAGGCAAGAAAACAATGTGAGTTTTTACACTACAACTGAAATGCTAATTATGTTGAAAGTTAACATGGGTCTATGAGTATTTGCCATTTTAGTTTAGTAGGCATGATCCACGATGTTTCATTTATAAAATACATGTAATGCATGAAAGGGAAACATTGTCGCGATTAGACAAAATTAGGAAGGGAAAATGGGTGATTATGTTTGTGAAAAATATTTGATCTTTTGTAAGGAAGATGGCACTTTGATCACAAAATCTGTGCTGATTTGAAGGTCTTCATTGAGCTCACTAAAGAGTCCCTTCAACCAAATAGCCTCTTTACAAGCTTCAAGAATCGCCATATACTCAACTTTGGTAGACAAAGCGATGTAGTTTGCAAAGTAGCTTTCAACCGATTGCACAACCTCCTATTGTAAAGACATAACCGGTGAGAGATCTTCTTCTATCAAGGTCTCCAAAGAAAATCAGCATCAACATACCCAATGACTCCATCTCTAGTTCTTCCAAGCGTAAGCAAACATCAGTAGTACCTCGTAAGTATCTTAAAATCCAGAACTACTTTCCAATGTTCTTTCTTGGGATTCGCCATGTATCGCTAACTGACTTGTTGCATATGATAAATATGGACGTGAACAAACCATAGCATACATGAGAGATCCCATTTGCACTCAGTATGGAACATGTGACATGTACTCAATCTCATCATCGATTGTGGAGACAAAGCCGATGAAAGTCCGAAATGGTCGCTAAAGGAGTACTAACGGGCTTAGCACTCTGCATATTGAACCCGCAAAGAACTTTCTCAATGTACCCTTCCGACTTAGGTACAACTTACTTGTTTTTCTATCTCGAGAATCTCCATACCAAGTATCTTCTTTCTTTGGTCCCAAATCTTTCATCTCAAATTCTTCACTTAGTTGGGCTTTGACCTTTCATATCTCTACTTTATCTTTTGTTGCTATCAACATGTCATCAACATAAAGAAGTAGATACACAAAAGAACCATCCTTTGGTTTTCTTAAAGTAAACACACTATCAAAGCTACTTCTTTTAAAATTATGAGAAGTCATAAAGGAATTAAACCTCTTGTACCATTGTCATGGTGATCTGTTTCAAAGCAGTAAAGAGACTTTTTTGACAAGCAAACATAGTCCTCTTTTTACGAGATCAGTAAAACCTTCGGTTGTTGCATGTAAATATCTTCTCAAGCTCTCCGTGCAAAAATGCGTTTTACATCTAATCGCTCAAGCTCCAAATCTTGCATGGCCACAATACCAAGCAAAGCTCGAATCGAACTATGCTTCACAACTGGGGAGAACACATCTATAAAGTCCACTCCTGGAATTTGACTGTAACCTTTTGCAACAAGCCTTGCTTTATATCTGGGTTCTTCAACTCCGAGTCCCTTCTTTCTTTTAAACACCCATTTACTGATGAACAACCTTTTTACCTTTAGGAAGTTTCGCAAGATCCCATGTTTTGTTTTTGTAGAGTGATTCTATTTTCTCTTGCATAGCAAACATCCACCTTTCTAAGTCTTCACAGCTAACCGCCTCAGAATAATTAGACGGCTCTTGGTTTGCATCTATATCTTCAGCCACATTTAAAGCATAAGCAACTAGATCACCTCAAAGATACTTCTTTGGAGGTTTAATTTCTCTTCTAGTTCATTTTTGGCGATAGAGTATTGTGGTGAAGAAGCAACTCTATTCTCAATTTTGTCTTGGCTTGAGGAGTTGACTTTGTATTAATCTGATGCTCCACCTGCCTTTTATTTTCTTTATTGGAAGAGTCTTTAAGAGATAAGTTAGGTAGCATAGCAGTTTCATCAAAAACAACATCTCTGCTAATCACAACTTTTCTATTTTCAGGACACCATAACTTATACCCTTTTACACCAGCTTTATAACCAAGAAAAACACATTTAATGGATCTTGGTTCCAATTTTCCATTATTAACATGAGCATCGCAGACACCCAAAGATCTTTAAATCGGAATAATTAGCGGGATTACGGACCATACCTCTTGTGGAGTCTTTTTCTCAATGGCAGCGGATGGAGATCGGTTGATTAAAAACATGCGAAGAAAGGTCGCTTTACCAAAACGACTTTGGTAAGTTGGCATTTGACAACATACATCGAACCTTTTTCATGATCGTTCGTTCATTTGTTCTGCAACGCCGTTTTGTTATGGAGTATGACGAACTGTCAAGTGTCTCACGATCCCTTCTGACTTGCACAGTTTATTAAACTCATCAGAACAAAACTCTAAGCCATTGTCTGTTCGGAGGTATTTTATTTATTTTCCGTATGTTTTCAATCATAGTTTTCCAAAACTTAAATGCGAAAACACATCATTTTTACGCTCGTGAAGAATGCCCAAACTTTCCTGGAAAAATCATCAATAAAAGTTAGCATATAATTAGCTCCACCTCTTGAAGGCACCCTTGATGGCCCCCACAGATCAGAATGAATATACTCCAACGTTTCTTTCGTGTTATGGATTCCTCCGGTGAATCGAACTCTCTTTGCTTCCCAAAACACAAGTGCTCACAGAACTTCGGTTTGCAAATTCCTTGCCCATTAAGAAGTCCTCTTTTGCTCAATTCTTGTAACGGTCTGAATTCGGCCCTAGTCGAAAGTGTGGTTTCGGGACCACGAACTCGACTTAAAAAAAATATCGTAATATATATATATTTACTTTAATGTTATGTGTGTGTTGAATTGTGTGGAAAATATATGGTTAATATGTTGAATTTAGAGAAGGGACCGAATAGATAAAATCTAGGAATGACTCTAATAGATTGAGAGGGACAAATTTTAAATGTGACATAAACAAAGGGGATGTGCATGTCAAATTTGTCCAAAACTTTTAGTAGTGGACGGTAATGATGAGGAATAATGTTAATTATAATAAAATTTGGATAGTGGGATGTAGACTTAATATTTTATGTGATTAAAATAAAAGAAAATACATTTTTTTTATTTTATTGTCTTCTCCATCATCTTTATCTTCCTCTTACGAAACAAGAAGAGGAAAGAAGCCATTTTTTTTCCTTTCATGACCGGGCTTTGCATGTTATTCTAAAGTGAGATCGAGATCAAAAAGAAAAGGGGATAGATCGTGGAAAAGCCAAATTAGACGAGTAGCCGGGAAATTCTAAATCGTCTTTCTCTTCGAGGTAAGATTTCAGGCTAATTAAATAATTGAATTTATTATTTATTCGATGTTAATGTTTAAAGGGGATGTGAATTGTTGAGCCATGAATGCCGAATATGGTGTATAGATTAATCCAATTTATTGCATAATGTGAGGCATGTTGGGATGGGTAATATAATAGTATGGATTTGAGTATGCATAAAAGGTCATAATGCCGAATGTGAATGGAGATATTAGGTGTTAATTATTATTTGGTTTAATGCTTATTATTTGGCACTATGATTGAATTTTGGATGAATATTTGTTGTTGGAATGCCAATGTTGATTATAATTTGAGGAGGGTCGAATTATGGCTTGGTAGTATATAATTATGATTCTATTGCATAATCTAACATTTGGCCGAATGCAAGGTAACAATTTGTAGTATGGATTCATTTCATTATATCTACATGTTGGAAATTTATAATTGCCAAGTTAAACAATTTGTAAGCTTATTAAACGACATTGAGTATATGAGTACATATCCGGCACTAAGTATGCGATCTGGTAATAAGGCACTATGTGTGCGGATTATTAAATGGCTCTATGTGAGCGATATATTACGAGATATGGAGATAACTCTATGTGAGCGATACGTTACGAGAGGTTAGATAACGGCTCTATGTGAGCGATACGTTACGAGAGGTTGGATACTTGGCTCTATGTGAGCGATACGTTACGAGATTTTGAGTACTGACTCTAAGTGAGTGCACGTTACATAATATGATTAGCAAAGGTGATAAGTACGTGATACATTGTTAATCTTATCTTTTTATGTACGAGTAATGGTTCGCTTGTAAAGATTTTAATATGAATGTGACTTAGTAATTAGTATTAATGGGAATTGGTATCTTAGAAATTTTGGATGGATGACTAAGTTGAGTGGTAAGTATTTAGGGGTAAGCGCCAATCTTATGGCATTTGAAGATTGATTTGAAACCTTGACTATTTGGTTTTGTTGATGTAATTGAGATATCTATCCGAAAAGTTTTGTAAGGTAAATGCTTCTAATATTTTTAGCTGAAATCTTACTAAGTTATAGAACTTATTTTTCCTTTTCCTTTTTTCATGTGGACGTTGTAGACCACTCTTTGAAGGTTCAAATTAAAGCTCGTAGATCTATTTGGGCGACTCATCATACTATCATCTATTTTGGTATCCCTTTTTGCGTTGGGTAAATCAATTAGAATTATGGCATGTATAAGCTATTGTGTCCTTTGTAGCATTTTTGTAAGATGATTTATAATGTGTGCTTGTTATGTGAAAAGGGCAAGTATTATTGAAATTTGACTATTTATAATCGACTATAAGGAAACCTTTATGAAAGTGAAATTACACATATATGTGGTCGATGTATAAATTGATTCGAAATAAAACGATTAAGTGTTCAACAAAGTGAGTAAAGTGAATACATACCAAATTATAGATAGGTTAACAATCAAAGGAGTATAAGTTGATTTAATGATAGATGCTTGAATTGAAGAATTGATATGTATATATGTATGTGTATGTTTTTAAAACTTGCATTTTTGGTAGTCATCGACATACATTTGAATGATAGGGGTGTTACAATTTTATTGGTATCAGAGCTAGATTCAGTCGGTTCTTGGACTAACGTAGCGTGTGTGTGTATGAGTAGCTATACATGCCATAAGATGAGGGATAGTATGATGACTTTTGTTTGCTGAATGTATGTCTTTTCTTTTATATAGTAATAGATCCGGATCCCGAGCAAGCTTTGACGGATGATGTCGAGAGTGTGGCGTCTGCTCCCGCTCAAGGGACTGCGTCGGAAGAACCTCGACCCGTCATGAGTGGCCCGATGAGAGGATAAAACAGCCTTTCAAAATATGATGAATGATTGGTTTAGTCACTACTTACGAACCACCTCAATTTGAACCCCAAGAACACAAGTGGTACCTCTGGCGGTTAATCTTGATCGAGCAACTAAACCCCGATTGATCGTATTAGGAAGCATGGGGCTCAAGAATTTAGAGCCGAAGATGATGATGATCCGAGCAGCCAAATTTTGGCTCGATCGAGTGTTGACGAAATGTCTTGTACTCCGATGAGTGTTTAAAGTGTGTTATATCACTCTGTGAGATTCGCATACTCTTGGTGGAACACGCTTGTGTCGGTTATCCGAAAGAGAAAGTTACAGGAGTTCTTTCAGTGAAATTACATAAGAAATATATAAGCCGGTAACTTTATCGATTCTAAGCGTAAAGAGTTCCTCGAGCTCAAACAGGGCCGCATGACTGTATCAGACGAGTCTGAGCGTAAATTTCTGCGACTCAGTCGCTATGCTCTAGAGTGTGTTTCATCGGAAGCTGCTATGTGCCGGAGATTTGAGGATGGCTTAAATGAGAATATAAAACTTCTGGTCGGTATTTTGGGAATTGACGAGTTTGTAGTACTAGTTGAACGAGCTTGTAAAATTGAAGAGTTGGGAAAGGAAAAGCAGAAAGCTGAGTTCGAATCCAAGGACATTCAAAAGAGGATCGCAAGCAAATTTGCACAGATGTCTACGAAAAAGTTTAAGAATGACGGTGGTCGATTCAAGCCTAACGCCGGGATTTTTATTAGAGAATGGCCGCCAGTGAGTTCGCGGGCTACATCAGTTACAAGCGTAGGCAATGAGAAATCGGGTAAACCAGAGTGCCAGCAATGTGGCAGACGACATCATGGAGAGTGTTGGGGTAAATCTAATTCCCGCACTTGTTATATGTGTGGCTCCCAGGACCACTTTATTCGAGATTGCCTGGAGAATGCTGAGAGGTGTGATGTGCAGAGTGTGAGACCGAGTGGTAACACAGCTCGAGGTAGACTATTCCGTCCTGGAGGTGGTAGAGGCGGTACACAGAGGGGAGCTTCAGATGCGATTGTTTGATCAGATGCCCGAGTACCAGCTAGGGCTTACGTAATTCGTGCTAGAGAGGAGTCCTCATCCCCAGATGCCATTACCGATATTTTCCTTCTCTTTGATACTATTGTGACTGCTTTGATTGACCCCAGCTCAACTCACTCGTATATGTGTGAAACATTGGTATCTAGTAAAACCTTACCTATCGAGTCTACTGATGTTGTAATACGGGTTTGCCTAGGTAGATGTGTGTTGGTCGATAGAGTGTGTAAAAACTGTCCATTGATGATTAGAGATATGTGCCTTTCGACTAATCTAATGCTATTGCCATTCGATGAGTTTGACATCATTCTCGGTATGGATTAGTTGACAATTCACGATGCAGTAGTAAGTTGCCGAAGAAAGGCTATTGATTTGAGATGCCGAATGATGACATAATCGAGTCGAGTCTTGATTTGGGTGGACTATCTGCGGTGATATCTTCAATGTCGGCCAATGGTATTTGAGAAAAGGTTCTGAAGCCTACCTTGCATATTTGATTGATGACAAAATAATGAAAAGAAGATTGAATCAATATCGGTTGTTAATGAATATTGGATGTATTTAGGAGGAATTACCGGATTACCTCAATCGAAAGGTAGAATTCGGATTGAGCTAATTTTAGGGACCGTCCTGATTCCGATAGCCCCGTGTAGAATGGCGCCCGGTGAACTAATGTAATTAAAGGCTCGATTGCAAGAATTGACGGATAAAGGCTTCGCTGCATCGAGTTTTCTCCTTGGGGTGCACCGATATTATTTGTGAAAAAGAAAGACGAAACTTTGAGAATGTGCATAGACTATCGACAGCTTAATAAGGTGACGATAAAGAATAAATGCCCGTTGCCACGTATTGACGATTTATTCGACCAACTTAAAGGAGCTTCAGTGTTCTCAAAAAAATCGATTTAAGATCGGGATATTATCAGTTACGAGTTAAAGATGCGGATATACCAAAGACTGCGTTTCGGACGAGATATGGTCACTACGAATTCTTGGTGATGCCGTTTGGGCTTACTAATTCCCCTGTTATTTTCATGGATTTGATGAATCAGTGTTCGGACCTTTTTAGGCGATTCTTGTTATTTTCATCGACGACATCTTGATTTATTCTCCGTGAAATCGAACATGTCGAGCATTTGAGGTGGTGTTCTGATTTTACGAGATAATAAATTATTTACTAAATTAGATAAATGTGAGTTTTGGTTGAAAGAAGTCGATTTTTAGGTCATGTCATCTCAGAATAGGGTATACGGGTCGATCCGAACAAAATATCAGTTGTACTTGATTGGAAACCTCCGCGAAATGTTTCTGAGGTTTGTAGCTTTACGGGGTTTGCGGATATTATAGACGCTTTGTGAAGGATTTTCTATGATAGCATCCCGATGATGAAGTTACTACAAAAGATGTGAAATTTGATTGGACGAGGCGAAGTGTCGAAGAGTTTTGATCAGCGAAGACACTATTAACGGGGCTCGGTACTCATTCGGCCAGTCGGAAAGGAATTCGTTATTTTAGTGATACATCACTTAATGGGCTCGGTTGTTTAATAATGCAGGATGGCAAGGTGGTAGCTTATGCCTCGAGACAGTTGAAGCCGCACGAAAGAAATTATCCTACACACGACCTTGAACTATCCGCTATAGCCTTTGCTTTGAAAATATGGCGTTACTACCTTTTCAGTGAGAAATGTCATATCTATTCGGATCATAAAAGTCTAAAGTATTTAATGACTCAAAAGGATCTGAATCTGAGACAGCGTCGATGGTTGAAATTATTGAAAGATTACGAACTCGTGATCGATTATCACCCGGGAAAGACTAATGTGGTTGCCGATGCACTTAGTCGCAAATCATTATTTACTCTTCGTGCGATGAACGCTGATCTAGCTATGACCGATGATGGAGTAATTATTGCAGAATTAAAGGCGAGGCCGTCATTCGTTCACAGATCCGAGAAGCTCAGGAGGTCGATAAAAATTTAAAGTCAAAAAGGAATTGTTGTAGCTCTGGAACGGATTTAGATTTTCGAATAGAAGCAAAAGGATGCTTAAGGTTCAAGAATCGAATGTGTATACCAAAGAAAGCTGAGTTGATTCGAATGATTTGTGACGAAGCTCATAGTGGTAGATTGTCGATTCACCCGGGTAGCACAAAGATGTATAATGACTTGAAACAACATTATTGGTGGCACGGCATGAAACGAGATATCTCGGATTATGTATCAAATTGTTTGATATGTCAGCAAGTAAAAGCTGAGCATCAGATGCCTTCGGGACTTCTTCAACCGATTATGATACCTGAGTGGAAATGGGACCGAGTCACCATGGATTTTGTATCGAGTTTGCCTCTAACGCTGAATAGGAAAGACTCGATCTGGGTTGTTATGGATAGACTAACAAAATTGGCCCATTTCATCCCCGTACGTACGGATTTCTCACTTGATAAGTTGGCTGAATTGTATGTGTCCCAGATTGTGCGATTACACGGAGTACCCATTTCTATTGTTTCCGATAGAGACCTAAGGTTTACGTCGCGGTTTTAAAAGAAATTACAAGATGCTTTAGGTACTAAGCTACACTTTAGTATCGCCTTCCACCCTCAGTCAGATGGACAATCTGAGCGAGTCATTCAGATACTCGAGGACATGTTAAGATGTTGCGTTCTTGAGTTTGAGGGTACGTGGGAGCGATACTTACCCTTGATTGAATTTGCATATAACAACAGCTTTTAGTCTAGTATCCAAATGGCACCTTACGAAGCTTTGTACGGTCATAAATACCGTACTCCGTTGTACTGGACGAAATTGGGAGAAAATAAGATTCATGGAGTCGATTTGGTTAAGAAGCGAAGCAGAAAGTAGTAATAATTCGGGATAGTTTGAAAGCGACATCGGATCGTCGAAGTCTTACGCAGATCAAACGCAAGGACATTGAATTCGGATAGGTGATCGAGTGTTCTTAAAAGTATCGCCGTGGAAAAAATTCATAAGATTTGGTCGTAGAGGCAAAGTCGAGCCGAGATTTGTTGGACCGTATGAAATCATTGAACGTATGGTCCGATTGCTTCTGAGTTCTGATTACCACGAGTTGGAGAAGATCCATAACGTTTTCATGTTTCAATACTTCAGTAAATATCGATCGATCCATCACATATAATTTGCTCGGTGAAGTGGAGATCCAACATGATATGACCTACGAGGAAGAACCGATTCGTATTTTGAATCGTGAGATAAAGAACTAAGAAATAAAAAGATCCCCTAGTTAAAGTACTATGGCAAAAACACAAAGGCGAGGAAGCAACTTGGGAATCGGAGTATCGATGAAAGAACGCTATTCGAACCTCTTTTACGATAAGATTTTCATGACGAAAATCCCTAAGGGAGAGTTATAGCATCTGAATTATTCTACTAGTCGAAAGTGTGGTTTGGGACCACGAACTCGACTTAAAAAAATATCGTAATATATATATTTACTTTAATGTTATGTGTGTGTTGAATTGTGTGGAAAATATATGGTTAATATGTTGAATTTAGAGAAGGGACCGAATAGATAAAATCTAGGAATGACTCTAATAGATTGAGAGGGACAAATTTTAAATGTGACATAAACAAAGGGATGTGCATGTCAAATTTGTCCAAAACTTTTAGTAGTGGGACGGTAATGATGAGGAATAATGTTAATTATAATAAAATTTGGATAGTGGGATGTAGACTTAATATTTTATGTGATTAAAATAAAAGAAAATACATTTTTTATTTTATTGTCTTCTCCATCATCTTTATCTTCCTCTTACGAAACAAGAAGAGGAAAGAAGCCATTTTTTTTCCTTTCATGACCGAGCTTTGCATGTTATTCTAAAGTGAGATCGAGATCAAAAGAAAAGGGATAGATCGTGGAAAAGCCAAATTAGACGAGTAGCCGGGAAATTCTAAATCGTCTTTCTCTTCGAGGTAAGATTTCAGGCTAATTAAATAATTGAATTTATTATTTATTCGATGTTAATGTTTAAAGGGGATGTGAATTGTTGAGCCATGAATGCCGAATATGGTGTATAGATTAATCCAATTTATTGCATAATGTGAGGCATGTTGGGATGGGTAATATAATAGTATGGATTTGAGTATGCATAAAAGGTCATAATGCCGAATGTGAATGGAGATATTAGGTGTTAATTATTATTTGGTTTAATGCTTATTATTTGGCACTATGATTGAATTTTGGATGAATATTTGTTGTTGGAATGCCAATGTTGATTATAATTTGAGGAGGGTTGAATTATGGCTTGGTAGTATATAATTATGATTCTATTGCATAATCTAACATTTGGTAGAATGCAAGGTAACAATTTGTAGTATGGATTCATTTCATTATATCTACATGTTGGAAATTTATAATTGCCAAGTTAAACAATTTGTAAGCTTATTAAGCGACATTGAGTATATGAGTACATATCCGGGCACTAAGTGTGCGATCTAGGTAATAAGGCACTATGTGCGGATTATTAAATGTGACTCTATGTGAGCGATCGTTACGAGATATTAGAACTGACTCTATGTGAGCGATCGTTACGAGAGGTTAGATGTGGCTCTATGTGAGCGATACGTTACGAGAGGTTAGAGTGTGACTCTATGTGAGCGATACGTTACGAGATTTTGAGTAACTGACTCTAAGTGAGTGACACGTTACATAATATGATTAGCAAAGGTGATAAGTACGTGATACATTGTTAATCTTATCTTTTTATGTACGGGTAATGGTTCGCTTGTAAAGATTTTAATATGAATGTGACTTAGTAATTAGTATTAATGGGAATTGGTATCTTAGAAATTTTGGATGGATGACTAAGTTGAGTGGTAAGTATTTAGGGTAGCGCCAATCTTATGGCATTTGAAGATTGATTTGAAACCTTGACTATTTGGTTTTGTTGATGTAATTGAGATATCTATCCGAAAAGTTTTGTAAGGTAAATGCTTCTAATATTTTTAATGAAATCTTACTAAGTTATAGAACTTGTTTTCCTTTTCCTTTTTTCATGTGGACGTTGTAGACCACTCTTTGAAGGTTCAAATTAAAGCTCGTAGATCTATTTGGGCGACTCATCATACTATCATCTATTTTGGTATCCCTTTTTGCGTTGGGTAAATCAATTAGAATTATGGCATGTATAAGCTATTGTGTCCTTTGTAGCATTTTTGTAAGATGATTTATAATGTGTGCTTGTTATGTGAAAAGGGCAAGTATTATTGAAATTTGACTATTTATAATCGGCTATAAGGAAACCTTTATGAAAGTGAAATTACACATATGTGTGGTCGATGTATAAATTGATTCGAAATAAAACGATTAAGTGTTCAACAAAGTGAGTAAAGTGAATACATACCAAATTATAGATAGGTTAACAATCAAAGGAGTATAAGTTGATTTAATGATAGATGCTTGAATTGAAGAATTGATATGTATATATGTATGTGTATGTTTTTAAAACTTGCATTTTTGGTAGTCATCGACATACATTTGAATGATAGGGGTGTTACAATTCTGCCATGCCATTCTCACTCATATGCCCTAGGCGCATATGCCAAAGTTTAGTAATATCATCATCTGATAAAGAAGAGGAAGTGACAGCTGCATTACCAATAACAGTAGAACCTTGTAAAAATATAACTTGGTAGTCTTTCTCTGCCCTTTCATCACAATGAGGGAACCTTTAGAAATCTTCAACATCCCACCTTCAGCTGTGTATTTGTACCCTTTTGAATCAAGAGTACTCAACGAAATTAAATTTCTCTTCAATTCTGGAACATGCCGTACGTCACTAAGTGTTCTGACAACTCCATCAAACATCTTAACTTTAATTATTCCAACACCTACGATTTTACACGAAGCATTATTTCCTATCAAAACAATACCTTTAGACACTATTTCGTAATTTGTAAACCAATCCCGATTGGGACTCATGTGGAAGGTGCAACCCGAATCAAGTATCCACTCCTCGCTCACTTTTGAATTGTTGACCGAAGCAACTAAAAGTTCACCATCGCTGTAGTCTTCTACAACATCAACTTCACCGAAATTTTCGGTTGCTTTCCTTTTGATTCTGACCTCCTTTTAATCTTGTTCGTAGCTTATAGCTTTTCAGTTTAATGTGCCCTTTCTTCTTGCGGAAGTTACAAGTTTTACCTCGTTTGAAGACTTTGATCTACCCTTAGTTTTACCGCGAGGATTCGATCCTGTGTCCTTCCACGATCATCATCGATTTCGATCTTGTCTCCACAAACAATAAGACCCTCTCCACAGAGTCGGGTTTAAACACAAGATGTTTCATCTTATCACACGAGGTCAAAGAATCATAAACCTCATCAACTGTGAGAGACTCGCGGCTATATAAAATCGTGTCTCTAAAGGTTGAATAAGACGGGGGCAACGAACAAAGTAGGATCAACCCTAGATCTTCCTTATCATACTGAACCTCCATGGCCTCCAAGTTTGAGAGAATTTCTTTAAACACTGTTAAGTGTTCGTGCACAGATGCACCTTCCTCCAAACGATGAGCATAAAGACGTTGCTTCATATGCAACTTGCTAGTTAAAGTTTTCGATATACATATTTATTCTAGCCTCTTCCATAATGCTGCGGCAGTCTTCTCCTTCATCACATCCTGCAAAATTTCATTAGGCAAATGCAGATGTAACTGTATTAGTGCCTTTCGATCCTTGCGCTTCTTATCTTCCTCCGTCAATGTCGGCTATCTTATCTACCCTAGCGAGGCTTCCTCTAAATCCATCGTGCAAGAATCGCCGCATCTTTATACGCCACAACGCTAACTGTGTTACGATCCAACAAGAAAATTTCATACTTCAATGACGTCATTACCGTGATCGAGATGAAAACTCGAAAGCTCGATACCAATTTGTGAAAAATATAAAGTCGGTAATGACAATATATATCGCAAAGAAAAGAAAAGAGAATAAAGAACACATGATTTTACGTGGAAACCTTTTGGAAAAAACCACACGCAGGAGGAGAAGAAAATTCACTATGTCGAATTGAACCCCTATTACAATAGGAATAGACTATGTCTATTTATAGGCTTGTAAACCCAATTCTAATTAAAGTAAAAATATATTATGCTAATAAATGCTAAATATATTATACTCATAAATACTAAATCTTCTAGAAAAAGATATATTTTGTTTAACTTGACTTGCAAGCAATATCTTAGAATTTGGGTCACACAACTCTAACAATGTTAGATATCGTCATACGGTTATTTTATGTGCACCTGTGATAAGCAAAGCTTTAGGCCTTGCAAACAGGACACTGCAGTGTTGGCGCACCAAGGTTAGGAACAGTGAAATAAAGGAATTGAAGGAATGCAATGGGAAAAGTGAATACTAAAGGCCATGGTTGGGCCATGGGTCTGATTGGAGGTTATACGCCAGAAATGAGTAAGACAATAGTTGAAAGAAATTATGGCGTCATGATAAAAATGAGTAATACCATAGGTGAAAGACGTTATGGCATCCCTTATGTATTCCAGAGACACTAAACACAAGGTAGTCCATCGAGATACTAAACACGAGGTAGTCCATGGAGACATCAAACATGAGGTAGTCAAGCGGGACTACAACATAGGAAGTCTACCAAGGTGTAAGGACATAAGGATTGTAATTGGAAAGCCCGCAAATCATGAAGAAAGTCAAAGGTGAAAGTGAAGTTTCTAGGTGACTAGATTCATAAGTCGCATTAAGAAATGAGTCGATGTGTTAAGAGAGGTGGACCACCAAAACAAGAAGAAATGCTAAGGTTATGTACCAACCCCGTTAAAGTAAAAAGGGAAAGAGGCTCCTTAAATAAAGAGGTACTCATAATATATGCATATGATAGCCTATTAGGAAGCTACGGATTCCATGCAAAGTAAAAGCATTGTTGAGTATGCACTAATGCGTTGTCGTGAACATATGTTAAGATTATAGAAAAAGGTAAGCCAAAGAGTTGAATGGTTTGAATCGGGTCCTCTTGAGAGAAGTATATGCCCAAGGCCGGCTAGCGATAAAGTCCACCAAAAGATAAGGAAGGAGAGGTCGATCTAGCAGGAGAAAGGCAAAGATTTCGTTGAGCTTCCAAAGTAGGAAGCGCATGCGTTAAGAAACCTTATTTGGGGATATTTTGACAGAGCAAGGGTTTCGACATTTCCGAGAAGCCCTAGTACTCCAAGGCGGTGAGGACATTGAACTCTAATAAATGCCACATATATAGAAATAACTTGGGCGGTTGACAAGTGCCGATCGCCATTAATATTGAATATGGTTATCAAAAAGTGTTGGTAAGACATCCCGATTTGTGTAATATATGAAACCCAAACTTGACGATCGAGTCGAGTAGAGGTGTTACATAATTGATTTTTCATCTTACTCTAGATCGATGTATTGACCGATTCTTGATCGACCAATCCAAAGAAGTCTGATTTCAACAACATTGGCGCCAACACAAGCACTCTCAAAGTATATTTCATATATTTTGAGGATATGTATATCCTCCATATATCCAAATATATTTCACACACAAATATTTTAAAAGTAATAATAATAATTGAAGTAACATGCATTTAGGTGTGGTTGCTTAAAAGGTAGTGGACAATCAAATGCTTATAGCTTCTTCCTTTGACCAAATAGTGTTGGAACTACTTATGGTTCGTAGGGTCATTCCCATGTTTCCCATACCCCTCACTTTTGTTTCCCATTACTTTGTTTATGTGATAGTGGGTGTAAGTGTGATAGTGGGATTGGTGGTTTTTATGGAGAATCGCCACTATAAATACTAATTAGCTTAAAGGTCCCTAAGCACCAAAAACAAATTTATGAAAATATTTTATATAGTGAGGTTTCCGAGTGCTTAGAAGATTTTGGCGGTTTTCAATTTTTCGTATGGCTAAATTCGACGACCTTGTCGGTAATTTGATGTGCTTGACGGTGGTGTAACAACATTTGAATTTTGGCATTAAATTTAGACAATAGTTAGAGGTGTTTATGTTCAATCTTTTCTCTTGCACTATAACGTTTAAAAGCTTATTTATGCTTACATTTGGTATCGAGCAAAGTTAATGCATTCTTGATTTTAAAAGTTTGCAAATTTCTCAAAATAATGATATCATGTTTCCTTGTATTATTTTTAAAATATTTTTGAGAATTTTTGTTGCAAACTTTTTGCAAAATCCTTGGATTTTATTAAATTGAAAATTTTAAAATTAATTATGTTATAAATAATATAGTGAAAAATTTAGAAATTTGTTGTTTGAATATTTTTATGTGTTTGAAATAAATAGTCGTATGTGAATGATCTAGTTATTAGTTTCGTAATTTTTTAGGTGCATAAAACTTTTAGACCTATTGCATAAGGTATTTAGCAATAAAAATTTGCGATATATGTCGAAGGATCCAAATAATTTTATTTAATTAGAGAATTAGTCACAAAACTTTAATTAAATGAAATTATTTATTGTTTATAGACATTAGATGTTGCATAATGGCTTAGCAACAATCTTGAATAAAATTTAAAGATTAATATCTAGCTAAGTGATTTTTATAATTTTATTTTGTTAAAAGACTAGCCACAACATCTTTACCTAAATAAAATTTTTAAATTTAAAAATCACATACGTAAAGCATAGGTATTAAATCTCATTGTATAATTTATTAAGATAAAATTATTAAAGGACTTTTCATAGTTACCCAGTGAATTATGAAAATGAATTTAATAATTTTGTCAAAAGAATAGTAAACAATTCTACCATAAAATGGATCTAATTGAATTAAAATTTAGCCCACAAGCAATTTTTATATCACTAGATTTATTATTAACATGATTTGCATTAGTAAATTATGATTTATTTTTCCTCAAATTTTTGTTAAGCATATAGGTTCATTTATTTTACATTTTACAACCTATGACTATGCTCGATAATATAGTAGATATCTACGAATTAACTAGTAAGAACTTTAAGATTTGACTATGCCATAAGGAAATCGAGCCACATATATCGAAACCAACATTCAAGTTGATCTTGCTCTATATGAAAAATGAGAGTGATCTAATTGCTTAAGTATCATGTTCATAAAGAGTAAGATTCTTGTTGATGTTTATAGCTCAATTGGGCATTATGAGAATGTCCAAGAATTATTAACGGCTATTGAAAAACAGTTCAAAACTTCTCAAAAGTCATTAGTCAGCGCCCTGATCATGAAGTTCACATCAATGAAACTCACTACCGTGAAAGGTGTGCGTGATCACATGAATAAGATGAGAGATTTAGCAGCTCGATTAAGAACATTTGCGGTTGAAATGTCTGAATCTTTCCTTGTGCATTTTATATTGAACACTCTTCCACCTCAGTATGGGCCATTTAAGATCTTATATAACACACGTAAGTATAAGTGGTCTATCGATGAGATTTTGACCATGTGTGATCAGGAAGAGGCTAGACTCATACTGGAGATTAGAGAGAGTGCACTGACAGTTACTCAAGGAAAGAAGACAATCCAAGTTAAACAAAAGGGAAGGCTAAAATGTAACCTCAAGCTAACTTAAAGAAAGAGATCAAGTGTTTCTTTTGCAAAAGAAGGACACTTAAAGAAGAATTGTGTCAAGTTTAAGAGTTGGACTGAAAAAAGGTAAATCAATCTCACTTGTTTGCTTTAAGTCGAATATGGTTGATGTGAATTATAACACATGGTGGATTGATTCGGTTCTACAACCCATATCTCAAATTCCTTACAGGGATTAAGAAACCTAAGGGAACCAGTGGGAGCTACACGACACATCTATTCAGGAAATAAGATGGAGTTGCATGTGGAAGTAATTGGAACATGTGACTTAGTGCTTAAGAGTGGCTCTTTTAATTTTAGAAAGCAGTTTTATATTCAGCTTTTTTAGAAATTTAGTTTCTATTTCAAGACTTACACCTTTTGGGTATTGTTTTAGATTTTCAAGCACTGGTTTCAGTTTATTTTATAAATCTAAACTTGTCAGAAATTGTGTTTTATCTAATGGTCTTTATTCTCTTAATTTGCAAACTAATGTCACTTATAATGTTATGCACGTTCAAAATGGTAATAAACATTGTGTTATAAATGAAGATTCCTCTATTTTATGACACCAGAGATTAGGACATATACCCATTAAAAGGATTAAGAGATTAGTAAATGGTGGGGAACTTAGTATTTTAGGTTTTACTGATTCCAATACCTGTATAGACTGCATTAAGGGCAAGCAGACTAACAAGTCAAAAAAAGGTTCCAAGAGGAGTTTGACCATATTGAAAAGCATCCATTCTGATATGTGTTGACCAAATATGGATGTGAAATGTCAAAAATACTTCATCACTTTTATAGAAGATTACTCACGATACATGCTTCATCACAAAAGCGAAGTATTAGAAGCCTTTAAAGTTTTCAATGCTAAAGTAGAGAAACAATGCGATAAGCAAATCAAGATTATAAAAGCCGATAGAGGTGGTGAGTATTATGGTAGATACACTAAAGATAAACAAACAAATTGGTCCATTTGCAAAGTTTCTTCAAGATAACGGTATAGTTGGCCAATACACCATGTTAGGCTCACGATAAGAATGGTGTTGTTGAAAGAAGAAACTAAACTTTAATAGATATGGTATGAAGTATGCTTAGTAGCTCTAAGCTACCTAAGTCCTTATAGGTTGAAGCTCCCAAGACGGTTGTCTATATATTGAATAAAGTTCCAACCAAGGCTAACCCAAAGACACATGTTAAGTTGTTCAAAGGTTGGAAACCGAGTTTGTGACATATACGAGTATGGGATGCCCATCTAAAGTAAGAGTTTATAACCCACAAGAAAAGAAACTAGAAGTACCATTAGTGAGTATTTCATTGGATATGCCAAAAGGTCCAAATGATACAGATTCTACTGTCCATCTCATAGCACTAAAATTATGGAATCGAGAAATACAAAATTTCTTGAAAATGACTCAATTAATGGGAGTGATCGTATAAGACACAATTCCCATAGGTCAACCTTCTACTTCAGGTGAGAGATTGGTAATCATACATAACACCTCTCAAGCTCAACCGGTGTTGAACAACCAATCAATGAAAATCCATGACTCTGAAAACACTCTAGTAAATTAAGTTGTTCAAGAAAACTGAAATTATTAAACAACGGTTGAACAACATGACCCATAAGAAAATGTTGGTTCAACATTAAGGAGACCTACTAGAGAAAGGAAATCAACAATTTCTAGTGATTATATTATGTATATGCAAGAGTCGACTATAATATTAGAGTGAGAATGATCTGAGTCATTTTCATAAGCTATGAGTTGCAAAGAGTCAGAATTGTGGTACAATGCTATGAAAGAATAGATGAATTCCATGAAAAGTAATGATGTTTGGATCTTGTGTTGTTGCATGAAGGCGTAAAAGCTATTAGATCTAAATAGGTCTTCGAAACAAAAAGAGACTCAGTGGGAACATAGAAAGATATAAAGCTAGACACGTTGCAAAAGGATTCACTCAACTAGAAGGAATCGATTATATTGAGACTTTTAGTCCTATATCTAAGAAACATTCCTTGTGCATTGTGTTAGCATTAGTAGCTCATTTTGACCTTGAGTTACAACAAATGGATGTGAAAACCACCTTTCTCAATGGTGACCTAGAGTAAAAGATATATATGAGACAACCTAAAGGATTCTCCTCTAGTGATGGTGAACACTTGGTATGCAAGACAAAGAAGTCTATATATGGATTGAAACAAGCCCCCCGATAGTGGTATTTAAAATTTTATGAAGTTATCTCTTTGTTTGGTTTTGTTGAGAATATCATAGATCAATGCACATACCAGAAGGTTAGTGGGAGTAAAAACTATTTTTTTATTCTATATATGGACGACATTTTACTTGCAACAAATGACAGCGGTATACTACATGAGGTTAAATAATTTCTTTCTAAAAAATTTGATATGAATATGGGTGATGCGTCTTATGCCATTGGCATTAAGATTTATCATGATTGACATCGCGGTATCTTAGGTCTATCCCAAGAAACCTATATCAACAAAGTTTTAGAAAGATTTTGGATGAAAGATTATTCATCGAGTGTTGCTCTTATCTTGAAAGGTGACAAGTTCAATTTGAACCAGTGCTCGAAGAAAGAATTTGAGAGGGAGCAAATGAAAAATATTCCATATGCTTCTATTGTTGAAAGCATGTTGTATGCTCAAGTTTGCACAAGACCTGACATTGCATTTGCAGTCGAAATGTTGAGAAAATATCAGAGTAATCCAGATACTGACCACTGAAAAATTGCAAAGAAAGTTTTGAGATATCTTAAAGGGATAAAGGACTACATGCTTATGTACAAACGATCAAACAATTTGTAGGTGTTTGGCTACTACGATTCAGACTTTGTCGACTGTGTTGATTCACGTAAATCAATATTAGGTTACATATTTATGTTTGCTAGCGGAGCTATATCTTGGAAGAGCATCAAGAAGACCTTAACTACTGCTTCCACTATGGAGGCTGAGTTTGTTTCATATTTTGAGGCTACCTCACAAGGAATATAATTGAAGAGTTTCATTTCTAGGCTTAAACTTGTGGATTCGATTTCTAGATCATTGATGATATATTGTGACAATTCAACTGCTATCTTTATGGCTAAGAACAACAAAGGTCAAAGTCAAAGTAAACATATCTACATTAAGTATCTAGTTATTAGGGAATGTGTTAAAGAAAATAAAGTAATCATTGAGCACATTAACACCGAAAGCAGATGTTAGTTGATCATCGACTAAAGGCATGCCACCACACAAGATTAGGGATCATGTTATCACTATGAGACTTTTCCCACGTTGTAATTTTTGTTGTAAAACGATTATAAAGAAACTCTTTTACCTCTGTTTGAAGACTTTGATCTACCCTTAGTTTTACCGCGAGGATTCGATCCTGTGTCCTTCCACGATCATCATCGTGATTTCGATCTTGTCTCCCACAAACAATAAGACCCTCTCCCTGGGAGTCGGGTTTAAACACAAGATGTTTCATCTTATCACACGAGGTCAAAGAATCATAAACCTCATCAACCGTGAGAGACTCGCGGCTATATAAAATCGTGTCTCTAAAGGTTGAATAAGACGGGGCAACGAACAAAGTAGGATCAACCCTAGATCTTCCTTATCATATCGAACCTCCATGGCCTCCAAGTTTGAGAGAATTTCTTTAAACTTTGTTAAGTGTTCGTGCGCGATGCACCTTCCTCCAAACGATGAGCATAAAGACGTTGCTTCATATGCAACTTGCTAGTTAAAGTTTTCGATATACATATTTATTCTAGCCTCTTCCATAATGTCGCGGCGATCTTCTCCTTCATCACATCCTCGCAAAATTTCATTAGGCAAATGCAGATGTAACTGTATTAGTGCCTTTCGATCCTTGCGCTTCTTATCTTCCTCCGTCAATGTCGAAGCTATCTTATCTACCCCTAGCGGGGCTTCTCTAAATCCATCGTGCAAGAAGCGCTGCATCTTTATCTCGCCACAACGAATCACGGTGTTACGATCCAACAAGAAAATTTCATACTTCAATGACGTCATTACCGTGATCGAGATGAAAACTAAAGCTCGATACCAATTTGTGAAAAATATAAAGTCGGTAATGACAATATATATCGCAAAGAAAAGAAAAGAGAATAAAGAACACACAGATTTTACGTGGAAACCTTTTCGGAAAAAACCACACAGGCGGAGGAGAAGAAAATTCACTATGTCAATTCGAACCCCTATTACAATAGGAATAGACTATGTCTATTTATAGGCTTGTAAAACCCAATTCTAATTAAAGTAAAAATATATTATGCTAATAAATGCTAAATATATTATACTCATAAATACTAAATCTTCTAGAAAAAGATATATTTTGTTTAACTTGACTTGCAAGCAATATCTTAGAATTTGGGTCACACAACTCTAACAATGTTAGATATCGTCATACTGGTTATTTTATGTGCACTGTGATAAGCAAAGCTTTAGGCCTTGCAAGCAGACAACTGCAGTGTTGGCGCACCAAGGTTAGGAGCAGTGAAATAAAGGAATTGAAGGAATGCAATGGGAAAAGTGAATACTAAAGGCCATGGTTGGGCCATGGGTCTGATTGGAGGTTATACGCCAGAAATGAGTAAGACAATAGTTGAAAGAAATTATGGCGTCATGATAAAAATGAGTAATACCATAGCTGAAAGACGTTATGGCATCCCTTATGTATTCCACCGAGACACTAAACACAAGGTAGTCCATCGAGATACTAAACACGAGGTAGTCCATGGAGACATCAAACATGAGGTAGTCAACTGGGACTACAACATAGGAAGTCTACCAAGGTGTAAGGACATAAGGATTGTAATTGGAAAGCCCGCAAATCATGAAGAAAGTCAAAGGTGAAAGTGAAGTTTCTAGGTGACTAGATTCATAAGTCGCATTAAGAAATGAGTCAGTGTGTTAAGAGAGGTGGACCACCAAAACAGTAAGAAATGCTAAGGTTATGTACCAACCCCAGTTAAAGTAAAAAGGGAAAGAGGCTCCTTAAATAAAGAGGTACTCATAATATATGCATATGATAGCCTATTAGGGAAGCTACGGATTCCATGCAAAGTAAACAGGCATTGTTGAGTATGCACTAGTACGTTGTCGTGAACATATGTTAAGATTATAGAAAAAGGTAAGCCAAAGAGTTGAATGGTTTGAATCGGGTCCTCTTGAGAGGAAGTATATGCCCAAGGCCGGCTAGCCAGTAAAGTCCACCAAAAGATAAGGGAAGGAGAGGTCAGATCTAGCCAGGGAGAAAGGCAAAGATTTCGTTGAGCTTCCAAAGTAGGAACTGCATGCGTTAAGAAACCTTATTTGGGGATATTTTGACAGAGCAAGGGTTTCGACATTTCCAGTAAGCCCTAGTACTCCAAGGCAGTGAGGACATTGAACTCTAATAAATGCCACATATATAGAAATAACTTGGGCAGTTGACAAGTGCCGACCGCCATTAATATTGAATATGGTTATCAAAAAGTGTTGGTAAGACATCCTGATTTGTGTAATATATGAAACCCAAACTTGACGATCAGGTCGAGTAGAGGGTGTTACATAATTGATTTTTCATCTTACTCTAGATCGATGTATTGACCGATTCTTGATCTGACCAATCCAGCAAGTCTGATTTCAACAACATTGGCGCTCAACACAAGCACTCTCAAAGTATATTTCATATATTTTGAGGATATGTATATCCTCCATATATCCAAATATATTTCACACACAAATATTTTAAAAGTAATAATAATAATTGAAGTAACATGCATTTAGGTGTGGTTGCTTAAAAGGTAGTGGACAATCAAATGCTTATAGCTTCTTCCTTTGACCAAATAGTGTTGGAACTACTTATGGTTCGTAGGGTCATTCCATGTTTCCCATACCCTCACTTTTGTTTCCCATTACTTTGTTTATGTGATAGTGGGTGTAAGTGTGATAGTGGGATTGGTGGTTTTTATGGAGAATCGCCACTATAAATACTAATTAGCTTAAAGGTCCCTAAGCACCAAAAACAAATTTATGAAAATATTTTATATAGTGAGGTTTAGAGTGCTTAGAAGATTTTGGCGGTTTTCAATTTTTCAGTATGGCTAAATTCGACGACCTTGTCGGTAATTTGATGTGCTTGATGTGGTGTAACAACATTTGAATTTTGGCATTAAATTTAGACAATAGTTAGAGGTGTTTATGTTCAATCTTTTCTCTTGCACTATAACGTTTAAACAGTTATTTATGCTTACATTTGGTATCGAGCAAAGTTAATCAGCATTCTTCGATTTTAAAAGTTTGCAAATTTCTCAAAATAATGATATCATGTTTCCTTGTATTATTTTTAAAATATTTTTGAGAATTTTTGTTGCAAACTTTTTGCAAAATCCTTGGATTTTATTAAATTGAAAATTTTAAAATTAATTATGTTATAAATAATATAGTGAAAAATTTAGAAATTTGTTGTTTGAATATTTTTTATGTGTTTGAAATAAATAGTCGTATGTGAATGATCTAGTTATTAGTTTCGTAATTTTTTAGGTGCATAAAACTTTTAGACCTATTGCATAAGGTATTTAGCAATAAAATTTGCGATATATGTCGAAGGATCCAAATAATTTTATTTAATTAGAGAATTAGTCACAAAAACTTTAATTAAATGAAATTATTTATTGTTTATAGACATTAGATGTTGCATAATGGCTTAGCAACAATCTTGAATAAAATTTAAAGATTAATATCTAGCTAAGTGATTTTTATAATTTTATTTTGTTAAAAGACTAGCCACAACATCTTTACCTAAATAAAATTTTTAAATTTAAAAATCACATACGTAAAGCATAGGTATTAAATCTCATTGTATAATTTATTAAGATAAAATTATTAAAGGACTTTTCATAGTTACCCAGTGAATTATGAAAATGAATTTAATAATTTTGTCAAAAGAATAGTAAACAATTCTACCATAAAATGGATCTAATTGAATTAAAATTTAGCCCACAAGCAATTTTTATATCACTAGATTTATTATTAACATGATTTGCATTAGTAAATTATGATTTATTTTTCCCTCAAATTTTTGTTAAGCATATAGGTTCATTTATTTTACATTTTTACAACCTATGACTATGCCTGATAATATAGTAGATATCTCTGAATTAACTAGTAAGAACTTTAAGATTTGACTATGCCATAAGGAAATCTGAGCCACATATTACTGAAACCAGCATTCAAGTTGATCTTGCTCTATATGAAAAATGAGAGTGATCTAATTGCTTAAGTATCATGTTCATAAAGAGTAAGATTCTTGTTGATGTTTATAGCTCAATTGGGCATTATGAGAATGTCCAAGAATTATTAACTGGCTATTGAAAAACAGGTTCAAAACTTCTCAAAAGTCATTAGTCGTATACCGATCATGAAGTTCACATCAATGAAACTCACTACCGTGAAAGGTGTGCGTGATCACATGAATAAGATGAGAGATTTAGCAACTCGATTAAGAACATTTGCGGTTGAAATGTCGAATCTTTCCTTGTGCATTTTATATTGAACACTCTTCCACCTCAAGATGGGCCATTTAAGATCTTATATAACACACGTAAGTATAAGTGGTCTATCGATGAGATTTTGACCATGTGTGATCGGGAAGAGGCTAGACTCATCTTGGAGATTAGAGAGTGCAATCACAGTTACTCAAGGAAAGAAGACAATCCAAGTTAAACAAAAGGGAAGGCTAAAATGTAACCTCAAGCTAACTTAAAGAAAGAGATCAAGTGTTTCTTTTGCAAAAAGAAGGACACTTAAAGAAGAATTGTGTCAAGTTTAAGAGTTGGACTGAAAAAAGGTAAATCAATCTCACTTGTTTGCTTTAAGTCGAATATGGTTGATGTGAATTATAACACATGGTGGATTGATTCGGTTCTACAACCCATATCTCAAATTCCTTACAGGATTAAGAAACCTAAGGGAACCAATGGGAGCTACACGACACATCTATTCTGGAAATAAGATGGAGTTGCATGTGGAAGTAATTGGAACATGTGACTTAGTGCTTAAGAGTGGCTCTGTTTTAATTTTAGAAACGAGTTTTTATATTCCCAGTTTTTTTAGAAATTTAGTTTCTATTTCAAGACTTACACCTTTTGGGTATTGTTTTAGATTTTCAAGCGGTTTGGTTTATTTTATAAATCTAAACTTGTCGAAATTGTGTTTTATCTAATGGTCTTTATTCTCTTAATTTGCAAACTAATGTCACTTATAATGTTATGCACGTTCAAAATGGTAATAAACATTGTGTTATAAATGAAGATTCCTCTATTTTATGACACCGAGATTAGGACATATACCCATTAAAAGGATTAAGAGATTAGTAAATGGTGGGGAACTTAGTATTTTAGGTTTTATCGATTCCAATACACATATAGACTGCATTAAGGGCAAGCGGACTAACAAGTCAAAAAAGGTTCCAAGAGGAGTTTGACCATATTGAAAAGCATCCATTCGATATGTGTTGACCAAATATGGATGTGAAATGTCAAAATACTTCATCACTTTTATAGAAGATTACTCACGATACATGCTTCATCACAAAAGCGAAGTATTAGAAGCCTTTAAAGTTTTCAATGCTAAAGTAGAGAAACAATGCAGTAAGCAAATCAAGATTATAAAAGCCGATAGAGGTGGTGAGTATTATGGTAGATACACTAAAGATAAACAAACAGCTGGTCCATTTGCAAAGTTTCTTCAAGATAACGGTATAGTTGGCCAATACACCATGTTAGGCTCACCTGATAAGAATGGTGTTGTTGAAAGAAGAAACTAAACTTTAATAGATATGGTGCGAAGTATGCTTAGTAGCTCTAAGCTACCTAAGTCCTTATAGGTTGAAGCTCCCAAGACGGTTGTCTATATATTGAATAAAGTTCCAACCAAGGCTAACCCAAAGACACATGTTAAGTTGTTCAAAGGTTGGAAACCGAAGTTTGTGACATATCTGAGTATGGGATGCCCATCTAAAGTAAGAGTTTATAACCCACAAGAAAAGAAACTAGAAGTACCATTAGTGAGTATTTCATTGGATATGCCAAAAGGTCCAAATGATACAGATTCTACTGTCCATCTCATAGCACTAAAATTATGGAATCGAGAAATACAAAATTTCTTGAAAATGACTCAATTAATGGGAGTGATCTGTATTAAGACACAATTCCCATAGGTCAACCTTCTACTTCAGGTGAGAGATTGGTAATCATACATAACACCTCTCAAGCTCAACCAGGTGTTGAACAACCAATCAATGAAAATCCATGACCTGCTGAAAACACTCTAGTAAATTAAGTTGTTCAAGAAAATCTGGAAATTATTAAACAACCAGTTGAACAACATGACCCATAAGAAAATGTTGGTTCAACATTAAGGAGACCTACTAGAGAAAGGAAATCAACAATTTCTAGTGATTATATTATGTATATGCAAGAGTCTGACTATAATATTAGAGCTGAGAATGATCCTGAGTCATTTTCATAAGCTATGAGTTGCAAAGAGTCAGAATTGTGGTACAATGCTATGAAAGAATAGATGAATTCCATGAAAAGTAATGATGTTTGGATCTTGTGTTGTTGCATGAAGGCGTAAAAGCTATTAGATCTAAATAGGTCTTCGAAACAAAAAGAGACTCGGTGGGAACATAGAAAGATATAAAGCTAGACACGTTGCAAAAGGATTCACTCAACTAGAAGGAATCGATTATATTGAGACTTTTAGTCCTATATCTAAGAAACATTCCTTGTGCATTGTGTTAGCATTAGTAGCTCATTTTGACCTTGAGTTACAACAAATGGATGTGAAAACCACCTTTCTCAATGGTGACCTAGAGTAAAAGATATATATGAGACAACCTAAAGGATTCTCCTCTAGTGATGGTGAACACTTGGTATGCAAGACAAAGAAGTCTATATATGGATTGAAACAAGCCCCGATAGTGGTATTTAAAATTTTATGAAGTTATCTCTTTGTTTGGTTTTGTTGAGAATATCATAGATCAATGCACATACCGAAGGTTAGTGGGAGTAAAACTATTTTTTATTCTATATATGGACGACATTTTACTTGCAACAAATGACAATGTATACTACATGAGGTTAAATAATTTCTTTCTAAAAATTTGATATGAATATGGGTGATCGTCTTATGCCATTGGCATTAAGATTTATCATGATTGACATCGCAGTATCTTAGGTCTATCCCAAGAAACCTATATCAACAAAGTTTTAGAAAGATTTTGGATGAAAGATTATTCATCGAGTGTTGCTCTTATCTTGAAAGGTGACAAGTTCAATTTGAACCAAGGTTTCGAAGAAAGAATTTGAGAGGAGCAAATGAAAAATATTCCATATGCTTCTATTGTTGAAAGCATGTTGTATGCTCAAGTTTGCACAAGACGACATTGCATTTGCAAATGAAATGTTGAGAAAATATCGAGTAATCCGAATCGACCTTTGAAAAATTGCAAAGAAAGTTTTGAGATATCTTAAAGGGATAAAGGACTACATGCTTATGTACAAACGATCAAACAATTTGTAGGTGTTTGGCTACTACGATTCAGACTTTGTCGATCGTGTTGATTCAATAAATCAATATTAGGTTACATATTTATGTTTGCTAAGCGAGCTATATCTTGGAAGAGCATCAAGAAGACCTTAACTATCGCTTCCACTATGGAGGTGAGTTTGTTTCATATTTTGAGGCTACCTCACAAGGAATATAATTGAAGAGTTTCATTTCTAGGCTTAAACTTGTGGATTCGATTTCTAGATCATTGATGATATATTGTGACAATTCAACTGCTATCTTTATGGCTAAGAACAACAAAGGTCAAAGTCAAAGTAAACATATCTACATTAAGTATCTAGTTATTAGGGAATGTGTTAAAGAAAATAAAGTAATCATTGAGCACATTAACACTGAGCAGATGTTAGTTGATCATCTGACTAAAGGCATGCCACCACACAAGATTAGGGATCATGTTATCACTATGAGACTTTTCCCACGTTGTAATTTTTTGTTGTAAGAACGATTATAAAGAAACTCTATTAAGTTTGATGTTTCTTGTAAGTACCCAATTTTGCCCGGGCTCATTCAGAAAAAAAACAAAATAAAAATAATAATAAATGTCCATTTTTTAAAAATGTCCTGTTACAAAATAACCTGGTCCAGAGACCCAAATTAGACCCGTAGCCCATTTACACCATTGGCCCAAAACCTAATCAGAAAATTAAGGGTTTCTGAAACCCTAGGGAAATATCGCGCCGCAAGCACCCCAGTAAGAGCCTGATCGTCGCACCGCAATCCTCGTCTGGCCTTCAATCACGCCTCCGCCCACGAGCCACACCGCCATCAACGCATCTCGTCGCCAGTATCCTCGCAGTTGACCTACATGAAAAAGGAAAGAACGCCAGCAGAACGCAACAAACATGGCATTTCTTTTCTTTCCTATTCTATTTTCGGGTTATAAAAACCCCTAATATGTAAAATCGAGAGGAGGAATAGATAAAAACACGGACAGAGAATATAAAAGAAATATTCAAAAATCCAAAGAAATAAAACATAGAACTTTCTTTCTTTGAGGTGATATTTTATTTCCATTTTATTTTTTTATTTTAATGTATTTGTGCATGTAAATATACTGTAAAAAAGAGAAAGGGTTTACCTGCGTGGAAGAACTAAGGTTTTTGAACCTCCGGCCACCGTCAGTGGTGGCATGTATGGCGCATGGGACGGAGGTCTCCCTGGTCCGGTGATCGACCCAAAATGGAGGAAGGGAAATTTCAGAGTGTTTTTTTAGTTTTTTTTTTTTTAAATGATTTTTAAGCCAAATTTTCACTTATATAATATAAAGGAAAAGGTGCTATTTTCACTTAACCCTATAAGTGCAAAACGACGTTGTTCAGGGCCAGATCCGCGCGTTGACCCGAAAACCCGAATAGGATCCGCGTGTTTTCAGAAAAATAGAAAATTTATCCATTTAGTCCTTCCTCAATTTCATTGTTTTTAAATCAGTCCAATTCGCATTTTTATTTTTATAAAATTAACCCTAAAGTATATTTTTGTTCCAATTTAACCCTGCTTTTGTTTGTTTTTTTCCTTTTATTTTATATTATATTTAATTATTTTACCATATTAAAAGATTCTATATTATTTTCATATATTTATTTACTAATAGTGTAATTTTATATATATGTATATTTTATATGTATTATCTTTATATATATTTAATTATCATTATATATTATTTTACTTGGTTTAATAATTTATATATTATTTTAATATTTATACACTACTTATTATATTATATTATATTACATATTAGTTTTAAAATTTTGTTTTGTATAAAGTCTATTATTATATATAACCTATTTTATTTATATTATTTATTACATATATAATTTTTATGATTAATATATTATGTGTATATATGTTTTATTTAAAATTATTATACATATTATTTACTAATTATTTTTATTATGTATAATCCTTATATATTATTATTAGTTATTTTATATTATTTTATTATATATTATGATTTTTACTAATTATCTTTATATTTGTTTATTATTACTTTAGCATGGTTTTTATTTATTTATACATGTTATATTATTCATTGATTATTTATTGTTAATATAATTTGTAGTTAGGTTGAATTGATATGTATATTATAATATCTTACTCAAACCATGTTTTTATTTTTATAAAATACCTTTTTGAATTAAAGCATTTTATTCAAGTAGTTCAAGAAATAAGGTGATATATGATATTTAGGAACTTGAGAAGAATTGTGCCTTAACTTATTGGGTTTCGATTTTTTCTCGTAGAACTTAAAGTATTAGATATCCTTCTCTTTTAAAACCGAAACTTACACATTTCAAATGAAAAAACTTATTCTTGGGAATTCAAAACTTTGTGCCCTAACTCTTTGGACATGACGTTATGTTATCTCAAGATAAGAATTTTAGAAAATAAGGCAATTTTTTTATTTAGAAATTGGAAATAGTGCCCTAACGTCTTTGGGTTGCGATTTTCCGTTTGGCTAAATAACTAAATGTCCTTTTAACAAGTTTTGCAAATCATGAGATGATTTTGATTACGAAGGTTCTAAAATATCGTGTCCTAACGTGCTGGATGTGATGTTTATATTCCTTCGGAACAAAGAAATCTCAAATTTTAACTCAAATTTCTCAAAGTTTTTAAGAAATCATATTTTTAAATACTTTTAAATTTCTAACATTTGGACATGATTTTATCGATTAGGTACCAATTTTTGGGCGTTATGAGGGTGCTAACATTTCCTCGTACGTAACCGACTCCCGAACCCTTTTTCTTGTTTTTCGTAGACTAAAATAAAATATTTTAAAATAATAACGTTTTACATGGTGATCCAATCACACCTAAGTAAAAAGAGATTGGTAGCGACTCTATTTTCGTTTTAAAGTCGATCCCCGTTTTTAAATCAAACTTTTAAAAATGGTTTTGACGTTTCTCATATTTTGTGCGCACATTAATGTAATGGCCTAAAATCAAGGTTATCGGAACAATGGTTTCGCAACCATAAATCCGATTTAAAGAGAAATTTATTTCAATATATTTGCATGAATATTTATATGATAGGAAATATTTTTATAAATATTTATAAAATGTTAGTAATGTGGTATTAAAATTTCGTTAGAAAATTTTAACGTCTGGTAGGTAATTAAATGAAAAGACTAAATTGAAAAAGGTGTAAAAGTTTAATTATAGATTAAAAGAAAGCATAAAGGACCAAAATGGCAATTAAGCCATTTTGTCTAGTTGAGGCGGTTTATTGTGAAGAAAATCTAAGATTTTTATGTTTAATATATATTATTATATTATAAAGATTTTTAATATATTATATTATATTGTTATTATATATATTATAAAGAGAAAGTAAAAGAAAGAACAGAAAAGAAACAGAAAGTAAAGACGAAACAGAGAAGAAATAGGGAGAAAGAAAGAAAAAGGAGAATAAAGTTTTAAAGCTTGGAGTTTAATTTGGTAAGTTAATTTAGTCCTTTTCTTTTAATTTTGATGCTTTATAAGTTTTAGAACAAAGTTTTGATGAATTTAAGTTGAAGTTTTTGAAGTTTTAAAGTTGTTGAATATAGCATATGATGAATAAAATGATGAATTAGTGGTTTAATTGAAAGAATTTGAAGTTAGAATTGGATAAAGGACTTAATTGCAAAACAAGCTATAAGAAAACAGTTTTGGGACAGCAGCAGTAGAGTAAGTTTGAAAATTCACCAAAAATCTTAGAAGTGGAATTAGAAGTTGAGTGAGATGTGAAATTAAAGCTTATTGAGTCTATTTTCATATTAAAGAAACAGAGAAAGAAAAGAAATTCTGTATTTTGAGATATTTAGATTTTTGTAAGACTGGTTCAGAATGAATTCGGGTTCCTCTGTTTTGAATTTAGAAAATCATCAAAAATTGAAGAAAAATAATTAGGGACTTAATTTTATATATTTGGAATCCTGAATGAATCTATTTTCAATAAAAATAAATGAGAACATCATCCGAATTCTGTATGATGAGATAATTAATATTTAGTGAAAAAGGGTCAGAACTGCTAGATAGCAGAACAGGGGTAACTTTAATGAATAAACTGTACAAATTGGCTAAGCCAAAAATTCTGGAAATTTTATGATACGAAGACATGTGAGTCTAGTTTCAGAAAAAAATTAACGGTTCTTCATTTGGAGTTCTGTAGCTTGAGAAATAAATAATTTAGTGACTATGACTCAAGTAGACAGCTTTGAATAAACTAAAAATAATAATAGAATTATAGAAAATGCTTCATGTGAACATGAAATGTGTTGAATTGATGATTGAATTTATTTATTTAGATCCGGAAAATACAAATACGAAGTTAGATGGAGGAAAGGAAAAAGTCCCGGATTAGTAGATTTTTGTGTACGAACAAGAATCGAGGTAAGTTCATGTAACTTGAATTATCTTCTTAAATGCTTGAAATGTATATTATTGATGTGAATATGATTTCAATGTTCATTGTATGAAAGTTGATGAAACATTGATATATTTGATAAAAGTGGAAGAAATCTGGTTGAATGAAAGGAAAATTGATGGATCTCTGAAAAGGAATTGACGGTAAAAGGATCTAGCCGAGCGGGTGATCCTATCTGATATAGCCCTCCAAGAATATGTGTAAAATGGATTTAGCCGGACGGGTAATCCGAATTAAGTCAATTTAGCTTGACCTGGTAATTCGGATCCAAGCTCATTAGAGTAGTTGTCGTTGCGGGGATTTAGCTTTGGTGGTAATCCCGACAATACTCGTGAGTTTATATTCTGGATTTAGCTTTGGTGGTAATCCATTGTAAGGATGAGGTTCATGAGTGTGCTCTCTGAAATGGAAATGTGCTTTATGAATATGAATTGACGGACTGGATTGTACACTAAAAGTGTACTTCGAAAATCCATCGAAATTCGAGTAATTCATCGGGATAAATATGGAAATATAACAAAGAAATGGAAATCATGGTATTGATGAGCTCATCAATCATAGTCTTTATATTATTGATATATGGAAATTATTGGACTGACTTGAATGTTGAGTTTGTGAATGTTAGGGTAATAATGCATTGAATGGGTATATGAATGTTTATTGCTTGTATTGAAAATATTGGGTAAGTATAATTCTTGTTACATGAGCTTACTAAGCACAAAGTGCTTACCCTATTTCCTTTTTCCCTGTTTTATAGTTTTAAGAGCTCGGAGGTCGGATTCGGTCAGAGACACATCACACTATCAACACCAAGGTTTTGGTATTTAAAGAAACTTTATTTTGGAAATAAATGGCATGTATAAGCTAATAAAGTAAATGTTAATATGATATGAATGTAAGGTCAGCCATTAGTATGGCTAACAAATTTTAGTTTTTGTATGTGATGATATTATCTTATAAATATGCATGAATTTATTTTGAAAATATGTTGAATTGGAATGGTCTCGGTTTAGAATTTGCAGGAAAAGTTAAATATTTATAAATGGGTTATATTGAGTAAAAAAAATCGTAAACTCCGGTAATGCCTCGTACCCTATTCCGACAACGAATACGGGTAGGAGGTGTTACATTTATTGGTATCAGAGCTACGGTTTAGTCGGTTCTAGGACTGATATAGCGAATACGGATTAGCTATACATGCCATTTAAATTATTTTTTTGATAGTGTGATATCTCCTGACCATTTAAATTGTGTTTTCCTTATAGTAATGTCATCTGACCGAGCTCAATCTGAAGAAGCTAGGAGTCATACTAAACCCGATTACAAAAGAAGAAACTAGCGATAGAAGGCCGGTATAGAGGGTCAAGGGAGGAGGCAAAATAGCCTTCTTTCAAATGATGAATGAATGGTTTACTTAGTACATAAGAACTAACCCTACAAAGGCAAGCAAACTCAAGCTCCCCTCCTGTTCCTCCACCGGTTTCGAGATTCCACAGAAGTACTGTCTTGAATCATCGAAAAGGAAAGCTCCAGTTGATAAAATCCAAAATATGGGGTAGAAGAATTTCGAATTGAGTTGATGATGATCCCGACAGGCTGAATTTTGGTTAGAGAATACTACTCGGGTTTTGGAGGAATTATCTTACACACCGGAAGAATGTTTGAAATGTGCCGTCTCACCGCTAAAAGACACGACTTATCATTGGTGGAATACTAAAGGTTCAGTTGTTCTGAAAGAAAAAATTACATGGGAATTCTTCTAGACCGAGTTCAAAAAGAAATATATCAGTCAGAGATTCCTTGATCAGAAAAGAAAAGAATTTCTTGAGTTGAAACAGGGCAATAGATCTGTATCTGAGTATGAAAGAGAATTTGTTCGGTTGAATAAATATGCTCGAGAATGGGTACAATCAGAAGCTGAAATGTGTAAAGAATTCAAAGAATGGTTAAATTTGATCAGACAGAGGGATTATCTGATGTGATTTGATTATTCTTGCTTCAGAGGTATGTCAAAAAGGGGTATGATGCTTTCCTTGCTTATGTATTAGACACCAAGGTATCCGAGTCGAAGATTGAGTAGTGCGATGGTATGTGAATTTTTGATGTGTTTCGGAAGAGTTACCAAGGTTGCCACGGAAAGAAGTGGAATTCTCTATAGATTTGATTCTAGGAACTACTCGATTTCTATAGCTCCGCATCAATGGCTCCTCTGAAATTAAAGGAATTAAAGACATAGTTCTGAGAACTTGTTGATAGAGGTTTTGCTCGACCGAGTCATTCACCTTGGGGTGCTCCGGTTCTATTTGTGAAAAAGAAAGACGGGTCTTTGAGATTGTGTATTGATTATCGGCAGCTCAATAAAGTAACTATAAAGAATAAGTACCCGTTGCCCCGGATTGATAATTTATTTGATCAGCTAAAAGGTGCTACTGTATTTTCAAAGATTGATCTCCGATCGGGCTAATATCAGTTACGGGTAAAGGAGTCAAATGTGCCAAAGACAGCTTTCGGAACCAGGTACAGGCATCATGAGTTTCTGGTTATGCCGTTTGGGCTGACTAATGCACCTGCAGTATTTATGGATCTGATGAATCGGATATTGCACCGCATTTAGACAGATTTGTGGTAGTATTCATTGATGATATTTTGGTTTATTCTCGAGATGAAGAAGAACATGCAGAACATTTAAGAATTGTGTTGCAAATTTTACGAGAGAAGCAATTATATGCTAAATTCATAAATGTGAATTTTGGCTTCGAAGTGGGTTTTTGGACATATTGTATCCATGAAGGCATCGTGGTAGATCCAAGTAAAATCTTAGCTATTGTCAATTGGAGTCCACCGAAGAATGTATCTGAAGTTAGAAGTTTCTTGAGTTTAGCTGGTTATTATCTGAGATTTGTACAGGGATTCTCTATGATAGCTTCTCCGATGACTCGATTATTGCATAAAGATGTAACGTTCGAGTGGATTGATGAATGTCGTGAGTTTCAACCGATTGAAAGATCTACTAACGAAAGCACCAAGATTAGTGCGACTGGCGGGTAAGGAATTTGTTATTTGAGTGATGCCTCATTAAATGGTTTAGGTTGTGTCGATGCAAGAAGGTAAAGTAATAGCCTATGCTTCAAGACAACTTAAACCACATGAAAGAAATTACCGGTACATGATCTTGAATTAGCCGCTATTGTATTTGCATTGAAGATATGGCGGCATTACTTGTACGGTGAGAAATGTCATATTTATCTTGATCATAAAAGCTTAAAATATTTGATGACACGAAAGATCTGAATTTAAGATGAGCGGTGGCTTGAATTGATAAAGGATTATGATTTGATTATTGATTACCATCCGGTAAGGCTAATGTTGTGGTGATGCTTTGAGTCGAAATCTCTGTTTGCTTTGAGCTATGAATACCCGGTTGTCATTGGCTAATGATGGTTCAACCATAGCTGAATTGAGAGCTAAACCGACATTTTATAGCAAATATGTGAAGATTAGAAGAATTATGAGAAGTTCTGAGTTAAACGAGCACAGTGTGAGTCGTCTTTGGTTCGAATTTCATGTTGGGATTGATGGTTGTATGTTATTCGAGGTAGGATATGTGTACCCAAGAATTGAGCTCATATAGAAGATTCTACGAGGCTCATAGCGATTACTATGTCTGTACATCCGGAAGTAATAAAATGTATAATGATTTGAAGAAGATGTCTTGGTGGCGGTATGAAGCGTGATATTTCGAGTTTGTATCAAAATGTCGATATGTCAACGAGTCAAAGCAGAACATCGGTACCTTGGGGTTACTTGACCAATTACTATCTAGGAATGGAAATGGGAAAGAATCACTATGGATTTTGTATCGGGTTACCGTTGTCTCGAGGAAAAAGGATGCTATTTGGGTGATTGTTGACCGATTGAAAAAGTCGATGCACTTTATTCGATGCGTGTGGATTATTATTTAGATAAATTGGCTTAAGCGTACATATCTCGAGATTGCCAGGTTACATGGAGTGCCTGTTTCCATTATATCGGATAGAGATCCTAGGTTTACGTCTCGTTTCTGGGACAAATTGCAAGAAGCCTTGGGTACTCAGTTGTATTTCAGTATTGCATTCATCCTCAGATAGATGGCCAATCTGAGCGTGTAATTCAAGTATTGGAAGATATGCTTCGATGTAGTATACTAGAGTTTGAAGGTAATTGGGAGAGGTATCTACCTCTAATTGAATTTGCTTACAATAACAGTTATCAGTTCAGTATTAAAATGGCTCCCTATGAAGCTTTGTATGGTAGAAAGTGTAGGACATCGTTATATTGGACAGAGCTTAGTGAAACAGAAGAAAAAGTAAAGGTCATTCGGAATAGTTTGAAAGCAGCATCTAATCGTCAAAAATCATATCTTAAACGAAAAGAGATTGAATTTCAGATGGTGATAAGGTATTCCTGAAAGTGTCTCCTTGGAAGAAAGTTCTCCGGTTCGGTCGAAAGGGTAAATTGAGTCCAAGGTTTATCGGGCCATATGAGATCATAGAAAGAATTGGACCGGTCACTTATCGATTGGCATTACCACCAGAACTTGATAGAATCCATAATGTCTTTCATGTGTCTATGTTACGACGTTATCGGTCAGATCCTTCACATGTTATTTCTCCGATAGAAGTGGAGATTCAATCGGATATGACTTCTGATGAAGAACCGGTCAAGTTATTAGCACGGAAATAAAAAGCTTAGAAATAAAAAATAAGTTTGGTAAAAGTATTGTGGCAAAAGCACGGATTGAAGAAGCGACATGGGAACCGGAGGAGACAATGAGGAAACAATATCTAAACCTCTTTCTTGGTAAGATTTTCGAGGACGAAAATCCTTAAAAGGGGAGAGTTGTAATGGCCTAAAATCAAGGTTATCGGAACAATGGTTTCGCAACCATAAATCCGATTTAAAGAGAAATTTATTTCAATATATTTGCATGAATATTTATATGATAGGAAATATTTTATAAATATTTATAAAATGTTAGTAATGTGGTATTAAAATTTAGTTAGAAAATTTTAACGTCTGGTAGGTAATTAAATGAAAAGACTAAATTGAAAAAGGTGTAAAAGTTTAATTATAGATTAAAAGAAAGTATAAAGGACCAAAATGGCAATTAAGCTATTTTATCTAGTTGAGGCGGTTTACTGTGAAGAAAATCTGAGATTTTTATGTTTAATATATATTATTATATTATAAAGATTTTTAATATATTATATTATATTGTTATTATATATATTATAAAGAGAAAGTAAAAGAAAGAACAGAAAAGAAACAGAAAGTAAAGACGAAACAGAGAAGAAATAGGGAGAAAGAAAGAAAAGGGAGAATAAAGTTTTAAAGCTTGGAGTTTAATTTGGTAAGTTAATTTAGTCCTTTTCTTTTAATTTTGATGCTTTATAAGTTTTAGAACAAAGTTTTGATGAATTTAAGTTGAAGTTTTGAAGTTTTAAAGTTGTTGAATATAGCATATGATGAATAAAATGATGAATTAGTGGTTTAATTGAAAGAATTTGAAGTTAGAATTGGATAAAGGACTTAATTGCAAAACAAGCTATAAGAAAACAGTTTCGGGACAGCAGCAGTAGAGTAAGTTTGAAAATTCACCAAAAATCGTAGAAGTGGAATTAGAAGTTGAGTGAGATGTGAAATTAAAGCTTATTGAGTCTATTTTCATATTAAAGAAACAGAGAAAGAAAAGAAATTCTGTATTTTGAGATATTTAGATTTCTGTAAGACTGGTTCAGAATGAATTCAGGTTCCTCTGTTTTGAATTTAGAAAATCATCAAAAATTGAAGAAAAATAATTAGGGACTTAATTTTATATATTTGGAATCCTGAATGAATCTATTTTCAATAAAATAAATGAGAACATCATCCGAATTCTGTATGATGAGATAATTAATATTTAGTGAAAAGGGTCAGAACTGCTAGATAGCAGAACAGGGTAACTTTAATGAATAAACTGTACAAATTGGCTAAGCCAAAATTCTGGAAATTTTATGATACGAAGACATGTGAGTCTAGTTTCAGAAAAAAATTAACGGTTCTTCATTTGGAGTTCTGTAGCTCGAGAAATAAATAATTTAGTGACTATGACTCAAGTAGCCAGCTTTGAATAAACTAAAAATAATAATAGAATTATAGAAAATGCTTCATGTGAACATGAAATGTGTTGAATTGATGATTGAATTTATTTATTTAGATCCGGAAAATACAAATACGAAGTTAGATGGAGGAAAGGAAAAGTCCGGATTAGTAGATTTTGTGTACGAACAAGTATCGAGGTAAGTTCATGTAACTTGAATTATCTTCTTAAATGCTTGAAATGTATATTATTGATGTGAATATGATTTCAATGTTCATTGTATGAAAGTTGATGAAACATTGATATATTTGATAAAAAGTGGAAGAAATCTGGTTGAATGAAAGGAAAATTCGATGGATCTCGAAAAGGAATTGACGGTAAAAAGGATCTAGCGAACGGGTGATCCTATCTGATATAGCCCTCCAGAAGAATATGTGTAAAATGGATTTAGCCGGACGGGTAATCCGAATTAAGTCTCAATTTAGCTCGGGTGGTAATTCGGATCCAAGCTCATTAGAGTAGTTGTCGTTGCAGGATTTGCTTTGGTGGTAATCCAGACAATACTGTGAGTTTATATTCTGAGGATTTAGCTGGATGGTAATCCGCCGTAAGGATGAGGTTCATGGAGTGTGCTCTCTGAAATGGAAATGTCTTTATGAATATGAATTGAGCGGACTGGATTGTACACTAAAAGTGTATACGAAAATCCATCGAAATTCGAGTAATTCATCGGGATAAATATGGAAATATAACAAAGAAATGGAAATCATGGTATTGATGAGCTCATCAATCATAGTCTTTATATTATTGATATATGGAAATTATTGGGTGACTTGAATGTTGAGTTTGTGAATGTTAGGGTAATAATGCATTGAATGGGTATATGAATGTTTATTGCTTGTATTGAAAATATTGGGTAAGTATAATTCTTGTTACATGAGCTTACTAAGCACAAAGTGCTTACCTATTTCCTTTTTCCTGTTTTATAGTTTTAAGAGCTCGGAGGTCGGATCCGGTCGGAGACACATCACACTATCAACACCAAGGTTTTGGTATTTAAAGAAACTTTATTTTGGAAATAAATGGCATGTATAAGCTAATAAAGTAAATGTTAATATGATATGAATGTAAGGTCACCATTAGTATGGCTAACAAATTTTAGTTTTGTATGTGATGATATTATCTTATAAATATGCATGAATTTATTTTGAAAATATGTTGAATTGGAATGGTCTCGATTTAGAATTTGCAGGAAAGGTTAGATATTTATAAATAGGTTATATTGAGTAAAAAAAAATCGTAAACTCCGATAATGCCTCGTACCCTATTCCAACAACGAATACGGGTAGGAGATGTTACAATTAATTTGATTATTTCGAGAAATGTCACTAAAATTTGAACCTGGAATAAACATTAGGTTTATTTATTAAAAAAATTAGGCTAAAACGTTGAGACATAATATATTGTGGTACATGAAAGATACTACTCAAATTCTAGGAGAAAATATTGTCATGATTCGTGCATTATGTTTTGACAAGTTTTCGTAGAAAATAAGAACCAAATGGGAAAATGTTAAAACTCCTTATGGTTCGTGAGGTTATTCCTACGTTTCCCATTCCCCACTTTTGTTGCCCGCTACTTGTTTATGTGGTATTGGATGTTTGTGTGATAATGGGATTGATGGTTTTTTATGGGGAACCACCACTATAAATACAAATTAGTTTAAAGGTTACTAAGCACCAAAAATAAATTTTTAAAAATATTCTATCTATTGAAGTTTTTAAATGCTTAGAAGACTTTGGCATTTTTCAATTTTTCATACGGCTAAATTTGACGACTTCATCGATGGTTTGATGTACTCAACAGTAGTGTAACAACATTTTAATTTTGACATTTGGTTCAGACAATGGCTGGAGTTATTTATGTTCGATCTTTTTCGCTGCACTATAACGTTTAAACTGTTATTTACGCTTACAAGTAGCATTTGTTATTATTAGTACATAAGAACACCATTTCAAAAGAAACTCTAAAAATGACAGCAAATTGTGATCCATCACAATAACAATGGAAGAATTGAGAAAAGACTGAAACACTTGATTAGTTTACTCAGTTTTTAGGTTGGAGTCGGAGGGTAAATGCTTGCAAGGAAAGAAGAACTTGCTTCATTCTCTCCTTGGAATCCTCATCAATAAGGTTGCCATCGCTATCGAACTTTGCCGGAGGCTGAAACGCATTTAAGTAAAACTCGGGTTTATTGATGAAATGTAGATCAAGGAAAACCCCAACTTGGCGAAGATGATAATGTGATCGCCCACCACCAAAGCCTCCTCCGGCGCTTACGATGGCAGCTGCTTTATCTGCCCATACATTTGGTGCTCTTGAAGCCCAGTCAAGTGCATTCTTCAGAGGTGCTGGAATGGTGCATATAATGAAGTAATGTGAAATGGACTATTTTGATGTTCAAAAGGAATCCTTAAAATGATAAATCCTATCCTAGTAAACTGTCTAGTATCCAAACCATACAACTTCATATATATATATGTAAAGGATGGATTTATATTTGAGATGATGGGACTGCATATATAATTAATAAACCTATACTTTGTGATTATATTAAAAATGACTGATTCATTTGAGAAGTTATAGATTTATACATCAAATGCAGATATAAAGTTGTTAATAAAATGAACATCAAAGACACAGTTCCATAGATAGAGTAAAAATAAATAAATAAAAAGTAGGAAAGCATTGGGGGAAGGGGATGAAGATACCAGTAAGAGAATAGTTGTATTCAGGGGAAGCAAAAAGGATGCTATCAGACTCCAAAATCTTCTGCCTGAAAGCCTCAACCGCAGAGGGAAACTTGCCATCAACTTCCAGATCTGTATCCAGCATTGGAAGTGGTGAAATGTCTATGTATTCCATTTGAATCCCAGCAATGGACTCCTTGGTAAGCTCCAAAGCTGAATAAAAAAAAGAAATTAAACAAATCAATATTCCCCAGAAAAAACAAAATCCAAAACCCAAACTGAAAAAATATTTACCGGTTCGAATTAAGCCTCTGTTGCAAGAGGCTTTCCTTAAAGACCCACAAATGGCAGCAACTTTAATCACTGGTTTCGATGCTACAACAGCTTCCATTTTGCTCTTATATCTTACAACTTTCTCGTCTCCCTCAGGTTAACTTAGTTATGTGGGTTATATAGGAGGGTGGAAGGATGAGATTTGGGAGGAAATTGATGAAATGGTTTGGGATATGATTCATCGATGACGATTGGAGTTGGTGGGTTTTCTTTTTTAGTTTCGATAATCTGATTTGATTAATAGGAGATTAATGGTAAGATTTGGGCCACGCGAATAGAATAATCAATAAAGATGTTCGTTTTTCTAAACTAAACAAGGCATTATTCTTGTTAGAACTATCTTGATAGCCGGTAGGGGTTTTTCACATTCAAACTATAAAATTTATAAAATTAATTATTTAACTTTTTTAGTTAAATGGTTAAAATTAACGTGATAAAAATTTAGTCTTCAACGTTTATACATTGCATTGCCTAATTTTATCGTATTGCTTACATGAAAATATAATTTAATATACAATGTGTAAATTAGAAATATATTTTTTTAAAAGTTGTTTACTATTAAACTACGCAATCCTCAAACACATTGCTTTTTTTATACTTCAAATGACTAAAGTCTCTCAATGGTAATTAATTCATTTTTTGTTAGCTTAAGCTACTAGTCATTGATGAAACAAATCAAAGCTCAAAAAATTTAAAATTTTCTTTAAGCTGTTCAACTTGCAATTGGATTGAATTAACGACACGAGTACCTTTCATTTTCAAGCAATTGAATTGGTTATTTTTAAAAATTTGGGTCATATTGTTTTTTCTTGTTGTTGTTGCTACTGTTTTCATCAAATCAAATGGAAGGATAATATTGGAAAGGGTCATAAAGAAAAGTAAAACTATAAAATGATCAAATTAGACAATTTGTAAACATTGAGGGTTCAATTTTTTAGAATAGTTGATATGGGTGTGTAACAAGAAGGAGAAAGTGGTCGTGACTAGAGGGTAAATTCTCTTGTGACAAACGAAGAATTGGAATAGGAGGTTGTGGGTGAGGAGAAAGGAAAAAGAAGGAATGAGGATTTTTAAGTTTCTCTTGTGGGTAAAGATAGATCCCTTGTCTCTCGTACTCTGGGTTATATAAAGGGGTTACCCCTTATATGGTTGTGCCATGTAATGAACAATATGAATTGTAGGCTTGTTTGTGTGATTAACTAGGTAGCAAGGTCATTACAGGTTAGTTGTCACTATGTGTGGTACTATGTGATCTTACTTTGACATTCTCCTTACAAAGATTATACGAGATTATTCGCTCTAGCGATCTCTTAATAGTCCCCGCAAAAGGTTTATTGTGAATGGTTTCTAAGATAGCTCAGGGGTTCATGGAGGGCTAGTTATAGATGGTCCTAAACGGAGGGTCACCCTAAAGGGTGCCAATCGGAGGGTTACTAATGAGTTGCATGCATCCAACGGGGGATCCTTAACAGGTTGTGCCATGTCCTGCCATGTGTTGTTGTTGGGGTTGGGATATAGCAAGAATTAAGACAATACTACACAAGGCCTAAAACCTTAGCAATTAGGTTAGGTTTAGGTTTAAGAATTTAGATTCCATGTTGATTAATGGCAAAGGATAGCAAAATGTCATACCGGAGTGAAATTGCTTAAAAGCCATTCGAATGTTAAGAGACTTATCCCAAACTTACATAGGGATGCTTCCGCTGTTGTTGGCAAACTGCTGCTATAGGTTCTGTTTATTTCAACCATATGCTGAGATGAGGAACTGAAATGTGTGAATGGGTGTCAAACAGCCCTTGCCCTCATTTTGGAATGTTTCCATTTCATTAATAATACAAGCCGCCCTCTATGAAAGTCATGTCCAGCATATAATTTTGTCTAGAAAATGAAAAAGAAATTATTAGAAAGCAGCCATGAAGGTGGCTGCTGGCTTACCATATCCATTATTATATATCAAAACAGTGAACCCCCATCATCATTCTCATACATCTTATAATGGGGAAGCATCTTTATTATTTATAAATTGGTTCCTTTATTTGTTTACTTGCTCCAACTTAACCCCAAAAGCTAGAAGCCAAGTTTCATTCTCATTTTCCATTATGCCAAAGTAGAAAATTCTATGATATAATATATCTTGCTGAGCTATTAGATTCTATTGGTGTCGGTGATCGGTTGCTTATCTCCGGAGCCGCCTTCCTTGCTAATAATATTTTTAGCAATTTCAAAATAAATTCATTTTGAGTTTTGATGGAATAAACTTGGATGTGCATTTATCGAGGTTGATTTTGAATATGAATTTTTCTAATAAATTTCACATTTTTTTATAATTTCAATTTTTGAAAAGAAATATTTTTTTAGTTTTTTAATATTCTATGTATTATTAGATTTTGTCCATGTGTCTCTATATTCACATTTTGTCTTTCTATAAATTTTTGAAACTATTTTAGTTGATTGAGTCTTAGCTTCGGTTGACATCGTATTATTACCAACACAAGTTGATGTAGGTTCGAGCGCTAAAAGTCGTCTATCCTCCTATTTAAAAGTTAAAGATTATTTTATTATATGACACTTACCAACTTCTTAACTTGTTTGTGGAGTCTAAAATTACTGTTGATAGTGTATCAAATATTATTATTATTTTATCTGAATGAACCCAAGAGAAGGGTGGCATGGGCCTCGACCCCTAATAGGTAAAATTTCTATTTAGGCTCTTAAAATTTTAAAAAATTTAAATTAGTAAAGGTAAAATCACACTTTGACCCCTCTAAAATTATAAAAATTTAATTTAATCCTTTACAAATTAGAAAGATATAAACTATAAAAATTAAAATTTCATCCTACCCCGCTAAAAAGTTGTCACGACTTCACTTTCGATTATATATATATATTATCATATTTCATTTTAGCTTAAATAACGTATGATATTTTGATCCTATTATATGTTTTTCATATAATTGATTTTAAAAATTCAAATTAATTATTTTTATATTCAAATTTTGTATATATAAATTATTGTTAAAATTATTGGAAATTTTATATATAATATAAAACTATCCAAATATATAATTATTTTTGCACGAGTTTTTTGGGTTAATGTGCAAATTTGGTTGTAGCTACCATAGTTTACTTGTTTTTATAAACTAAAGGTAAATTTACCATTACATTTTAACTCTATATTGAATTTTGTCTCTTTACTGTTGTTTAATTCAATTTCACCACTAAAATTAGATTTTTCTGTTGAAATTTGTAATTCATATTTAATTTCGAATAATTTGAATAAAATTAATAATCTTATACTTTAATTTTAACAATAATAAGTTAATTATATAATATTAAAATTAATAAAATAGTTACTTTATAAAAATATATTTATTTTTTGGTATATGTAGGTTTTAGTTTCAGGTATTTATTTCATTATATAAAATTTCTAACTTAATTTATTAATTTTGAAATATTTATAAATTAAATTATTGTTAGTTATTAAAATAAGAATATTTGAAAGAAATTTTTGTTAAGGATATTTACAAATCATCAAAAATAATATTAGGTTTTGCGCAGCCACTGGTGTAGTCGAAAAGAAGAAGGGGATGGTAGGGATTTTGGGGTAGGCAAAAGCGGTTTGCTTTTGCCCATGGAAGGCTTAAGACCCCTCCTCATGCAATTGGGCCAAGCCGATGGCAACCTCCAACTCGGTGGGCTTATGAATCAACACTGTTGTTTTAATACTTGGTGTGATTGGTGATGGCCTCAAAACAGGATCTGTATTCACTCACAGTAGAGAGCTGCTGAAGCTTTGCGAGCTGGCCCTCCGGAGACTCCATATCTTTCAATCGGAAGCGTTTGATGAGCACCCCAATGAAATGCGTACACCCAGTCAGCTGTTTATTTCAATACATCCAATCGTACCACTCGGCGGCGGTGTCATCAAGATAAAAAGAAGTAATGGTGAGTCGGTCATGCTCCTTAATATTGTAAAAAGCAAAATACCGATCAGCCTGCAAAACTCATCGATCAGGATTTGAACTAGAATATATTTCTCAGGGAAGTTGTTCAATAAGCATCTGCAAAGTGCTATCTTATATTCCTTAGCCCCTGCTGACCTGAACCCCATGACAAAATCAGTATATAGTTCTTAGGAATTCTCCTCTGACGTGTATTTCTTCTTGGTCCAGCTTCTCCTTCTTCCTGAGCCATTCACAACAAAACCCTATGTTATGTATTTATGATTCGGTGGCCCGAAACTCGGATGAGGTTCGGATCGCTTAACCACGTCACAAAAAGTCTAAAGAGATAATAATGGAAAAGCTCCTGTGCTTTTAACTTAGATTTCTCTGTTCTTCAATCAATTTTTTCTGCCCATACAATATTTCCAGTTGATCTGATCTCGTTCAAGATACTAGTTGACTTGTGACGTGCACAATTCAAGGATAACAGTTAAATTAATCTAAATAAAAATAATTGTCTAAATTCAGTTTAGATGTAGACATTATTAATTTTTATTTTTACTTACATAACCTATCATATCAACATATAATTTTTAAAACTTTTGCCGACATAACATTACATGTCAACATGTCACATCTACATCATTTATCACATCAACAAAATAACAATTAAATTAATTAATTAATGGTTTCCGTTAATAAAATAACTAATTGATTTTTAGAGGATGATTAAGGGCTCAATAAAATAAAATTTTCCCTAAGTACTTAAAATTAATGCATATAAATCAGCTCGTGATTAATTTGAATAAGCATGTAAAAAAGAAAAGAAAAGAAAGCCATTGAAGTAATAGGAAATGATTGTATAAAACGGTGATTATGTCGTATTTGATCTCTTTTCGATAGATTTATCTACATTAGTATTTTTATTCTAAATTTTAGTATTTTATCTTGAAAAAATCAAATTTAAATTAAAATTCTAAAATTTAAGATAAAATACTAAAATTTAAGATAAAAATATTAATATAATATAAATCTATTAAAAAATACTGTTTTACTCAAACTTTTCTCTTGAAGTGATATGATAATCTCTTAAAGCTTCAATACTGATGCCTGGCAGCAGGTGACAATGTGTCGGCCAAAGCAATATGAAGTGGGAGCCTCACATTCCCTCACTGCTCAATTAATGTGCTCACGTTATATCCCATCATCATCACCATCATTAATGAAACCAAAAACTCAAGGTTAAAATAGGGTGTATTTTTATTTTTATGCCAGTAGTAATGTTCGTAAGGACAGACGACGATGGGTTTGGAAACTTCCGGTGCCTGAACGATTTCATTGCTTTTCAATTGCTTGAGCACATCCGGCTTTCTGTATCGAAAGCCACTTGATATAGAGTTTGATTGTCGTCCCTGTGAAACGGATTTGGAAAATGTAGATCATATATTTTGTAGGTGCCCATTCGTTTTCATATTTTCTACCTTTATTTTAAGGTTTATGTTCGGGATTCATAATTTTTCATATATTTTTAAAAATACCTTAATTTTTTAAGTAGATAATGGTAATAACAGTGACGCAATTTTTTTATATATATTTTATTTTCATTATCTACGGTTCATGTTAAAGATTTATAGTTATTTCTCCTCTTAATAATATTGTTTGCAATGTTCAAAATTTATATTTTTTCTTAAGAGTAGAATGTAACTTACCAGTTTAGTTAACATTTATTGATAATATCAACACGGATTTAAGAACAATTTTAACGTGATATTAACAATCTTATTTTTATAGTTAAGTTAAAATATGTTTTAAATTCTTATACGCTTAGAATTTAGTAAATGTACTTTTTTTAATTTAAAAATTAGGTCCAACTGTTGCCATTATTAAAATTCTTCTATTACACTCTTTAGTATGACATTTTGAACTTAAAAGAAAATATTCACATAGTAGTTAAATAACATTAAAAATATTTCTTAGGAACGCTCATTCTAACTCGTCATGGTAAAATAAATTTTTATTGGAATAGTGTTCTTAAGAAAAAAAATTAGCGTAAGTAATTTGATTGAAATAATTAACAATAATAAATATTTAGACCACCTAATGATATTATAAAAATGGAGAGACCAAATTATGTGAAGAAATAAAGTATATAGATTAAATCTCAAGTTTCAACTTAGTTTAGTGACCAAATTTAAAATTTGACCATTGTCTTATAATGTAAAAAAAAAAAATACAATGCAAACCTAAAAAATAGGAAGTCACGTGTCGGTATTAAAACATTCAAATAATATATAACCACGTAATAATGTAATCGAAAAGTTAAAGATATTAACTATTTGGACTAATTAATTACATTATAAAAATAGAGTGACCAAATTATGTTAAAAGTTAAAGTATAGAGATTAAATCTAAAATTTAAGTATAATAAAGAGTTAAAACTAAAATTTTACCGTTTTTATGTTTATATTGGTTTATTCATACTATATATTAAGGGTTTGATTAAATTTGTGTCACTTATTAATCGGGTCCCAACTCAATTATCAAATTATCAAATACTCTTTATTTTATAAAATAATAAATGTTATCTTGAAGGTATTTATGTCTTTTTATATTTTAATAAATCTAGAAAAATAAATGTATATAAATAAAATCCCGATATTTAAACCTAAAACATCAAAATTTTAATTATCTCAATTTTACCATTTTAACTGAAGTCACAATTTTTATTTTTATTTTTTATAAATTTGTTACATTAAAATTTTTAATTACGTTGTAAGTATGTATCAGGTAAAATATAAAAAAATAAAAACACCATAATAATAAAACTTATTTTATAAAATGAATAAATTTTAAACAGATATATATATAGATATTTTATTTCTTGACTTCCTTCAAGCCATTTACATAGTTGTTGATGACATTGAAGTCCATTATGGGAAACTTCAAGTAATTTAATTTTTCTGATTAAATGGGCCCAAAACTGCAGAAAGTTTTATTGTATTTACACTTTTACTCTTGAGTAAACACTTCCCAATTTCTTGACTCATCTATTTTGGATTGTATACCGTCGAAACTATTTTTTTTTTAAATGGGTCGATTTTTATTTAAAAATTAAAATTAAAATGAGAGTCATCACCAATTTTTTTTATGATATGTAATCGGATCATATCGTAATTTGATCACTTTAATAAAATATTTTAATTTTACTAAAACAACGATTTTGGGTCTACGAAATTCGAGAAAATAGATTCGGGAGTTAGTTACATGTGAGAAATGATTAGCATCCTCGCAACGCGGTTTTTTTACCAAAATAGGATAGAAAAAAGAAAATGTTCCAAAATAGGATGCCATATCAATTATTTACGAAAATGGGTTAAATGGGTGGTGCCGCCTCTGCCACAGCGGCACCTCCGACACTCGCCACCTTTGGGTGCCGCTGTGCAGACCATCAACCCCAATTTTGGTTTTTGTTTTCAGCAGTTTCTTGAGGGACCAATTAAGCAATTTTTCCAATTTTTAGAAAAGGGAGGGAAGGGTGCTGCCACAGCCAACTTTAAATTTGAATAATTGCCTTCTAAGCCCTCCTATTTATTATTTTCTTTTTATTCCCTTCAACTCAAGATATTGTGTTTAAACAAACAATTAATCTATTTTAAACAAACAATTGGGGCCCTATTTGTTTTTTTAAACAACTAATATTTTATAAATTTATCTCAATCCCACGACATACAATTTTCGACTTCATCTATGCAAGAAAAAAATATAATAATAGTTGTAGTATAAGATATTCAACGTTAAAAACAAATAAAGCTTTAAATCATAAAAGAAAAAAAAAAGAAATGATACTTATCATTTTGAAAAATGTTGTAAAAAAGTGTAATATGTTAATTTCAAGTGTTTAATATTATTATCGTAAAATTACGGTTGAAAGTTAAAATATCTATTTTAGAAATAATGATGAGAAGTAAAAACAGTAAATAATTTAATATAATGATATATGACATATAAATTTTAAATATCTAAATTATTTGTAGTATTTAATTTAAATATATAAATAGATATTATTAATAATATAATATCAATTACTCTTAGTAATATAATAATAATTATTAAATCTATGCATATATGAAATGTTATAAGTAAAAACCATAAGTAAGGGGTTTATTTAACTATAAAATAGATTAATTGTTTGTTTAAACACAATATCTTGAGTTGAAGGGAATAAAAGAAAATAATAAATAGGGAGGGCTTAGAAGGCAATTTTTCAAATTTAAAGTTGGTGTGGCAGCACCTTTCCCTTCGCTTTTCTAAAATTGGAAAAATTGCTTAATTGGTCCTCAAGAAATTGCTGAAAACAAAAACCAAAATTGGGGGTTGATGGTGCCACACAGCGGCACCCAAAGGTGGCGATGTCGGAGGTGCCGCCGGTGGCGAGGCGGCACCATCCATTTAACCCATTTTCGTAAATAATTGGTATGGCATCCTATTTTGGAACATTTTCTTTTTTTTCTATCCTATTTTGGTAAAAAAACCTCGCAACGCTCAAAATTGGTACTTAATTGATTAATTGATATCTTAGTATCGAATGTTAAAAATTTGGAAAGAATTAAAAATACGATCTCTCTTTTAAAAGACAATTTTTAGAAAGATGCTTGAGTAAATCGAAACGATTGTTAAAGACCCTTTCGTCTCGAGATAACAAAATATCATATCCCGTAAGTTAAGATGCGATACTTTGAGTCCTCGAGAATAAACTTGTCTTTTAAAAAAGGGTCTTGTATTTCAATTTTAAAAATAATATTTGGTTATTTAGGTCCAACGAGAAAATCAAGACCCCGTAAGTTAGGGTGCAATTTCTCGAATATCTAAAATACAAAATATTACCTTTGTTTTCAAGATTTTCCCTTTTTAACGAATTTGGGTAAAAAATTAATGAAATATTTAAAAAGGGTTCGATTTATTCAGATATGATATAAAAACGATTGAAACGTAAGAAACATGTCATGTTTAATGAATAACGATAATATGACACAATTTGTGATAATACAATAATACATAAAAATAATTGATCATGATACCAATACACATAATAGTACAATAATAATGAAAATAATAATTGTGGCAATAATAAAAATGCTAATAAATAACAACACCAACAATAATGACCATAATAATGAAAGCATAAAATGCACCATAAATATAAAAACAAACCAATAATAACAATAATGAATACAATAAAAATCAGTAAATAAGTAAGTAAAATAAAGTAGAAGTAAAAAATCAAAGAGTCCAAATTAAATAAATAAGGACTTGATTGCCGTTAAAGTAAAGTTTAAAATCTAAATTTAAATAAAATAAATGCAAAGCCATAAAAAGGATTAAATTGAAACTTAAATAAAATTTGGGGGTGAAATTCAGATAGAAAAATAAGGTACTGGATTGATTTGAAACGCGCGGAAAAGTGTAGTGACGGAATAGAAAATTATTCTCAATCCGCATGCGCGTCGTTTCACACAGTACCAAAATGAAACAAATGCAAAAATCACAGGGCCAAATTAAAAAACAAAAGAAGGGGTATGACCAAATTGAAAAAGGGCAAAAAGCGGAAGGATCGGGGGGCATAAATAGCCCAAAAATTTTAAAAAAACGCTGATCCCTTCGGTGCGGGTCGGGTCGATCCTGGTCGCGTCGCAAAACGACGCCGTTTTGGTGTCTAGACCTAAGGCACAAAACGGTGCCGTTTCATTCCCCTATAAAAGCTAATTTTTTTTGAAAAATTTCATTTTTTACATTCTTTTCAAAAAACAAGAGAAACCTCTCAACTCTCTCGCCCTCCCAAAAGTTGGCCTTTGTCAGATCAGGACCACTTTGTGGTTGCTTGCAGTCGCCTCGACGGCGCCTCGACACAGTGGCGGAGATTAAAAAAATGGCCATTTTTGGCCTTTTTAACTCCTGATCCCAAAAGGCGGCCTCGACCTCCTCCACAACGGTGCGATTGCAAAGAAAGGTAAGATTTGACCGCTTTTTATTTTTTGGTTTATTTTCTTAAAAAAAAAAAATAGTAAAAGTAAGATTAGAAAAAAAAAACAACCTTTGCGAAATTTCTTTTGCTCTTCTTTGATTTCGTGTGTGTTTTTAAAAAATTTCCGTTACAAATGGATTTTAATAAGCTTTAAAGCCGATTTTTACATTTTTTTGTTTGTTTTCGCTCTCTTTGTCTTTGTTCTTTTTTGCTTGGTTTGCAGTGCAGTGAAGGACGCTTGTCGGCACGTGATGCGTGTCTGAGGTCTTGACATGGCGTGCAGCGGTGGAGGCATGTGGCTAGGGTTTCCCTTTTTGGTGTCTGAACATAGTTTAGTTTTTGGACTGTTGGGCCACTAGGGTTTTTATTTAATGGGTTTAGGTAGATTAATTATAAATGAACTTTTAATTATTTTGGATTTATTTTGCGCCAGGGCAAAAATTGGGCCTTACATATATATTGTACTAAAAAAAAAATAGCAGTTAGAGATTGTGTGATTCATAATCTCGTCACTTGTTAAAAAATAAATATAATGGCAAAATAAGGGGATCTGTGGGGGCGCCGAGGGCTGTAGGCCCGAGTTGAATCCGTATAGAACTATTCTTCTTCTATCTTACTTTGATTAGAACATGATTTTTTAACCCTTAAATAGATGTAGTTGAAACTACTATTGTATCATTCGTTTTTCAATATTAGTTAATTTCTCCTCATTTACCCGTGATTTTTTCTTGAAAGGATTTTCGGTAAAATCTATATGTTTTATTTTTTATTTTCTTTTTCTTTACGATCATTCTCGCCACGTTTATTATAATGATAACAATATATAATATATAATAAATGTAATTATAAGGTTAATATGAAACAATGGTGTTTACTTTAGTTGGTTAACATAATTATATAAATTTAGGCTGTTTGATTTAGGAAATAAACACCATTTTAGTTTTCATTTTCTTAGAAAACAAGAAGCCGAAATTTTTAAAAATTTTCTATAAAATTTAAATATTTAAATATCAAAATCTCTTACCATGGATCCATATAAATGTTGTAATTATTTTATTTTATTACTTATATTTATATTATAAAAATAGTGTACCAAACATATTTTCATATTTAAATTATTAAAAATAAATTTTTATTTATAAAATGCTTTTTTAATTTTAAAAATAGAAAAATATATTTTCAAAAACTAAACAATGGTATTTGAAATATTTTACATATAAAAGTAAAAATGATACTTGAAATAATTATTTGATTTTATAATATTAGAAATCACCATACCCACAATGTAAGTAGAGAAATAAATATTTAACATATAAATATTATATATAAAAATATATATAAAAATTAGTTGATGTTTTAAAAATAAAATATGTTTAACATAATGATAAATATAAAATATATTTTATTATATAATTATATAATTATTAATTTATTTATATAAATAGAAGGTTATTAATTAAAAATATTTTAACATAATCATATATAATATTTTTATTGTATAATTACATATTTATTATTTTATTTATATAAATAAAAGAGTTATTAATTAAAAGATGAATTATAAATAAAAATAGAAAATAATATATTTATTAATTAAAAATATTTTTTTGGTGAATTACAATAACAAAGCAAAACCCTAATAACAAATGTAACTAGCATGACTCAAACCCGAGTCAAACTTAGGACAATAAATACTATTATTTGAAGAAGAATTAAACCTGGAACTCAAGAATGAAATCACTATTATTTGATCGTCTAACCAAATGAGCTAATGTATCAAAAGAAAACGAGTTTTGTAAAAATTATTTCTCAAAAAACGTTTTTCCCAGTACGTGTTTTCGATTTCTCTCTTCAAAAACGGTCTATTTCTTTACATTTCAAAAAATGCCTAAAACCCTCATTTCATTTTAAAACAACATATTTACCTAAGTAAATCGATTTTCTTCTTCTTAAAATTAATATTTAATTATATTTAAATAATATTATTAATATTTATTTATAAATATTTCATTTAAATTTTAGTGATAAAGTGTCATATTATTGTTGCGATAAATATGATGTAAATTTTAATCAAGATTTATAGTAATATTTTTCCTAAAATTTATTCAACAATATTTGCTTAATTAAGTGTGCATTTATTCTTCTATTTTCAGTTAAAAATTGTACGGGATACATTAATGCATGTTGCAATAAAATCAATACATGATGAGTGGTGCACATCTTTTCATGTTGTAGCAATAGGCCTGGCCATCCACAATTTATGGTGGTCCATTCCTCCTACTACATTTGAAACAAATTTTTATTTTTTATTTTACTAAATTAAAAATTAATTTAATTGAATAAAATAATTAAATTTTTCATATATAAAAATCAAACAATTCATCAATTTATATAAAAGAATTAGTAAAATTTAACATTTTATATACATTTTGATATATTTTGATAAATTATAGCGAAAATATTTGATAAAATTGAAGTAGAGAAAGTAAAGGTGTGTTTGATAAACCATTGAAAATTTTTATTTCATTAAAATGAAATTTAATTTTCGATTTGTGTTTAAGTAAATATTTACTTATCACTTAATGTAGAAAATATTACAATAATTTTATTTTTAAAATAAATTATTTCGATCTTTTACTAAAATTAAAATATTCAAATTTTATCCTAAACTGTTCAAAATAAAATAAATAATATCATATTAATAACATTAAAATTATGAAATAATGTATTTTCAAAAATCAAGATTTATTATTATCAAACAAAATATTATATTCAATGCTTATGTTTTCTACTAATATACCAAAAAAGTTTTAAAATATATTTTAGCATTTAATTTATTAATTTACCATACACACCTTAAGACTTTATTTGATAATCTGTTGAAAATATTAAATCAACAGAAAATTAATTTTTCAGTGATTTAATTTTTAAGCATATTTGATAATTTATAATAAAAAACAAATGATAGAATTTTTTTCAATGAAAAAGTGTGTAAAATGATTAGATAAAATATTTTCAGTAATTTAATTTTTTAAACACGTTAGATAATTTATACTAAGGAGCTACTTCTCTCTTAAGGTAGAATACTTTACCTGTAAAATTTTAAAAATTATGTTTTATCAAACAATTTAATTATATCCCTACTTATTTTTAAAAATATATCAAACAAATTTTATAACTTAAATTCAATATTTGAAGAACTAAATAATTCCAAATTCATGTATAGTTCGTTATTGTCATTATTATCCTAAAGAGACAAATTGAAAATAGTATTTTTTTAAAAAACAAATTTTATTATAGGCTTTTATTAAATCTGATTTTTTTAATAATACCTAAAATTATCGATAATCTCCCAAATCATAAATAGAAGAATAATGTACTTTAATGTCTTGAACTTACTTTCTTTTGCATTGACAATAATATTTATACCCATCGAATTAAAGCTTAATCGACTAAGGGCCCTTTAGATGGACAATACATTTACCTACAGTTAATATAAAAATAATGATAACAATAAAATTAAATACTGTAATAATATTATAAGATGAGAAAAAAAAAAAAAAAACCCCTAAATTGAATTTGCTAATGTAGACAAAGAGATGGTAAATGTTTGACTTTGCTAAACGTGAGTTTGACTCACCTCGTAATTTGTTTTCTTGTTGAACTTTTTTATTATTAAAAAAGAATAAAAAAGAGACATCTCAACGTGAAAGGCAAGATGTATCCATACAAACAACCCGTTAAAGGCAAATCACCCTTTTTTCCCTTCCATTATCTATGTTTCCAATATATTTTCCCCCATTTGTACCTTTGTTTTCTAAAAAATAAAAAGGTTAAATCAAGATCTTACTTTTATTTTTATTTTTATTTTTAAAAATATCACACTAAAGCAAAGAATATTATGAAATGACCCCCAAATCCTTGTGGGTCATTTCATCATGATTGCTTAATATATATATTATATAGTCTAATCGTGCAATTTTCTTGCATGTGGATACACTATGACATCCAAAATTACTACCTAATAAGAAACAATAATTATTACTATAAATCACATTATTTTTACTTATTTTAATGTTAAATTTTCATATGAAGAGATTGCACAAAAGTTTTAGAATATGATAAGAGACTACCCATATTGAAATTGAATGTTGATGTTGAATGTATGATGGATGGCTTCTTAAAAGATGAGTTCAATTGTATGAGAATTAAGTAGGTTTCACAACTTAAATTTTGAAAGATTAATATGTATTATTATTTAGAATAAAGTGTTTATTTTTTTATACAATGTTTAAAATTAGTTATAATCTTTCTTCAACTCTTAAATAAGAGGATAAAACGCGTTTGAGTGCCTTCAAATTCATGTCTTTCTACACTGACAACAATATCGATGTCAATTAAGCTAAGGCTCAATAAACTAGAATAATGCCATTATTATTAAGAACATATTGTAAATCCATTGAGAAATGGATGTCTATAACCCCTTCAAATTTATCCTATTGTAATCCCTAAAATATGAATGTTCATAAACCCTAAATCATTTATAGAGTACCTTAATGTTGGTCTTTAATGCTTTGTAATTTATGATACTTGAGGCTCTATAAATAGAGAGCATATACAAGCTTATTATATCAAGGCTTAATGTAACACCCCAAACCCGGCCCATGCGTTTCGACCAGATCTGGCGTGTTATGGAACACATAACACTTTATCGGATTTTGAAAACACAAGTTATTATTTAAAATTTGAATAAAGAAGTGACTTTTTGGAAATAAATCTCTTTATATTATTATTACGTATAAATAAACCTTGTCATAAATTCATAAGTTGCATAACATTAAAACTACTTAGTTGAATAAAACTAGGGGCCTTATTACATAAATATTCTTAAATAAAATAAAATAAAATTTAAAGAAATCCCAAAAATAATTTGTAGAAATAAAACTTGATGGCCCCTCGAGTCCACCTCGGCTCCCATGTCCACGATCTACTGCTCACTTGAAATGTTGGGAAAAATAAAAGGTTGAGCCACCAAGACTCAGTGTGCAAATCCCGAGAACACATAAAAAGGCTTGAGGCCCACAAACACATTATGAGCCTTGGCCCGTATACAAGGGTAACAAAATATGGAACATGGCCTATCCCAAACCTATGAGTCCATCCTCTACACACCCCCGTACCAACCATCACACCGTAGGATTTCTACAATCAACGCTCCATCCGCTACACACCATATCGACAATTTGTCTTTTCATCATAAAGACCGATCACTATGTGACCTATGTGGCGAAACCACCGATCGCTATCGACCTTAATAATATATCGATAATTGTCTTTTGTCATAAAGACCGATCACTATGTGACCTATGTGGCAAAGCCACCGATCGCTATCGACCTTCTTCCCTTCATCATGTCAATCCCATCCCCATGCTTACATGCAAGAACATAAATATATTATCATCATAGATTATCACATACTTGATACACATAGAGATTTCTATGGTTACGCACTGCATCCTTTGCCTAACCCTTTTAGGGTTTTATTCATTGTCTACACGACCTCTTTTGACTTTTAGCCCATAACATATATTTAGTCTGATTACTATACAACCTTTTTTGGCTTTTAGCCCATAACATATATTTAGTGCAGATTAATTAGTGTGTTAGAGATCTACACACCTGATTACCGATAAAGCGAGGCTTTCTATATAGTCGATAACAAGCGCTATCTGCATAAGGTGTTGTTCAGAAGCCGATCCACAACCAATTGGCCAATCTCGAACAGCAGATACTGTTCGTTTCTTAAACTTAGAGATTCTTTCTTTTGCCTGATCCATATTTAATTCCATCATAAATCCTTATCAGAGTTACTATAATAATATCTAATCGTTAATCCTCCTTATAAAGTTAAAATCTTGTATATAATGATGAAATCTAATAGAAATCTAGGAAAATCTTCTTACCTTAAAAATCCCGAAATTGGAGACTTATGAATTTCGGCTTTTAGATCTAGTCGACTAGGCTTCCTTCAAATCCCGACTTGCCGCCCATCATAAACCATTAAACTATTAGCTTTTGGCTTTTGCCTTTTCAAAAATTGGGAATATATTATGAGAACTAATCAAAAATCTACTCTTACCTTAACTTAGGAGATTCGACTAGTACTAGAGAGAGAATTCGACAATGCCGATGGAAGATTTAAATGCCAAAAGTGTAGAACAATTTCTCAAATAGGATGAATAAAAGAAAAGTGATGGATGCTTTGGCTTTTAGAGAAATCAGACAAGGAAAAGAAAGTGGGGAAAAGTTTGACTTTTAAAGAAATTAGAGAAAGAAATTTGGAGAAAAGAAGCTAGAATTTCGGCACAAAGGAGAGGATTTAATGTCGAAACAAAGAGATAGCCCCTCTATTTATAGGAAATTGGCAACCCTTTGCCATGTAGTAGCTAGTTTCTTTACTCCTCTCGTTGATGGATTCTTGGCCATCACTCTCTTTGTAGATAAATTCTAACTTTTCTCCTTTATCTTAATCTACTAGCTCATCTAAAAGAGACTTAATTACCTCTAACTCCTCCCTCCCTTATCAGCATATTATCCACATATTTTAATCATTGAAATCCCTAAATCTTAACATTTATCTGCTTATTATCCACATAAAATAAATTCCTAAATAATAGCCTTTATCGCTTATTATCCACATATTTTAAACATTAAAACCCTAAATTTTAGCCTTGTTGCCATCCACTCCACCTAATCCTAATGCCCAAAATTTAGCTAACTTAAATTAAAAGAATTGGGCTCCATGAAACTTAAATTTGGGCCCTTTACTCCCTTGTGTGGCGTCATCTCCTAAGATTGGGCCACAAGCCCACTTTGGTATTTTAAACATAGATACTACCTTTTAAACCCTATAATGCCCAAACAGATAATTTTAATCAAGGCCTCTACCTAAGCCTGAGCCCAATTTGGACCCCTAACACTTAAATTAACTCATTCCACATATTCACCCATTAAACGCATAGGCCCAAAAAGTTAGGATGTTACACTTAAGGTTCATCATAATATGTAACCATGCATCGGTTTTTAGTCATCATTAAACTAATTATTTTATGTGTTTATTTGATGTTTCAATTTAAATATATATATATATATATATATATATAGTTTTTTTCTAAGTTCTAGGCATCATATGTTTTTAAAATTCTCTTAATCAACAATAGTTAAAATTACTACATATATTAATAAAACCAATATTAGTTCACATCAAACATGTTTGTTTTAAGTCCGACAAAATTTGAGGAACGTCTTAATTAATTTTAAGCTAATTCTATCATAGAATTTCAAGTTTAATTACAATAAATTTTAATACTTGGATGATCTTGGTTGACAACATTCACTATTGCGAGGCTATTAAATGTACATTGTGCATTTTATATATTCATTTAGCAATCAAATAGTGAGATGACATGAGCAATTATAAGTGGAAAAGTTTTAGTAAACATGAGATATATGATTTTGAAGTAAATTTCATGCATGTTTGTAATGATTTATGAAATTTTTGCTAGCATTAGCATTATATCATTTTTGGCATTTTAGATGTCAATTTTATCGATGCATTTGATTTACAATAAACTCTGTACATGACTTAGCTATTTCTTATGGCTAAATAACGAGTTATTCATCCCACTAATTCTGCTTCATTCCGTGAAGTGAATGTAGCAATACATAATGATTATGAAAATATAACCTATTGTCATTATTAGAAAATAGATAAGTGGAAGATGGATAATTCAAAATGTTGCTAAATTTTCATTCTTAGAACAAAATGATCAATGATTTATACTGATTAATCGTTCCTTGGAGCGGATGATATCGTTATAATCTTATTGGTAGGGAATATGAGATATGCTTACATTATTGTTCGAATGATTCTTTTGTGCAGTTCTTCAAGTGAATGCCTAAAATAAATATAATAAATTTATTATAATCACTTTTGATCATTAAAGTCAATTTGGACATTTGAAGATTTTGGCATATTCACTGGCGAATATTGCATATAATTATTTGCAAATTATATTTTTTTATTGAGTTAATGACATTATGGACTTCACATTGATTTACACATTTCAAGAAGTAAATGTCATAATATTGCTTATACAAAGATACAAAGTAAAAAGAATGACAATAAAATTATCAATTGTCACAATTTATTGACATTATTAGTACAATTGAAAAGCATGTTAAAGTAAACCACAAGTTTCTTGATATAAATACATTTACTACTTGTTGTGACTAGTTAGACCATCCCGGATTATATATGATGCAAAAATTAATTGAGAATTTATATGGGTATTAGTTAAAGAACCGTAAGATTCTTTAATTTAAAGAATTCTCAAGTGTTGTTTGTTCTTAATGAAAATTGATTATTACATTAGTTAAAGTTAAGATTTAATGTCCTACATTTCTAAAATGAATGTGGGCACATTCATCCACAATGTGGATGGTTTTGATATTATATGATTTTGGTAGATACATCTACAAAATAATCACATATGTGTTATCAACTTGCAATTTGTCATTACGAGATTACTTGTTTAAATGATTAATTTCATATTGCAATTAAAACAAATCATCTTGCTAAACTTGATGAGTTTATTCACTCATAACTCCACTAACAATTTCCTTTTTCTCTGTATTCTCTACCTCTCTCCTTTGGGTATTAGGTTGGTTTAGGTTCATATTCTCCTTATAAGAGGATGGTTCAACATTTTTATAAATGTTCTAGTTTTGATTCAAATTTTGACTAGAGGTAATTTCAAGGAATGATTTTGTTGTATTTTGACAGACACTAGTTTAGGTATAAAAGGCATTTGCTCAAAGTTTTTATAATGGTTTTGTTTAAGCTTAGGAGAAATGTTATTATAGGCTAAATCACAATCTATCTTGGAAGATTTATTAGGAAAAAATTGAATATCTATTTTGTTCAAACTAGATCCATTTACTAAAGGATATATGTTTGGTTCAATATAGGTTTGGTTTGGAATAGTTTTGTAACAGCCCGATTTTGACCCTAATCGAAATAGTAGTTTTGGGACCATAAATTCGAGTTTGAAAAGTATTTTAAAATTATTTTGCGTGTTTATTATGTGTGAATTGTTGGTGTTAAATTTTCGTGACTTAATTTTGTCGTTTAGGTGTCCGATTAAACAAAAGGACTTAATCGCGTAAAATGTAAAAGTTACAAACCATAGTGTAAAGTGCTTAGTTGATAGTGGCTTTTTAATATGGAGTCCTTAAAGGGAAAATAGCCCATTTTTAAGGTTAGTGGATGGTATATGCCAACAATGACCTTATTTTATATGTTATGTTTATTTAATATAAAAGGTTAATAAGGTAATAATAAAACAAGAATAAGGCCATTATAATCTCATTCTCTCTTGGCCGAATATCAAAAAAAGAAAAAAAAAATAAGAACACCTAGGGTTCGGCTTGGTATTTTTCAAAATTAAGGTATGTTAATTGTTCGGTTCTTGATAATTTTTACGTTTTTGAGATCGTTGCTTAGAAATGAACAAAACCTATGTCTTAATTTTTGATTGTGATGATGATTTTGTGTTTTACCATTAATGGTACCTTGTGGTTTTTGATGTTTGGTGATGAAATATGAATTATATGTGTTAGATTAACAAGTTTTGTCTTTGAATTTTTGATGAAATTGAGTAATTAGGACTAAATTGCAAAAATAAAATTTTAAGGGACTAAAATGTGAAATAAATGAAATGTATGGACTTGTATGAGGACTAAGAATATTTGGCCCTTAAGGTGTATAGTCAAATTTTGTGTATTTTGTGTTTTGGGCAAATAGGACTAAATCGTAAAAGTGTGAAATATTAGGGGAAAAATGGTAATTTTCCCATTTATGTGTTTTTGGACTAAATTGAATGAAAATATGTTTGAATGAGCTTAATTTGAACATGTTTAGATCAAGAACCAAAGAAAACATATTTGGATTGGGGAAAAGCGAAAATAGTCGAATAGCCGGTTTTTGTCGTCCGTCGATATCCGAGGTAAGTTTTTAAGCGTTAAAATATTCATAAATTATATACGTAATTTAGTATATGCTGTTTTGGAAATTATGGAACTATATTATTGAATAGCCGAAAATGAAAATTCATAGAATTTGGTATGAATAAGTTTTTTTTTTTATTGAGATTTGATATGTGAATGTTATACAAAAATATTGAGGTACATAAAAGAGTCGACATTATGAAATATATGTGTAAGGCAAATTAAAAGTATCGTCATTTAGGCTGTGAGCCTAGCAAGCCTTGGGCTGGTGAACTTTATCGGGCTTCGTGCGTAGCGAGCTTATTCTTAGGTGATTGATTATCAGACCTCGGGTCTAGCAGGCTTAGTGCCAGTGTGCAATTCAGGTTTATGCCTAGCAGGTTTTAAACCGGTGATTTAATTACAAGCTTATGCTTATGAAATGTTCAAGTTATGGTGGAAATTGAGCAAGTTAAAGCTTAGTTAAATGATTTAGATTATATTCGACCACAAGGTATGTATTTATATATGTATATATATATATATATATATATATATATGATGTTATATTGGACTTTGAATACGTAGCCATGAAGTTATGCCTAAAGGTGATATTATAGTTGATATTGTATTCGGCTAAATGAGAAAGTACATAGATGATGCTCAATTTTGTTCTTACATATTCGGCCACATAGATATGCATGGGTGAAATGTGATATTTGATTTTCTATAATTGATTAAATAAGTAAGGTTAGCATGTAAAGTTGATGTTTGTTTCATGAGCATAAATGTGTGATTGTAAGCATAATTGAGTTTATGTCTTTTTGAGAATGAAAAGTTGAATGATAATAAGTTAAAGGTGCGTTATTTGCTTTCGGACAAAATAACCCTTGTATATAAGTATAGGTTATAAATAAAATATGAGATGATATGTTTGTGACAATATACCATATTAATGCTATAAATTTTGGTTTGTCTTTAATGTTTGATTATCAATACGAACGTTATTTTGCTTAAAACTTACTAAGCTAAGTTAGCTTACTCTGTGTGTTTTGTTACTCTGTTTTATAGATTTTTGATTGAAAGTTGCGAGCTCGGGGGATCGTTATCGAAGTCATCCACACTATCGACTTATTTTGGTACTTTTAAAGTTTGAATTTTGAACTTAAGGCATGGATAGGCTAGCTTATAACTTAGATGATGTTTGGAAGTTGTAAATATAAGCCGTGTGAAAATGACTTAATTTAAATGCTAATGACCTAATGTTTAAATAATCTTAATCGTAGTATGTATGTATGTCATGCTTGGATTATGAATTTGGTTGTGATATAAGTCCATGTTAAGTATAAATATATGCATATATATATATATATGTTTGGTATAAATTATCCATTAATGTCTTATAATTAGTGCTTTTGGAAAGTTGACATATGTGTATTTGAATAAGTTTGGGTTATGGATTGATAAAGACTTATTATTGAGGTGAATAAATTGAAACATGAATCAATTTGGAGTTCATTTATATTGTAAATTGCATATTCGGCCAAATGATGAAATCATAGGTTATGTACCTAGGGTTGACATATTGGGACATGGTTTACATATGGGCATGTGTATAAAGTTCATATTTATGTGTTTCGGGTTATGAGAGATATATTTGGTCTTGTTGATTCGATTATGTTCTTATAAATGAATTGATCTATATTTTGTTTGGATGTTTGTAATTGGTATATCTTGAATTCAGTTAAACAAGGTTTATGCAAAAACATATATGTATGTTTAGTTTTGGTAATTGATAACTTGCTTTAGTATAGTAATTATGAGCATGTGCATATTCGATCAAAGTAACTTAAATGACCAAATGAATAGTAACCTTTGTTATTTGATGAAAAATGCTTATATGTGAATTTGGCTAAATGGATCTTAGATATGAACGTTATTGTTTAAGCACACTATGAAAATGCTTTACTCATAATGCATTCGGATATGATCATATGAACAGTAAATATTTGTTATGACCTGTGCTATGTTCGGTAATGTTTTGTAACCCTAATTCGGCGACGGATACGGGTTAAGGGTGTTACAAGTTTTAGATATCAAGTAACTTGAAATCTATTCAAAATAAGGTTGATTCAAGATTGATTTGAGACTTCCACTCTCTCCCATTATCTCCCATCATTCAATTTCCTTTCCTTCAATACTCTCCCTCCCATCCCTCTTAAAATTCTCCCCAATCCTTTTCATTCCACTACTTTAGTCGACCTTCCCACTCCTTATCCTTATTTGTATTCCTTATTCTAACCTATCCTACCCATCCTATTCCTCCTTACATTTCTCCTTTTCCTTTTTCTAACTTAGTACAAACACCTTTGACCTAATACTCTTGTCATAGTTCCATAATTTAGAATAACCTTACCCTTAACACCATCTTTGAATTCAATGCTACAAATTTTCATCATATGTCCTTAACAACCACAATTGTAGTAGAAATTATAAGGTTTTTCATGCTTGATTGTCGCTCATACTCTCCCTTTGTTAGGTGTTGGAAACCAAAATCCTTTAATAAGAGGTTTCCATATCTTTAAATCAATTCAAAAAATTGATACAACTTCTACCAATGCCTTCACCATTCACCAAATGACTTTCCCAAGTTCCCCTAATGATATGTGCATTCTTAATCATTAGTAGATCCAGAAAGAGATTTTGGATCTGACTCCAAAATTTAATAGTCGTAAAATCCAACTTAGTTAGAATTGAACCACCTCTCCATCTTTAGAATTGGGCCAAAAACCTATAATCAACTAGGGAATTTCATCTATATATGTTTTCATCCACTTTCTAATCTGAATTAAATTGCATAATTATTTCCCCTTCAAACGAACACACAACTATGCATCAATTGGCCATATTCCCATTAGAATAACTAATACCCTTTTTTCGATTTAGAACTTGATCTAGGATAATTCTCTTTTATCACTATGGATTCTGAAAATACTTTAGTCTTATAATCCCCTCCTTCTAATTTTGTCTCTATTATCTTCAAAACACACTACCCAAATCAAACAAAAAAAAGCAAATCTTTACCTAAAAACTAACAATAAAATTAAGATCTATTTCTATACTTTCACTAATTATGGAAAACAAGAAAGTGAAAATTTAAAACCTAAGTGTTCCAAAAATAAGAAAACCTGTTCCTATTTGAGACTTAGACTCGATGAAGAAAACCTATATTGAGATCAAACTTACCTCGATCAAAGATGAACAAACTTAGTAAACAAGAAGGAATTCTCATGATGAGAAAGGACTCTACAAATAGCCATCTTTAAACTAAACTAAATGAGGAATTTATCCGAAGTCTACCTTCTGTCTTGAGCTACTTCCATAACACAATAACAAACCCTTCATCTTTTATGCTTCTGTCCTATTAGTTTTTAAATTCATTGATTTGTGGGATGCATATTTATCATTTGATTACCTAAACGTAATCATCAAAGTCTATCAAATTATGCTTAGAAGCGATTGAATTTTTTGGGGGGTTGTTTATGAAAGCTACTAAATTTGTTAATGGAAATTGGGATATTTTGATGAAAATTAGCATAGACAATAAGATTGAAAGGTATAAATAGCAAAGGAGATTATTCCCTTTGGCACTAAAGGAAATGGAAGTCCATTGTCAGCTTTCCACCATGGTAATACAAAAGAATATTTCACCATCCATCATGATGCCAAGTGTTGGGCTCAAGACATTATTAGAAAAATCTATGCAAAATTAGCAACAAGCCAATGCTTTGATAACTGCATTTCCACTTAATAGACAACAAAACCATTCCATTTTATGAAGATTTATGGTACTCTTCTGTATAGAAGGTTTGAATCCTAGGCATTTTTTAAGGTTAGTTAATATGTTATTTGTAGTAACATTAATTTTATTCATTATTTCAATACATTTGATGGAGATATTATTATAATAGTCTTTTATATTAATAAGTGGATTTTTATGCATCATATATATTAGGAGAGGGAAAGATAGAGTTTGACCTCATGTCATTTAAGTGTTAAACGTAATTTCTACCTATCGTTTAAAATTAATCTAAGCTAACATGAGATAGATTTTGTAATCAAATTATAAATATTATTAGATTTAATTATATATAAAAATATTTATATAAAGATTTGTATTTGCATGTAATGAAATTGGATATGCCTTTCGATTAAAATCATTTATGTGTTTTTAGTAAATTTCTCATAAAAGAATTGGCAATCTCAAGTTGAGATTATTAAAACAGCATGCAATAATTAACAATGGATGATTATTTCATTCTTTTTAGGGAATAAAATCGGATGTGGGGAAATCCGTTCTCCACTTGGGTTATTTCATTACTTCTATTTCGCTTATACAAATAAACCCTATAATGACTTTTGAAACAAGCCTTTTTGCAATGCCCTTAGTGATGATATGCAATTTAAATTAGAGTAAACTATCTAGTTGGTCATTTAATTATTAGGGTATTTTCATTTTGGTCACCTAAAATGAAATTTTTGCAATTTGGTCACTCAACTTCTACGACGCTTTCCGCAGTTAATTAAACACATCACATCATGTTTACACTTTCGTTTTGATCACCCAAAAATGATTGGGATAAAAAAAATCAAGAATTAAAGTGAAAAAACTATAGAAATTAAAATAATACACAAAAATTGTCAACTTGTACTTGTTTAGCCCATTGCCGAGATTCTAAATTTTATTTTTTTAATATTAAAATTTTAAATTTTAAAACATCAAACTAAATTGGAAAATTGTTGGAAACTTTTATCTATTGATAATGTCAACCAATTTGTTTATTATAATATTAAAATTAATTAATTTAATCTCCTTTTAAATTTATTTATATTTCTAGATTATCCTTAATGAAATAAACTCATATTTAATAATTGTCAACGAAATTTAAGCTTCTTTTGATTATATAATCTTGAATCTCACATAGTAAGCTAAAAGTTGATGAAAAAAATTATGAGTTTTGTTTGGAATGGAAGATAAAATTAATTAATTTAATTAATTGCAATGATTTTCCTTTGCTTTTAGCTTAGTATGAAAGATTGAAGATCAAATAATCAAAAGAAATTTAGATTTCATAGACTAGGGGCGAAGCCAAGGGGGTTGGCAGGGGACCCGCCCCCTCCACCCTAAAATATAAAATTAATAAACTTTTGGCCCTTTAAGTTTTACAAAATTTTAATTTTGTAAAAGGTAAAATTATACTTTGGCCCCCAAAATGATAAAATTTTGATTTAGTCCTTTAATAGTTATAAAGATATACGTTATTAAAAATTGTAAAATTGCATTTTAGCTCTCATAAAAATATGTGATTTAATTTCGGATTTTTTTCGGCTTCACCCATGTTGTAGACAACTATTAAAGACAATAATTTTCAATTATGATTTTAGAAAATAATTTCAAAACATCAAAATAAATTAAATAAATTGTTGAATTTTTTTATCCATTGATAATGTCAACGAGTTGCTACTATAATTTTGAGTTTTAATATTTAAAATTTATATTTCAAAACCCAAATTTGAAATTTTCTCGACAATGAGATAAACAAGTACAATTTGACAATTTTTGTTTATCATTTTAACTTCTACTACTTTTTCACTTTAACCCTTGATTTTTTTAAACTCCAATCAATACTTAAAAAAGATAGTTTTTGGGTGATCAAAATAAAAGCGACCTAAAAGTCGAGTGACTAAAATGAAAGTGCAAGCATAACGTGGCGTGTATAGTTAACCGCTATTAGAGATTTAACGTTTGAGTGATTAAAATGAAAGTGGCCTAAAAGTTGGGTGGCCAACTAAATAGTTTACTCTTTAAATTAATAAATAATATGAATACTAATGAATTTTTTTTATAAATTTTTTGATTCGAAGTCTACTACTCATAAACCCTCAACTTTTAAATTAAAGAAAAAACTCGCTTAAATATACTCAAACTCATATATTCTTTATTGCTATAATAATAACAATACCAATTAACTTAATGCTCAATTATATATTGTTATCAGTGCAATCTATTTATAGGGTTTAAAAGCACCACAAGTGTAATAAATATTTTCCCTAAAGATATTTCTATTTTTCTTATTGTTTGTGCCCCCTCAATTACGCCTAAGTTTCCTCCCTTAAGTTAGCTATAAAAAATGATGCAACAAAATCATTCTCTAAGGAGTAGGGACTCAATTGTTATTGTTTTTAAAAGTTGAAAATATTTTATCATATCACTGACAGTGACAGAAACCACTTTTTTGCTGCTTTAAAGTGGCAATCAGCCCCCCTTCAATTTTCTATTAAACTGTCATAGTTAATTAGCAGAATTACACAAGAAATTAAGCGTAACTCATAATTAATATCCACTTTGATTTATAAAATCATTTTATTAAAAATATTGTATCTTATTTCATTATTTACATTAAAAAAATTTCATATTTAGAACTCATGTGTTGGCCTAATGATTAGGATGTTCATTACTTCAAAAATGACCTGAGTTCAAGTTGCATTAATTTCGTTGTTATCAAGTCGTTACTTTTATATTATAATTCATAAAAAAATCATATTTAACACATGTACAATGAATATATTTATTTAATATTAATAGATTAATAATTTTATTTTTAAAAATAAATACAAATAATATTATCTAATTCATCAATAATTTATAAAATGAAATATAAATCTGAAGAAAATCCAAAATGAAGCATTCAATGAGCATATTTTGAGATTTGTTTAGTCCCCAAGATGAACTAAATATTTCCTCCCATAATGCACTACATTTCTTTAAAGATTTTCCAATAAAGCATGTCCTAGATCATGCTCCAAAATCTCTTTCTTCTCTTTCAATATAAAATATTATTATTTTTGGACAAAATGGGATATTCTTTATTAAAAGTAATAGTTAAATTCTTTATTATATGTATTATTTAAAAAGTAATTAATCAATCATGAAATAGAGTATAAAACCTAATCACCTAAATAAAAAATTAAATTAAGCAATTATCACGAATGATATAAAATATTATTGAAAAAATTACAAGTACAAGTGCAAGTAGAATCTATTTCAAAGGTAGAATTGTTGAAGTAGGGATAGAGGTATAGCCTACAAAAGCAAATGGATTATAGTTTGCTATTTTATTTAATATATATAGATTTATTTAATTACTTTTTAAATAAATAGATAAAATGTAATCTAACATTTATTATAATAAGAATTTCTAGGATATTTTACCCACACTCAAAATTTTAAAATAATCTTTCATTTTTAATAATTTAACCTTTTTTTACAATGCACCATGAACATATGTCATCTTAATCTTGTTTGACATTATATCATATATAGAGAGAGACACACACTCACTCCCCACACTCTCTGTCCCTAAACCTTGAAGAAAAGCTTAAACTATGAAAACCCAAATTTTTTGTCTAGTTTTCCTCTTCATTTCAGTCGCACAAGGCCTGAATCCCAAATGTAACACCCAAGACCATGGCTCAACCCTCCAAGTGTTCCACATTTACAGTCAATGCTCAACCTTCAAACCCTCAAAGCCACTCTCATGGGAAGAGGATATGTTGTCAATGCTAGCCAAGGACCAGGCCAGGCTGCAATATTTGTCCAGCCTGGTGGCTGCGAAGTCTGTGGTGCCAGTAGCTTCAGGCAGGCAGCTTGTGCAAAGTCCAACCTATGTCGTGAGGGCTAAAATAGGAACCCCACCTCAAACCATGCTCATGGCCATGGATACTAGCAATGATGCTGCTTGGATACCTTGTAATGGCTGCATTGGCTGCTCTTCTAAGGCTTTTAACACTGCTAAATCCACCACTTTCAACACCCTTGGCTGCCATGCAGCTCAATGCAAGCAGGTAATCCCTTTCATTTCTCCAACCATTCACACTTCTCACGCGCTTGTCTCGTGTCCCACAAACATTGATTAAGGCTGTAAGCGATGCGAAGTCAAAAGCTGCTTTTAACCCAAAAGCAACGTTAAACGGTTGTTTTTTCGGATAAAGTTAGCAAAAGGGAAGAAACCAAGCTTTTTACTCCTACAAGTTTTTTCGAGTACTAAAAATGACAACTTCTTTCGCCACAATTTTATTTCCAAACTCAAAATTTTTGTTGAGTCAAGTAGTAAAAAAATTAATATTTTTTAAATAGGATCTCAAGCTCAAGTCTTTTAGATAAGAAAAACATCATAAATGAAGCTTTTCGTAAGTTAATTGTGGCTCGAAATTATCCCTTCTAGCTAAAATGAAAGTCATAGGGAAAAAAAAAAATTTATGATACAACTCATAGACATGCATGAGGGGGGTATATAAGATGAATACTCTCAACCAAAAATGTAAATTTATTTAACACATTTGCATATCATGTGATAATTTCAGGTACCAAATCCCACTTGCGGTGGAAGCGCGTGCATCTTCAACATGACGTACGGCAGTTCATCAATAGCAGGAAACCTGTCGCGGGACACAGTGGCCCTAGCCACAGACCCTATCCCAAGGTACACATTTGGTTGTCTCCAAAAGACAACGGGGAAGTCGGTGCCACAACAGGGATTGTTGGGGTTGGGTCGAGGCCCATTGTCCCTTCTATCACAAACCCAACATTTGTACAAATCTACATTCTCATACTGCTTGCCTAGCTTTAGGTCACCAAACTTTTCTGGGTCATTGAGACTTGGGCCTAAAGGTCAGCCCATTAGAATCAAATACACCCAATTGTTGAAGAACCCTAGAAGACCCTCACTCTACTTTGTGAATTTGATTGGAATTAGGGTTGGAAGGAGGGTTGTCGATATCCCACCAAAGGCATTGGCTTTCAACCCTTCCACTGGTGCTGGGACCATCTTTGATTCTGGTATTCTCCTGTTTTTACTGGATAAATAAAAGCTTATTTGATTGCGTTCAAGCAATGTACTAAACTTTGGTATTGAAATTAGGTACTGTTTTCACCCGGCTAGTAAAACCAGCCTACGTAGCCGTCCGGAACGCATTCCGAAGGCGAGTTAAGGTGGCCAATGTGACATCCCTGGGAGGGTTCGACACATGCTACACAGTCCCCATCGTGGCGCCCACCATAACTTTCATGTTCACTGGCATGAACGTAACACTGCCACAAGAAAACCTACTAATCCACAGCACAGCAGGCAGCATAACATGCTTGGCAATGGCGTCGGCACCGGACAACGTGAACTCAGTGCTGAATGTGATAGCCAATATGCAGCAACAGAATCATCGTGTGCTATTCGATGTGCCCAATTCGAGGTTGGGCGTGGCCCGTGAGCGCTGCACCTGACCTGACTGAAAACTACTATTGGGAAAGTGGAGACTGGAGGCAGTAATAGAATTGTATCTTCATATTTGGGTTTTTATGATCAGTTTACTAATGTTATGGGGCATTTAAAAGTTAAGACCAATCTTTTAAGATGTCCAAGAAATTTCAGTTTTAATAAATTTTATGCATCTCCTTTATATTTTAATAAGAGTAGATTCTTAAATATAACCTTCATTAAGAATAATTTATTTTAATAAAATTTTCAATGTTATTATTTGCTAACAACTAGATTCTACAACCCAACTACTTTCATATCTCACTTTAGTCGCCTCTAGAAGAGGGTTTAGGATTTTCTATCCAATTTGGCATAATCTATTTAGAATTGACTTTCATGGTGTAAGTGATTTCAACCGGATATTAGATGGATCACCATGCTTCTTTATACGTCAATGTTATGCTTTTAATTCTTCTCCCACAATAAAATATGCTATGCTAAAGTTAGAGGATCTACTCTTGCTGTCATACAAAGTTTAAATTTTAATATTCAATTAGAGTTCATACACATTGGAGGTTCCAATCAAATAGTTCAACAATTTAATTTAAAAAGTTTGACATATGAATTCGTAAGCAATGATATGTTCATCAAAAGAGTGTCAAGACAATTTAAATCCAAAAGCTTAACAAATGAATCCAGCAAAAGATGATGTAATATGAAAGTTTGACCATTTAAGTTTGACCGTTTAAGTTCAGTTTAAAAATGTAACATATGATATTATAATCACTTGATAACTTCAAAATGTTCAAGTGTTTATTATGCCAATTTTATGTACTACATCAAATAAAGGTTAATTTGTCCATGCATTCATTATGTCGTCTATTGTCGATAATAGATTAAGACTACTGCTTTGCAAGTATCTATACCATATATAAATATTTTTATTGAGTTGGTGTCACCCATAACCGGGTCTCAATTCAGTTGTTAAATTACCAAAATAATCTTATTTTAAAAAAAATATTAATTTAAGGGTATTTTTTTATATAAAATTAAGAAAGAAATACATACAAGTGATTTGGACCCAAGACACGAAACATCCACTCTCTCAACTTTACCATTTCAACCAAAATAAAATTTGATATTTACATCAATTCTTAATAAATATATTACATAATTGCTTTCATCCACATCTTGGGCTTGACAAAATCTAGTGATTATAACAAGTGAATAATAATTCATTTTAGCATAGGTGATGAGGATAGAATTTATATTGTATTTGTCAAGAGTTTCACCCTTTCGCCTCAACATGAAAAATTTGAAGAACATAATAAAATTAAAGAGCTCAAACTTAAATGAATAGGACATATCAACTATGAAGAACTTAAGATTTTTACAAAGATATAGGACACAAAATAAACATTAACAAGAAACTGATATGGATCTTCACTACAAGATGCCTTTCATTATGAAGACTAAAGGCTATTTATAGAGGTTTAAGAACAGCTATGTAACATCCCAAAAATTCTGATATGACATGTGACATAATTTTGAGTTCTAATACCAAGAAAATAATGAGAAAAATTTATGGCATGACTTGAATAATAAATTTTATGAAAGAAAATTGATATTGAAGAAGGAATTACATGAAAAGAGTTGCAAAGGTGAAAAATATGACAAAAATGAATAAACTGTAAATTTTGAAAAGTATAAAGACTAATGTGTGAAGTCATTCAAAAGAGAAAAATATGAATCATTATGGATTATTGTATATGAAATAGATTAGAAAATGATTCGGTGAGATGAAGATCACTTTTGGGACTAAATTGAAAAAATTGGCAAGTACATAGATTAAATTGTAATTTTCCTATTTTCACCGAGAGAAGGACAAAACTGTAGTCCTCACCACTCAAGGATTGATATTAAGAGCTAAATATGAATTAAGATTTTGGATTGGTCCAAGTACTAAATTTTGAGATGAAATTGTGCGAAATGGTAAAAAGATAATTTTATGGTAAAAAGGTAATTTGGTCAATTCTTGAGACTTTTATGATAGAAATAATATTTAAATATGACATTTGATATTCAAACTTATTTTAGATCGTTGAAATCTCGTATTGAAAGATTGGCCACAATTTGACAAAATTAAACCTATAAAAGTTGGGTTGGGGCCTTGGGCCCATTTGTAAGCCTTTCTATATTAGAGAAGAACCCCAACAGCCCCCAAAGCTGGTCATATTCTTCTTTTTCATTTCACTGACACGAGATTTCAAGAACAATATTCAAGACATCACTATTTCATAATTTCCATAATTTCTATTCATTTTTACCACCTTTACAAATAAGTCCTTTCTTTCTCATAACTACACATGTATCATAACTTACTAGGTCACTTATATCCCTTTCTTTAATTCATCACTTTATCATTATTTTTTTCTTTTTTCACAATAATCACATATGATTATTTTCATTCATACTTATTTAATTACCTTATCATATAGCTAACAATCTCTTATAACTTGGCATAATTAAACTTAATATTTCTTAAAATTTAGTCCTAACTTCACAACAGTAAATCTGTAACATCGCACACCTGCCCGATCGTCGGATCCGAGCTACGGGACTAAAATCCAGTGGTATCAAAAATTGCAGTTTCGAGACCTCATTTTTGTAATTCGAGTCCGTAATAGATGGATTGAAATATGGATAGTCAATTTGGCCAAAACTGTGATTAATTAGTGCCCAATGACTAAATTGTAAAGTCAAATCTTTATATATTTTTAATTAAGAAATGACTTAGGAACTTAAATAGAAATCAACCAAGGGTTCAAAATGGTAATTAAACCATAGATTTTTAATAGTTGGTAGATGATGATGTGAAAATCCACTTAGATTGATTAACATTAAGATTAACGTGATTTAAGCTTAATTAAGTTAAATAAAATAAGATTAATTATGCTTAATTAAAGTATATATATTAAAGAAAGTGATAAAAGATGAATATCGTCATCTTCTTTACTAATCCATCGTAGGAAAAAGAAAGAAAAACCTAGTTGAAGCTTTGAAACATTAGACCATAATTGGTAAGTACAATTAAGTTATTTTGTTGTAATTTTTATAGATTTGAGGTTATGGGAGCTTGATTTAGCTAGCCCATGTACCAATTTGTAAAATTGTTAAAGTTTTAGAATGTTTCCATTGTTGTCAAATCCCTGCATGATCAAAATGGTAATATTTTTCCCATTCCCTGTTTCACGCCACCATTCTTTTGTTTCCCTGTTACTACAATTAGTTCTTCCTTCTTCTTTGGCTTTCTTTCAATTTTTTTCTCTCTTTCCTTTCTTGTTATACTTTCATTCTTGATTCTTGCTACTGTTTATACTTGAGGCATTAATCCTTCTTCTATTGGCTGCAAATCTTAAGGGTAATGGGTATTCGTTCTTTAATATATGGGTTCGTTATATTTGTTTTGGGCGTTGGGGTTGTGTTAAGTTGGTATTGGGTAGTTTTAATGATTTTGATGCATTTTTAGGAGAAGAACAAGAGGCAGTAGGCGACCCTTCAACAATTTGTGTTCAAGGGTAAGTGATTATTGTTATTTGGGGGGTTATTGATTGTTGAAAATATATTCGATTAGTGTTGAATTTTTACAAATCTAGTTTGGTAGATCATCTCAATTGGCATTTATTTGACGTGTTTAGGTTCTGGAATCTTATGAGTGATTTCGCATCAAAAACGAACCAGGTGTGTAACAAAAACCTAAGAAAATAGCGAATGGCAAAAGCCAAAAATCTGAACTATCAACACCACACGGGTGTGTGCCAGGCAGTGTGATAAGCCGTGTGCTGGATCGTGTGAGACACATTGGTGTGTGTGAGGCCATATAGGCCCAAAATTTGAAAATTTCCTCTAGAGCTGTATTTGTCGTATGAGTCGAATTATAAGCCTTCCATAGGGTGTGTATGATGCGTCATTGAAAGCACCAAAAATATCCTATTCCCTACAAAATAATGAAAAAGAATAGTAAATGGGATGTAGGGTCGAATCTTTAGGGACCGGATTATACGAATGCTTGTTTCTCGGAATCTTGGGCTGAATCGTGCCCCAGAAAACCTGCGTTCCTAAAAAAATAAAAATAGCAGAATTAAAAGATTTGATCTGGAAATGAAAATAAAATAAAAATAGAATTGAGAAGTCGAATTGGAATTGCAAAAATTAAAAATAGGAAATAGAGTTGAGATAAGGAAATTCTTATGGGGAGATTCTAGCCTCCAGTTGCCCCAATCCGCCTTCGGTTCAATCCTTGGCTTTTAGATGATCCTTCTCAAATCGAATAAGCCAGTTATAGTGGATGAGGACGCCTACGACCACCAGCTCCAAGGATTTAGACTTCGATTTAGTGGAACCTGACTCTAGCCAACAATCGCTCTTGTGGGATCATCTTATGCTAGATCAACGTTTCTCAATGGCGAATCCCATGCCATTTTGTCTCTTGGGCTCGCCAACCTTTGACGCAGTAAGCTAACGAACCGACTGTGCAACCTTCTCAAAATATATAAAGCGGCCGTTCCTTGCACACATTGAAAAGATCACTTTTTAAAGGACATGGACGGAAGTGTTAGCCCCGTAATGCGGAGAAACGATGAATACCCTGTTGAGAAGGCTAAGTACAGATTCTAAACCTCAAAAACCCTTTTTGGGGAATTTCGACAACCTTTGGCTAGATGGGTTTTAGTGGCTCATAGTTGTGGTGGAAAAGAAAATAAATTTATAATGAAAATGAAGATTTTATTAAAAGGAAATATGGAAAGAACAAAAGACAAGACTTTTGGGGAGAGAGTATTTTTCAGGAAAAAAAAAGAAGAATCCATTTTGAGTCACCTCACCCCCTATTTATAGTGCTAGGGGAGATAGTCTAATCCTACTTAAACTCCCAAAAGATAAATACATTTAATTGAAAATAAATAAAGATAAAGTCGTAAAATTAAATAATCCCTAATAATTATCTTAATAGTAATTATCCTTAGAGTCTAATGGAATAAAATTTCTTCTTTTTGAATTTTAACCCTTGTGAATTTCTTCTTTTTGCATTTTAACCCTTGTGTCCTCCATGCTCGCACTTTTGGCACCAACTTTTCCCTATGTCGCACATTGACCCATTTTATCTTTAATTTCACGCTTTTGGCCCTTAATTTCGCTTTTCCCTCCAATTTAGTCCCTATAAGATAAAATATCATAAATAGCTCAAATTAACAGGATCATACTCAGAATAAATATATAATTAATACATAAAAATATGTTATTCTAGAGTATTATCAAATTCCCCCTACTTAGCCCATACTTGCCCTCAAGTATAGTTCCAATCTACCATGAAAATTAGAATTTGCCCCAAAAGAAATACTACTCCAAAGGTTTATAAAAATTAGTCAAAAATGCATATGAAAAATAAAGAGAACTTCTAAGCTTGCTTTAAGTAAAACAGAAAAAGTATTCTAATTAATACACAAAAATTAAAATCGTCTTGAATTATTTCATGCTATTTAGGTAAATTACCAAACCTACCAAGACACTCTATTTATTTCCTCCTTTAGTCCCCAACTGCAATTTTATTAGTACTATCTTTTTTCCTTTCTTTTCTTTCTTTTTATTTTTTTCTTATTTTTTTTTGTTTGTTATTATTTATTTACTTAGGAATATATTGAACCTTTTGACGCGAAGAGAGATGACAACCCAAGCAACCCATCCCGGTTACTCAGCCCAACATAATCCTCAAAATTATTTATTTTCGGTTAGCGGAGTTTTACCCATCACGTCACATAACCTTTTGACGCGAAGTAAAATGACAACCCAAGCACCCTACCCCGGTTACTCAGTCAGTCACGTTCTGAGCCGTACTCATAACCTTGGTTAGTGGAGTTTTACCTATCACGTCACACAACCTTTTGACGCGAAGTAGAATGACAACCCAAGCACCCTACCCCGGTTACTGAGTCAGTCACGTTCTAAGATGCACTCATAACCTTGAAAACATTTATTGTCATTAAACAAAATTTACACTAAATTTTAATTTTGGAGGACCTAAGAGAAATAATCAAGTGTCGAAAATAAGTTTTAGTAACCACCTAATAGACATGAACATAATTTAAGCATGCAATTGTATTAAGTGTCCACTTTATATTAAACTTGATCAATTTTACGAAAAGCAAGATAGAGTTAACTTATTAATCATAATTATTTTTAGCCTAATAAAAATAAAACAGTGGAGATAAAATCAAACAGGCAAAATCATAACTAACTCAGTAGCCAAGAATCATGCATGTAGGTTAAACAGTGGCAAGTCGTGGTCAAATTCTTGGGAATGAAAAGCGACAGAATATTCTTAAAAAAAATATGGACAAAATAGAGCCTCAAGCAACAAATACAAATCACATCAGAAGACAACAGTAATGCGAAGAGTACCCCCTACTTAAAACACATTGTCCTCAATGTGTACGCAAAAGAAATAAATAGGTAGAAAAGTTTAGAAAAACTCCCCGTGTAGCTACTATCGATTGCGGAGGATGACAATGAGTTCGGTTAGTTGCTGGCCAAAAATGTCAAGTCGAGCCTCAATGCTCTTTAAGCTTTGTTTAACAGTCGAAGGAGGTTGGGCTTGAGTGTTATCAACAGGAGGCCTGGTTTAGAGTGTTACATTCATACATTTCTAATTGAAATAAACATGATAACTTAAACTTAAAGTTCTAACCTTGTCACCTTATTAATTCATCTTATCTTGATTTTCTCTCTCTTCTAACATTAACATACAACCTCTTCACTTGAAAATCACTTTACTTAACTTAATGGAAATTTGATTTCACTAAGTATTTTTATGGAAATTTGATAGTTTTTGGCTATGGTTCAATAGCTATGGTGAAGAGGGATGAACTTCAAAGAAAATGAAAACTTTTCCTTTCTTCAAATGGCGTCCATAATTCCATTAAAATATCTAATTTATCTATTTAATAAATTGCCATTTTACCCCTTAAAATTTTCTATTTCTACAATCCCTCTGGTGCCACTATACATTTTAGGTAATATTACACATCTAGCCCTTCCACTTTTTCCTCCAATTCAATTTAATCATTTTATAAATTTAATTTCACACTTTAAACCCAACACTTTTCACATCTTACGATTTAGTCTATACCCCAAATTAATTTCTCTCAAGTACACGTCATTCTTTTCAACTTTCTCCGATATCCAACTACCTTCTCTACTAACTCTGATAAATCACATTTTATTTACTCTAAAAATTCTAACACATAGATTCAAAAAATAACATTACTTACGACCAAGGGTTTTAGGATGTTACATGTGAAGACTAAAATGTCTATTTATTGATATTATAAAAAAAAGTCTATTTATTGAATCTTTTTTTTTTAAGGTTTTATATGAGTTTAAAGAGAAAAAGAACTTGTTTAGTTAAGGAACTTATATGAGTGCAAATTATGTTGTAAACAAAATATTTTATCAGTTTGCAACTAAGTTTTTAAGGGGAGAATTTAGTAGGAATTGAATCTTTATAATTGTATGGGAGTGAGGTTGCAACTAGTGTGAATTAGGTTAAGCTTAAACCATCTCTTGAATTGTCAAAATTATAGTGTATTACTCTTTGAATGAGGTCGTGTGGACATAGGATTGGGTCCGAGCTATATAACCAAATCAATGGTGTTCTTTATTTATGCTTTCAATTTTTAGTTGTTTCTTTAATTGTAACTTAGATAACAGCTCACCTAACAATTCAATTAGAACATTATGATTAAGAGATTTTGAAGATAAGAATACAAGGATCAATTCCAAACGAGAGGAGTTGTATTAACAATTGACCAAAAGGAAGAATGCAATAGAAGCAACTTGTGTCACATTCTAAATGGGAATCCAACCATAATCAAATATGCCCAATACAACAATAGTCACCACAAACCAATTGCCTTAAAAAAATGTCATTATATCCTAACTCTAGTCTTATGCCATACTACAGTAAATGAATCCACTAAAGGTATTGCAAAAGGCACAAAAGGAAAAAAAAAAAAAAAAAGCAATGCTCAAAAGGAACACTACAAGGAGGGGGTTAAAAGGGTGGGGGACGGCCAAATATTTCCCTATGATGACCAAAGCATATCTGCTTTTGAATGGTGGAGAAATAAAAACAAACCAGCTCAAGTAAAAATTTTGTTAATGGTAGAATTGATAATTTATACGTTGATATGTTGCCAATTAAACTATTACCTCATAATCAATTAAAAATAATATTATGTCTCTCTCTCGTGTTATTATTGTTCGAATATGATTTAATTTTTTTTTTTTGAAGAACCATTGTTTTAATACTCCATTCTTTTTGAGATATTTCTAGCTTATTGTTAAAACTAATGTCAATAATGACAGTATAGAACGATCACAAAGCAAAAGGAAAAGAAAAATAAAATGTGCAAACTCTTTTGAGAAAAAACCACGAGCAGAAGAGGAGAATTCACTAATATTGAAAATTGAATGATATAAGTGA